>JAEAOA010000823.1:85000-135447 GCA_016746295.1 Potamilus streckersoni | reverse complement strand
GGCCACTAATAAAAACAGCCTTATTTATAGGACATTTTTCCCGAACCACTTAAACACAAGGTCATTTGTCTCCAAGCATTGCTCCCCTTTTTCAAAAGTCAAAATGGTCGCCTTTAAAATCTGGAATCACCGTATTTAATGATGGAGGACTATTGGTTTAGCAATTCCAACAAACATGCTTACCAAAATATATGAAGAGAAAATTTTAAAAAAAGTAAAATTTTCAAACCAAAGAATGCAAGCAAGAAAATTTGCATATCTTGTAACAAATTTATTATTTTTTATGCAAAGTACAAAATGATGACAATTAAAGCTGCGCAAACTTACTAGCCCTTGTTTTTAGAAATCAAGACCAAAACTCGTTACAAAAACAAAATATACGCCAGTACATAATTAAAACATAAAATGAGTAATTTTGTGGGGGTTTTTGACTTTCTACAAACCTTCTTTGTGTCAATTCAAAAGGGGCGAAAGTTTCAGCATTCATGAATAAGGTTCACATATGATGGGTAATAGGGTTTAAAACTTTTTGGGGGAAGCTTGACTCAAAGGGGGTGGGATCGCGTAAGAAATAGACATAATATTCTTTGAGAGCATGAATCCACTTTATTGACAATAAAAAATACATATTCTAAAGATACAACTTTAAATTTATTTATGTTAAAAATACATACAAACATTTTAACAATACTTAAAATAGTTCTCCCAATTAGTATTCATTTGCCCCATTCATTTTTTTTATTTTTAATACAATGATTTAAAATTTAAAGACCTAAAATTAAATAACGTAAAAATGTATTTTTTTTTTTTTTTATTGAAAGGGAAAAAAGCCCTAAAAAAAGATCTGTAAATGTTGACTTTTTATTTAAAAAATATATTTTATTTTCCAATTAAATTATAACATGAAGCTAGAATATTTAAAAACAAATACTAAAACACGAAGCTGTAAAATATTTAAATTACATTATATTGGGGAAAGAAGGGAACTCAAAATTTTATTTTAAAAAATAAAATGTACTTCAATTCTTAAAATATTAAATCAAAAAATTTCAAGTAGAAAAGAGAAACACTATTACTTTATATTAAGAAATAAAAAAAATTCAGAAAACCCAACCACTAAAAATTTTTAATTTCCAAAAGCGGTAAAAAGCATAATTTCTTACCTGTAAAAAAGAAAAATATTCTTTTGAGAGCAGGAATCTTCACTGAAACAAAACAGCTCAAACCTTTTTTAATTCTGGAAGCTGTTTAATCCAAAAGTCCCAAATCCTCTAAAAAAGATTTTTGTCCTAATGACGCGTGTCTCACTTTGCTTTCCAAGGAAAAAAAAGGTTTAACTTTAACAAGTTTTAGTGGGGGGGTAATTGAAAGTGGGAGGGTTTTTTCCAAATAACGCCTTTTTGGATCATGCCATAACCTTCCATGGTCTTCACATTGTAAACAAATTTAAATTTTTAATTAAAAACCCTATGGGATTTAAAATTTTACTTTTTTCCCATTTTCCACACGAAATCTAATAATTTTTTTTTGATTGAATGGTCGATAAAAAACATTATTGACTTCATCCATTAACGGCTTTTAATTATTTTTTTTCCTTTACCAATGAAAGCTGGAAACAACAAGCTTAATTAAATTCTTTCAATGCCCTTATTACATTCAGTTTGAAATTATTGTTTGGAGCACGTTTCTTTTACACCCAATCAATATCAAACACTAGTTTAAAATTTGGATTTTTTATTTCCAAAAACTAGAGATTTCAATATGTGTACACAATTTTTTTTTCGTTTCTTTCTTTTAAAATTGAGATCTTGATAAATACCTCTTATTTAAAATTTACCGAACCCGAGGCTAGTAAAAAATTTGATAAGTATCGAGGAAGAAAAAAAAAAAAAAATATTAAAAAATAAAAAATTACAATGCGGGAGATGAAAAAATTACAATGTTTGGGTAAGTTGATAGTTGAAAAAAGGCAAGGGAACAATGTTCATTGCGTAAAATTTTTTAAAAATTTCAAAAAATACTTTTAAAATGTATTAATCAAAAAACTGTAAGGAGTTACAATGCGTCAAAATACATATATAAATACATAAAAATGTCCCAAAAAAAAGGTAAAAAGGAGTCAAAAAAATTGAAAAGTGATGAAAATTCCCAAAAGGAAGAAAAAATAAAAAAAGACCAAAATAAATCCCCTGAAAAAATTAAAAAAATAGAAAAAAAAATTTACCGTTAGACCTCGAGGGAAATTTAAGAAAAACAATATATTAAGAAAAATTAAAAATCAAGGGCGGGAAAATACTAATGTACAACTGAAGGTAAAAAAGATTTATTAAAAGGGAACCCTACGAAAACACATTTAACACATTCAATAAATTTAAAGTACAATATGAGAATCTGCAATAAAAAAAATAGTTTCTTTTATATTTTTATTTATGATTTTTTTGATTTTTTATATATTATTTGGGTTTTTTTATCTTAATTACTTTTTTTTTTGTTATTTTAGTATTATTTCTATTTGTTTGTAAATTTCAGCAGAACAAAATTTAAAAATTGCTGTGAAGCGCGGGTTATTTCCTCATTTCCATTGCCCTGGGATCAGGTCATAAAAACAGCTTTGTTTAATATTATGATATGCTTTTAATGGGAAAGTAATTAGGGCCCCCCAATATATTTTTCAAATATGGACAACTAATTTTTTAAATTTAGTAGATATCAAAATGTGTGTAAAAATGCGGTAATCCTTGAAACCCAAAGTAACTGTATAATGTTTATTCGTGTCTTCTTAAACAGAATTAATTGTCGTCTTAATGTCACGGGAACAACGGGGGTATTACGCAATAAGATACGATGTTCTTTTGATTGATAAATTCCTTTAAAACATGCGTAAATCAGTATAGCAAGTAAACTCCCGCAAATTTCACGTATGACAAATTTTGCTAGTCTCAACCGTTGAGCTGAAATCCTTTTTCTATTGTCGAAAATTCTGCAGTTTTTTCGACAAAAGCGCATCGCTTGCTCTAAAATATAACTTTTTGATGTGGACCAATACCCGTTAACATTTCTAATTCTTTTATCAATTTGTCAGGAAATAGGAGAAGAAATCATCTCCCTATGGGCAAATACCGAAATTAAATTCTTATTCTTTGCTTAGCGTTTCTAAAAACCGCTAAATGTCGGATTTTTTCTTTGCAGTTTCCCAAAATAGATATTTACCTATTTTACAATGAAGGCAAAATTTCTCTCAAAACATTGAAAATGCAAAACCCCTTTCTAATTTAAACTAATTAATTAATGAATTGTTATATTAAACTGCATATTCTTTGAAATTTCGTATTGACTTGAAGTGTAAAAAATTTTTGTAGTACTATGTTGACATCTCTGTGTCAATGTTCGATACTTCGACAAAAAACCTTAAAAGCTTGATTTTGAATGTGTAACCATTTATGGGGCAATCAAAAATAGGGGGAGTGGCAAAATTACCTTTACTAAATTGTTTTTGTTTGTTACTGCGGATACGAATTTCAATTTAAAAAAAAAGAATACAACCTACGAACCAAATCCTTTTCCATCCATACCTTAAAAAAAAGAAAGGGGTTGAAGGTTTGATCATCCCGAAAAAAGAAAACGGATAAAGGATAAGAAAAATGGAAAAAAAATAGGAAAAAAATCATTTCTCCCTTTTACAAACAAATTTTTCTTCTGAATTTCGTATTTAATTCTATTACAACTATTCGCCCTATCGGACGACGTGTATTCGATTTGTGCGATTTGTGGTGCAAATCTATGCTAATATTTCCCCGTAAGACGAAAAAAAGTTTTTAACTTTGTTCTTGTTTTTTTTATTTTTTTTAAATGTTTTTTTATTTTTTTTATTTTTTTTTTTATTATTTTCTTTTTTTGCTAATCACATAACATATTTTTAATACTAGGGTTATTATTTTGCTTCAGCGACTTTTTTAAAAAACCTTTATTATGGATAGTCTTTAAACCAATTTTGAATTTATCTTCTTATGCATAAAAAATACATTAAAAAAAAGCACATTGAGGTAAAATTTTTTGCTTAGAGAACCTTGCAAGAATTTGGTATTAATCTTATAATAAAGTGAAAATTTTAGTGTTATGTAATTCTTCTAATAACCCCAAAACGTATTTTCATTTGCAATAAAACCCTTGCCCTGTGTGTTAAAAATTGCTTTTTTTCGACCCAATGACTGAAAGAAAAATCTTTAAAAATCGTAAAACTTTTTTCGACAAATTAGTGCTTTTAAAAAATTTGTAAACTGGCTGTATTACAACATTACCTATGACGAAAAGAAAAGGAAATTTTTACCGTCAACCCTTCAAAAAACTTTCTCAAGTTGTCAAACAGGAAACTCTCAAAAGCTTTAAAGCTTTAAAAAATTCAATATGAAGATTCTCTCTGGGGACAATAAATTTGCAGGCCGTTAGTCTTAAAAAAACTCTGGCCGAACAATCGTTCGAACTTTATTTAAAAAAACTACAAAAAACACTACAACCATTTGATGCTGAAAAAACCATAGAAGAAACTCTTTTTGAAGGTTGAAGACATTAAACCGTACATTGGGTTTTGCCAAAAACCAATTTTAAAACATTAGGTATACATTCATATGATTTCATATGAAACACAAAAAAAATTTCAAAACATTATCGAACCCATTGAGCAAACAAAAAAAAACAACTTCGATAAATTTTTTGAAAGGGCATAGGGAAAGTACAATGTCCTTAAGATAGGGAAAAAACGGCGATCGATATTTTTTAGTACGAGACAGGATAAAAAAATTTAAGTGCAAAACGAGTAGGTTTGGGTTTTGATATAAAATCTTAGGCCGGAAATTTAAAATTAAAAGGGTTTATTCACACTTCTTATAGAAATCTTCAACCCGATGTTGTTTTGACAAAGTATAAAAATTTATTTACCAAAAAAAAGGAAAAAATAGCATAAAATTTAAATTTGTGTTTTTAAAACGTTTGAAATTTACGCATCTTTCAATTTTTATTTTAAAAAAAACAAAATAAGTGATAGAAAAATCATACCTTTGTGTGATATCCACAAAGAAGAAATATTCTTGATATGAACTAATACAACAAACACATTGTTCTAATACCGAAAGAGTTTAAATGTTAAAGCCTTTCATGAGAAGGGGCTGTTAATGCTGTTTTCGCTGACTGTGAAGCGTAGATGTCGTTGCAATTCATTTAGGTTGTGTTAGGCAAATTTGGACTGGGCTTAGCACGATGCATTCTTTAAAGTCGTAGTCCAGGTGTTTCTTTTGGGAAAAAAATCTATGGGGGGGGTATGATTTTTGTTCGACCCTATAGTTTAACTATTTTTTCCGTTGGATTTTTCTGGTTGCGTATTTCTAAAATGAGTGAGAAGTTTTTTCGAATCTGGTTTTCTCTTTGGACATGGTGGGGCTGTCCTTCTGGGGTTGATGTACATAGCCGCAAATGAATCAATGGGTTGGGGAAGGGGCGGGTTTCGGGTTTTCTCCGCAGAGCCCGGCAAGAAAATTATGGTGTTAAGAGTTTCGGCAATATCTTTTCTTAATAAAAATTCATACACTTATCTTGTTATTCGTCCACCACTATTATGATAATAAATTGGATTGGTTTTTTATTTTCCGCCACTAAAAATGATAGATTTTCATGTTTTTTTTTAACGTTTCTACATAAACCCTTTTTCTCGTGTCAATTACGAGAAAAGGGAGAAAGTTCACTTTTAAAATAAGGGGTCACATATGAGGTTAGATCGGTTAATCTTTTTTTTTGGGGGAAAGCTTTACTGCGAAAAGGTGGGATCGTTTTAAAATAAAAAAATACTTTGAGAGCATGGAATTTACTTAAATTTACATATAAAAGATACAAAATTCTAAAAGACAACATGTAATTTTTTTTTATGTTGAAAAACAAAAAACTTTTAAAATCTTTTAAAAAAATTCTTCCACAATCTAGTTTTTTTGTCCATTCATTTTTCTGTATTTTTTAAACAATGATTTAAATTTTTAAAAAAACCAAAATCAAAAACGTAATAAAGATTTTTTTTTATTTATTGTAAGGGAAAACCTGAAAAAAACGTAAATTTTTACTATTATTAAAGAATATTATTTTTTCTCAATTTAAATTTAACATGAAACAAATAAATTTTTTCAAAAAAATACAAAAAACACAAACTGTAAAAATTTTAAAATTTCATTGATTGGGAAGAAGGAACCAAAAAATTTTAAATTTTTAAATCAAAGTACCAAACAGAAAAAATTTTAAAAGTAAAAAATTTCAAGTAAAAAGAGAACTCACTATTACATTATATAATGAAAAAAAAATAAATTTAGAAGAGTACCCAATCACTATAAAACTTTAACTCCAAAAGCGAGTATAAAAAAATTTTTTTACCTGTAAGAAATAGACAAATATTCTTTGGAGCATGGAAAACTTCACTGAGAACAAAACAGCTCAAAGCCTTTTTTATTCTGGGAAACTGTTTAACACAAGTGCCCAAAACCGTCTCAAAAAATTTTTCCATAAAGACGCGGATTCTCACGGTTTTCCCAAAACAGGTTTAAAATTTTTTCAAGTTTTGTGGGGGGGGGTAGATTTTAATTGGACGGGGATTTTCCAAATAAAGCCTTTTTATCATGTCCAAACCTTCCAGTGGGCATTTAATTGTAAACCAATTAATTTAATTTACCCTATGGGGATTATCAATTACTTTGTCCCAACTTCACAGCGAAATTAATAAGTTTTTTTTTGTTGAATGTGCGATAAAAAAACATTATTGACTTTTATCCGATTTTAACTGGCTTATTAATTAGGC
This sequence comes from Potamilus streckersoni, assembly GCA_016746295.1. Classification (NCBI taxonomy): domain Eukaryota; kingdom Metazoa; phylum Mollusca; class Bivalvia; order Unionida; family Unionidae; genus Potamilus; species Potamilus streckersoni. Next base: position 128,618 of record JAEAOA010000823.1, on the reverse strand, counting down.
TTTTTTCCCTTACCCAATGAAAGCGGGCAAAAAATCAATGCTTAATCTAAATTTTTTCAATGTCCCATTAAAATTTAGGTATGAATTTTTGATTGGGCACGTTCTTTACACTCCAAACAAATCAAAGCACTAGCTTAAAAATTTGGGGTTTTTTTATCTTTCCAAAAACTAAATTTTAATATGTTTGTACAAAATTAAAAATTTTCGTTTTTTTTCTTTTTGAATTTGGGTCTTGTACTATATTTAAATTTTGCAAACTAATGACTACACGTTTAGCCTTCTGTTTTAAAGTTGATGCATGCCATAAGGAATATTTCAAAGACTCCAAAATATGCTAAGATAGTACTCTATATTTAGTATCAGGATATATCTCAGGACTTAAAGAATCCCATAATGCCTTGCTGGCCAAAACGTTATAACATGAAGGGTACAATCCTTCATATTTAAGACTTTGGGTAATAATTTTAATTGCACAATATGCCGGGCTTACAATGTTCCACCTCTGAACAAGTGGTTGCTATAAATGGATTATGTAATACGAAGTTTACTAGATGCAATGATAACTTTGAAATTTCTTTCATTCTCTTAAGAACTTGTATGCATTTGTGGAGCATGTGCGTGTCTATGCTTACAGCTTTCATGTACGCAATATAAATTACAGAAAGGTATTGAATAACTTTACAGGCACATGGACTACAATACACATGAATAACTTTACAGGCACATGGACTACAATACACATGAATAACTTTACAGGCACATGGACTACAATACACAAGAATAACTTTACAGGCACATGGACTACAATACACAGCTCAGCACTATGCCCATGTAACAACTGCATAGAAATGAAAATTTGTCCCTCTGTTAAGATAACATTAAATTATTTACACAAAATTTTCAAACTTTTTAGTCATACTACAAACAACCTTTTCAACCACTTTACTACTTCCCCAAATTTGGGTTGCAAAAATTGATATCGATGTAATTCTTGCCGTTTAAACTTTTTAGTTTTCAAATATTTTTTTTAATGAAATTTTTAAAAGGATCAAAAAGCGAAAATAAATTTTCATAAGAATTTCAAAAAAACTTTTTATAGACAAATTGACTTTTTATTTTCTTTCGGGCATTTCAATAGGTATACCATCAAAAGCAAAAAGACGAAATTTTTTTTTTGTTACAATTCATCCTAATCTAGTACATTTTTTTTCATTACCTGGTTTGGTGTAGGTACTGCATTATACTACATAAATCTGGACGGGCGATGATGGCGATAAGTGTCTTTGTTGTATAAATGTCAGGTGAGTGTCTTTGTTGTATAAATGTCAGGTGATCCAAATTTTTCTAACAAGAACCTCTTGATATGAACTCAGCTCCCATCAATTCTCAACAATTCTTTACCATTGCTTTTGGGCGATCTTTTTTCGAAATCAAAATTCAAAAAAAAATATTTTCATTGTTCCCTTTCCAGTGAAAGAATGTTAACTGGATGCATAAATTCTCATAGTTCCAGTAATGCATTTGTGATCCGATATTTGTAGTACCTAACTTGGAACAGAATATTGGAGATTATATAAATTTCATTTGAGTCCTAATTGCACCATAATATTTACCGCGTAAATTTGCAGTGGTTGGATATACTACTGCCAGTTTCGAGACCGATTTATCAACACATTCTTCTGTTAACAGAGGTGAGTATATTTACGCATGTAACTTAATTTAAACCACGTTCGTACATAAGGTGGATTCCATGCAACAGATTTACCGCCAACTCCCCTCCACCCCACTCTACACACCCGCTTTGAACTGGACAATGACCTTAATTTGCTACTTATTGTGGTTCTTGTCTCAGAGTTTTACACTTTTCTTATGACGGTATTGTTATACATGGCATAATAAACGCCTGTGGGGGTAAATAGTCCATATTTAGACAGCCGAGATAATTTTTCTTCAATTTTTTGAGTTGAAAAATGGCTGCAAAATTCTTCATAGAAAATAATACATTTTGTAATGCGGGGTTAAGAAAGTGTTCTCGCGACATAAGCACATCAGTAAAGAGGTTATTGCACATAATTAATAGCCAAATTTTGGGCCAAAAGAATCGGAAAATGACACGGTCCATGTTAAAATAAAAAATTTAAAAAAACCCCCCTATATAACCTATCATCTGTAAAAATTATGGACACCATAACAGGATAATGCCTCTTCAAAAAAATATTTGATGCCATTTTTTAAACCCCAATGTATATTTAATTTCCTTTTTCATTTCCCTTAAACTCACCTCCCAAACATACCTTGCCGTCAGGAATAAGGGGAAAAAGGCCCTTTGGAAAGCTCCGAGAAGATTGTTTTTCCCCCCGGGAAAGAGGGCCACCTGCTACATTTCATTTTTCAACGTCATATGTATAAAAAGAACATTATTTTGTTAAACTGTGTGACAAATTTCCTCATATTAACACATAATTACTTTTCGTTAATATTTTGCAATGTTTTTTCCAAAAACCATTACACCCTTTTATATAATGGAAGCCGTCATTATGTAAATTTCAGAGTCCAGGATTTCTGTCCCTGAACTGGGTCAACACTCATTCAGAAAAGATCCGTTTACCTTGATGGTTAGATTTGTGAAACATTAGTGACAGTGACTAGTTTTACGACAATTTCCTTACGTGCACGAAATAAGCAACGGCTACATTGAAACATAGCGATGTGGAGTATTCAAAAGACCTAGTGCATTGGCGTAGTGACTCCTAAAGTTTGCATCTGGTTGTTTGAAACATTTCCAACTGTTACGAATATTACTCATCTCAATTCCCAGAATAACTTCTTTTTCTTTGCCAGAGGCAAAATCCTGAGAAAGAATTTAACTAAATAAACCCGGATAAACGACCTCTTGCATAATTCAGTGCACAATCAATTGTGAAAGGTGATTATATATATATATATATATATATATATATATATATATATATATATATATATATATATATATATATATAATGTGTATGTGTATGTGTGTGTATCTATGTATATATGTATATGTATATATATATGTATGCATATATGTACTGTCTTTGAATTAACACAAATCAGAAATCATTTATTTATTGAACGTATATGAGCATGTTATAATTTCAAAGAGAGATGTTAATAAATAATACTTCAGGAATTATATATAATCACAACTGCAATAGATTCCCGTAGACTGATATAAATAATGATTTTTTTTAAACAATGGTGTTTTTATTCACATCCATACTTATTCTACGACGCAATATAATATTCTGGAAAAGTAATCATTCCACTCGTGAGCAGGGATAGGTATGTAACGCAAATTCCTGCAGAAGATATTATTTATTTCTAACTTATGGACAAATGTTAGGTATCCAAAATCACCATCAGCTATACACAATCACGGACAAAGATCATACACACAATTCAAATTAAATATACATATCACCTCTCTTATTAAAGAAAAACAGGGAAATATATACAATATGGCTTTCTTTGACATATTTGTTGCATTTGCCTTGAGTGAAATTTGCCTGAAACCTTTCAATAGTTCTCAATTTGTGACATATCTCGAATATTCTATTTTGTCGATGAAACCACACATTCTTGGCGTTGGAAATGAATCAGTTTCTATGACAAGGTTTACTTTTCTAGGAAACTTGTCCATACAAGAATATCTGATTTATCGTTTATCAGTTTGCTAAAAAATATGCCTGTTCAAATGCTAGTAAAAACAAATTTTTGATTGGGAGATATATCTCACCTTTTCTTACTAATACGTATTGTAATGGTTAAACAAATAACCGATCTCTTATATATTCCTTATTTTTGCAGTCTTGTATCACTTTTATTGACTAGAACTGCAATGTTGTTATGTTTGCTTTCTCTCACCCCAGTACTGAATCATAGTCCAGTTGGCTAGCTGTTGTCAATCTTTCGCAAGAATAAATGAAACACGATTAAAGTATACCCTACACATATTTGGTGTACTATATTTTTCCTCTGCCAGCATGAAATATTTCCTGTCAGACTATATGATAAAATTATTTTCCTGGTTGTGTAGCATTGAGAGAATGTGTAATGAATTATAGTTTCAGTCAATAGTATAGTCCCGATTCAAAAGTTAACCATGCGGACCATTAACAGTATAAATAACTTGTCTACATTTGTATTGGCATGGGCGTTTTGTCATATAGTGGTCTTTTTTATATAGGCCCTAATTTTGTCTTCATAAGGTGTGGTCAATGTTGTGCCACTTAGACCGTATGGGCCGTCCGTGTATTTACAAAATCAAGACCCGACTGATGCTCCGAGGCAACAACTAACATGTTCACAATGGGCACCTGTTTAATAGTAAGCCTCCTAGCAGAAGAGGTTCAATCTGTTATTGCAAATATAAACTACAGCCAAATTTCATTTTATTGCTATCATGTAGTGCCCAAACGCATAAGTAGTGACGAAGTGGACATAAATGGAGTGTGAATTTCTTTCTAATTCTCATTCTTGGTACTAGTTTGGTTCATTTTGTGTGGTTTCGTCCAGTATCATATTCATACACTGACACAGGGTGAGCAATCCAGTAAAACCGAGAGTGCTTCCGGTTCTTTTCACAGTTTTATTTATGTATGTTCTTTGTGAATATGTACGTTCTCTCGATAAACTTATTTAAATAAGACAAAGAAAACAGACTGCATTTGTCTTTGACGGAAGTGCATCCGACGTCATTCACAGTGACAAACAGCGTGGTCTAGCTTTTACACTGTCATATCAGTACATAAATGGTCCAGCTTTTACACAGTCATATCAGTACAAAAATGGTCCAGCTTTTACACAGTCATATCAGTACATAAATGGTCCACCTTTTACACTGTCATATCAGTGCATACATACAGATCATCCTAATAACTAAGATTGTTACAACAAACTCAAACCAGATTTTGTTAGCATATTCTTAGTCGTTGATGAAAATATATTTGTGAGACACGAACAATGAAATTGGCGGCATCAAAGTTCGGTAAATTTGTCTCAGTTGCTAATGTGATATTATTAATACATTTCTTTCCCAGTTGCCATCTTCAAGATGTCATTGTTAGCGACGCCAAATTGACTCGTAATTTCGAAACGTTCTGCTGCATGACTCTCCAGGCTAGAAGTAAGAAACTATAGCAACTTCATAAATTGCTGCTGACCCAAGTTTCTATTGATGTTGTAAATCATACAAAATGACCCCTTTGATGACGATGAAATCCCTTGCTTTATTACGTTACCATATTGCCCACGCAAGTTATGAAGCCCAACGCAGATTTGTCTTTGTTTGGATTCAATGCAACTGTATATTTTATGAGCTGAATGTGGTTCCTCCGTAATACCAGTGATGTAACAGTAGTCTCGAACGTTTTAAGCGGAACTTCAAGTTTCATCTGTTGACAGCACACTGGAATCTACTTCACAGATCCAGCAGTAAAAGGCAGAGAAAATCTCACAACGATCGTAGGTCACATTTATGTCACCGGATTATGTATGGTGCTGTATAATTCATTTCGTTGCAATCTCTAGTGACTTAAGAACAACCTTAACTGGATCCTCATGACGATGCAACATTGGTGGCTGGGTCGTTCCTTCGAGTCTGAAATCAATAATTGGTAAAAGACCTGTTGACAAAATCCATTATTCATTTCATTTTATAAAACATACAAAGCATCAAAGTACGAGTTGTACAAGGAATGTTCTGTTCAGACTACAAGTATCCACAACTGTTGCGACTTTGCATAAGTGTTATCGGGTAAAATCATCACATGGAAAGAGTATACATAATATTAGAAAGACTCTGGTCACTGTAGATTACTTGGTGTTAGTTCAAACCAAATTTCTTTACCTTTTGTTCCAAGTGTGTGTGTGTGTGTGAAAGAGAGACACATATATAAAAATATTACACGCCAATTGGTGCATGGCGTGTGTGTGTGTGTATTCAATCCTACTGGATTTCGTCCCCCTACTTTTAATAGAAAAATGGCATCAAATCGCCCAACATCGCCATTACTGGCTGCCACGAGATTCGAACCAGCGCCCTTAGGAACCACAATCATAGCATAATACCACTAGACTACGGACCTGTCTTACATACTCTTGTTCAAATGGTTAATATATACGTAACTTATGTACTAGAATGCACAGGAAAATTATGTACAAGCAGTAGATACTGAAAAATATAATTATCATATAACTGTGGCGTCAATTTGATTTAATTTTCAAACATAATACAAAAATATGCCATACATATAATCACATTGCAGTTATCGCCCGTTAAAGGATGTGTTACGAATCTATAAAAAAACTTTTGACCTGCGATACGTAAAATGACTAATGTTAGGCTATAGAGACAGATATATGTACTAGTATCTCTCCCTGTTGCACTTTTGTTGTTCGCGAACACCTAATTGTTTGCGAATTGCAGATAAATATGTAATTGTCAAAAAAACGATATATTTGGTCTAAATCCAAACCTCGACTTCACATTAATTATCCTGCAGAGGGAGATATTTGTCTATTGCTCAACATAAATTCAGAGCATAATTATCGCGCTTTATGCTCTAATACCAATAGATACAAATTGGTTTTTTTATCAGTTTTGAGCAAAAAATGTATAGTTGTATAATAAATTTGCAGATAGACATAATAATTAATAAAGATTCATTTTATCTTTGATTTGGTAGAGAATATAAAAGCATTGTTCGCGATATTTCGTTTACTTGTGAACCGGCACTCAATTAAACATCTATTACAAATATTATTACTAATGAATATTGGAGAACCTCACTCAGCTAAATTAGCTCGAGAGGGACTAGAGGCAACGGAGAAATATTTACCTGTTCGCGATTCTGTTGAGCAGCAGCTACATTCGCGTCAAGAATCTCAAGTTGAATTTGAAGAGGACACAAAACAAAAATTTAATTATTTCACTTAGACCACTAAGGGTAAACAATCTGTGTTAGAGAAAATAGCAGAAAGAACTAAGAAAACAATAAAGATTCTTAAAGAACTTCCAGCCGAAATAGCTGATGCTCAACCAATGCAAGAAGTATTTAAAAGCGCTGAAGCACCAGCCCCTAAACAATCTGAACTGTCAAATAAATTTAATGAAGATCTTGTTGAAGTAATTAACATTAAAAACTCACGTCAATTAGCTACTTTTGCTCTGGATAGTTTTACGCAGCGAGATAATTACTTAAACCTGAATACGCTAAATATTTTTAAGACCTTTACAAATGGCAAACAGCATTACTTCGATTACGCATGGATGTTGAACAAATTAAAGCTGATGATCCAGTATATAAGGATTATCTTTCTGAAATTAATAAATTATTTCAATCAAAAGAAGACAAAACAAAACAAAAAGAAGCAGCAAGACCAAAACGAAAATATACAAAAAAGAACACTGCCAGCTCCTAAAACAATATCGGAATCGGAATTACAGCTAGATCCTCAAACAATATTGGAACAACCACCACCATTATCATCATCACCACCACAAACACAACAAGAACCAGCACAAACAAAAAGTGAGGGAGAAGATTAGCTATCAGACATCTTTACTGGAAGTGACCTTACCTTACCACACAAGGAAGTGGTCTTATTACACAATGTTCTAAAAACGTCCTTGCTGATGTTGATCGACTAGAAGTTTCGATTGGATGAAAACGAGCTGGTAATAATTCCCCAGAAATCATTAATGAAGCAGCAGATATTTGTAAAAGATTATTTATAGGCGGTATGATGGATATTAATGTGTATCAGTCTCATTAATGAAATCGCCAAAGATTACTATAGTGACTAGGTATGTAATTAAATATAATGACTATTAATACTGTTACGTATCGGCTCGTTTAAAGTAACATAGAAGAAACTAAAGACAACAAGCTTTGTAAATTTTAACAAAGATAATTTATTTTCCTAGAAAACATGAAATAGTGTAAATAATTTAAACAAGACTTACTGTTTACAAAAATGATCCAAATTTTGTTGAAAATAAAAATATAAGTCCTGTAAAAGGTTCTAAACACAGTCTGAATGTGTCTGAAGTTCCGGTCCAAAATGGCGGATGACAACGTCAGACGCATTCTAACAGAAAATTCCAGAATTTACACGATAAGGCACAGTTTGTGTTGCCCCATTCCAACATTGAATATTTTCGGGAAAATGTCCAAATCAGTAATATTGTTCTCCAGAAAAACAATTATTCATAAAAACGAAGTGAAAAAAGCTCCTCTAACAAGACACGGTGTTCTACGTAGACATACGGACAACTTCTTTTAGCACAAAAATACCCTTTTTGAGGTATTAGAAGTTATATAACTGACTTTACGACTCGACTACGACTGTCGACTCTCGACTATGACTGTCTGTCCGTGACTGTTGACTCTAAGACTGTATGACTTACAGAAATCTCCAACATATAAATGAAGCTAATGCGTTGTTTGAATTGTACGCGCATGAGGACGCATGCAATTTCGCAATATTTTGGACATTCAGGAAAGTCTGACCCAGTATCAGCTAATCCTTTTCATGGTTATTCCTGAAAGTTTATTTGTAATGAATTTGTTTTCATACACACCACGTGCTCACACGAGTCACATCTACGACTCAAGTAAATACTGTTGTTTTAAAAACATGTTAGACGATATTAATATAATTTTAATAATTACATTTAATGAAATAAATGAAACATAAAAATTATACAAAATTGATTCCTTAACACAAACATACTTTAATTACAGGGTCGTAACAACACAATGATTGTACATAGTACTCAACGTGGACCAACCATGGTCAGAGCGATTAATTCTCGAATACCGATTTACAAGACAACCTACGGAGATGGATTAGGTGAAGTTGTTTGGAATTTGTTACTTAACGTCATATTATAATGGATCAAATGACTACATCATCTAACAGCGTTTAACGTCACAGATTTAGTCAAGCATGTGAATGCTTAACGAAACTAAAAAATACCATCGACCATTATACAGTAAAAGTAAAAAAAAAATATTGTAGACGCATGGTTGTCATTGATATAGTTGTTTACACAGTTTCAGATATTGTTGCTGGAGCCGGATTAAAATTATCGACATTAACAATGATAGCTCCAGCAATTATAACAATTATTGTTTCAACTTCAACGACAATATCAGGCATTCTTAGTATTATTTCAAAAAAGATAGCTACATGTTCAAATGATACATTGCGTATGTGATAAAATTACACACAGCAACAACAAACTATTCTAAACCATATGGATATATTTCCACGTATCTCGGTGATGGTAAAATATCTGACGGGGAGTTTGCAACGATAATTAAAACCTACGATGAAGCACTCAGAATCGATAGATTCTGTTGATAATAACCAAAGTAAAATAAATGGAGAAATAAACAAAAATAGCAATAATGTTAGCAACTGAACATCGTTCTGTGATTGAGTCGAGAGAGTTATAGTAGCAGATCGTCACTAATACAATTCCTTTAAAACCTGTGATATCAATAAGTTCGACCAATCCTGAATTTAGCGTTAACTTTCCAACCAGAATTCCAGTAAAGGAGATAGCATTAGTTCAGTTACGTGCTTATTATAGCTTGCCTAATGTCAGATCAAAACCATTTGGTAGACTACAGCCAAATAATTCACTAGTATTAGCAAATAAGAATAAATCTGATATACCTTCCGATTGGCAAGCTGTTAGTATTCCAACTAGCCGTTATCAAATAGAGCAAATCAATGAAGAATTCCAGCGCAGAATTAAATCTATTACAGGGAAAGAATCCAAAATAGCAATTACTGTATACGAACCAACATTATCGTCGGTGATTGAAATAAATTATCCTGACTATGCTGTAGATATTTAGCAAAGATCGATTAGATCAGTACTAGGATGGATTGAAGTTGCACCTTCTTATCAATGCCACCAAAACCAAAAATCGAGGAGATTAAAACGGATAACAGAGTTTAAGGAGATTCCTAATTACAAAAAAATGTATCCATGGACTGTCAATAAATATTTCGTTGACAACACCGAACATATTCCTAATCTAAGGGAAATTTACACAAGAGGACCTCCAGAATGGCTTTTTAATAAAATACCTATTAATGCTGTAAATAGGGTAATGAATGGTGAATTGAATCATTCTTTCAATGATGTTAAAAGTCATTAGCTGCATAATATAGCATTACAGTAATGACACATAAAGAAATTATCCTTGAAGGAATTCGACATTTAAATTCAATATTGTATGATTTGAATTATCTTGCGCACAGTTTAATCAGGAATGTACGCTATTATCTTAGATCTGTAGCTGTTATTTCCGATGAGGGCAAACAAAGAATATCAAATAATCTTGCATCTGAAGTAAATATTCCTGATTTTATTAATATCAATGAATATTTTCCAACCATACTTGATTCATGGAGAAAATTAGCACCACTAACAACAGTTCTCAGATATAATAACGACCGATATAGTCAGGTCGTCTTATTTCACCTAATATTGCTAATATAACATCAACCATCCCACTGAATTTAGTATGCGATATAATTGACAGTAGTTAACATGTTGACCTCTCAAAGTCGAATCAGGCCTAGCAGGGATATATATTCGTCCAGTATTAAATCCCGCCGGGGTGGCTCATTGCATCTGAGCCAATACATCAAGACTACCTGCGTGTACATAAACCATTATTTTCAAGAATAAATTTCAATGTCACAAATGAGAAAGGAAATATCATTGATTTGAGAAACAAATATATTTATTAATTTATACATACGCTTGTTACGTAACAGCTCGTACTAAGTAACATAAAAGAATGAGTGAACATAACAAGCTTTATAAATTTTAACAATGATTTAATTTATTTTCCAATAACACATGAACTAATGTAAATAATTTAAACAAGACTTACAATTTACAGAAATGATCCAAATTTTATTCAAAATAAAAAATATATAAGTCCTGTAAAGAGTTCTAAACACAGTCTGAAAGTGTATAATGTTTCGGTCCAAAATGGCGGTTGACCACGTCAGACAAAGGCTAAAAGCAAATTCCAGAATTTACACAATAAAACAAAGTTTGTGGTTTCCCGTTCCAATATTAGGGAGAAAATGTCCAAATACGTAATGTTGTTCTCTAGATAAAACAATTATTGAGACGAAGTAAAAATAGTTCCTCTAACACGGCATGTTATTTTACCTAGACATACGGACAAATTCTTCTGACACACAAGTACCTTTTTAAAGAATATGAGAAGTTGTATAACAGACTCTACTACGTCTGTCGACTGTTGACTATCGACCACGACAGTCTGTCCGAGACTGTGTATAACGTACAAAAATCTCAAACATATATGGGAAGGCTAATGCGTAGTTTGAATTGTACGAGCACGAGGAAGCAAGCAATTTCAAAGCACCACCGGACATTCAGGAAAGCCTTACCCAGCATCAGCCAATCGCCCTCGTTGCCATTCCTGAATGTTTGCTTGCAATAAATTTGCTACCATACACAACACGTGCTAACAGGAGTCACATCTATTACTCAAGCAAACACTGTTTTATCAAATACATGTTAGACGACATTAATATAATGAAATGAAATGAAATAAAAGGAGACTTATACAAAATTGACATATTAACACACATACTTTAACTCTAGGGTCTTAACACGCTCGTAAAGTAAATATGATAATCAGGAGAAATTTTTTTTTAAATTAGGTAATAAAACTGAGTTGGTTTGTTAATTGATAGCAGCAGGGAGGGTACAAATACAACAATTGAATCGCTTTTCAAGCAAACAAAATCTTGAAAAAATAAGTAAAGAATAGGATAACAAAACTGGGCTAACCTAAACGATTTATATTACCGCTTCTTAACCATATGTAAGTAGAAAAGTTTGGTTTAGCGTTATTGACTTATTTTTTCTGCTTCTGTAGGAACTTTTATTTTTCGTAAAGGAATCGAGCAAAACGTTGTAGAGTTCACCCTTCCTGCTGCTAAAGTAGATCTGGGACAAAATATTTCTTTCACCAAAAGGACAATTACAGTGAAACTCCTGGAGTTTTCGAAAATGAGTACTATAACCTCTTGTCAGTCATGTATCCTGTGTTCCATCGACAACGAGAATATAGTTTAGCAAATATGCACATATAGGCTTTTCGAACAGTGGTTTCGGTGTTGAAACCGATAATGACACTGTCATTACATGCCCCGAAAGATTCCACGTTGACACAAGGTAAAGTGTATCTCCAAAATGGCATCATTAAAAAATTCTTTCTTGGGAGCAAGTAAAATGTCTTGCATCAAACAGTCTAAGACATTTGGGGCGGCAAGAAACTTCTATAAATGCCATGATCGCTGCTGTGTCAGATTTTTTTTTCCTTGACGCCACTCAAGGACAAGGCATAAAAACACGACGAAAACACCTATTCAGAAGACATCACACATTTAGGGCTAGAAAGACTAAGACTTGATTATTACATTGCAAACAAAGCATCGAACGAAAATGATGCACCGAGAGTTTTGCGAATGTTCCAATTGACAAATTGGATTTGTTTGAATTGCTGCCCACCATAATGACGATGCAAGAATCCCAATTGGTCTGATCTCATTCTGTCTCCACTTTGACAGATTCAGCTCCCATCGCGGTTGAAATCAAAGGACTGATATAACATTGCATCGTTCTTAATAACGGTTAATTGTATATGGAAATAAAAGTGAACACGACTGACAACACCGCTCTGAGAGAGAAAGCTAAAGACAACAATTTCATTCATTCCTTGTTCAGCGATGTGGATTTGTACTTGAACAACAAACTGGTTAGCAGTATTATGGGTACTTACCCTTACCTAGCGTACATGGAAAATCTCTTGACGTACGAAAAAATGGCCAAGAACATTCATCTAAATGCTTGCGTAATATGGAAATCTGACAACTCAGGTGAAGACACGTTTAACGACACAGAATCTGATGATCCTCATAATTTAGTCTTTAACGAACGTCGAAAGGAAATCGAAAACAACGTGGTTTAGAACTGATGGATCGTTTACATTTGGACACGTGGTTGCAAGACAAGTATTAGCTCAATAGATTGGAAGTTAACTTGAGACTGAATTATAGCGGTGTCGCGTTCCATTTGACGTCTCCTGTCAGCGAGTACAAAACCATCATCCAAGGAGCCAGTCTTTATGTACGATGCGTAGAAGTGATACCTAAAGCGGGAAACGACATTAGTCACACCTCGAGCAGAACGACCGCCAAGTCTCCGATAAGACGTGTAGAAGTGAAAACTTTCACCACTGCTGTTGGACTCCGATCCAAGAGCGATGATCATCTGTTCCAGGGACAGTGAATCAAAAAGTTTCATCGTTGGTATTGTCAGCAATGCAGCACTCAAAGGAGCTAACTATCAAATTCCATTTGAGTTTAATCACTACAGATTGTCCAAGATCTAAGTGGCAAGAACTTGTATAACCGACACTTTTCTACATATATGTACCTAGAGGAAGTAATTTAGATCATACTTTTCCCAGTGCGAAGCTACCAAATAACTTGGAACCAACACCAGTCACGTAATTTCTTACGCAGATTTTATCGCAGGTTACATTTCTTGGTCCTTTGAATTGATTACAGACCAAGCCAGGGAAGAGGCACAATTCCAGCCTATAAACTCTGGTCAAATGAGTGTGGAAGTTCAGTCTGCAGATGCTCTCAGCGAGACAGTGAACGTCATCCTGTATGCCGAATTCTATAATACTATAGCAATCAATTATTTGAGAGAAGTCATACTTGATTATTAGGAACTTATCCCTCTTCAAATGATGAAGCATATATGGATTTGGAAAGCAATACCTTGAATGCAAAACCCCAAGACAAAGACAAAGAGTTCATACATATATGATGAAGCATATATGGATTTGGAAAGCAATACCCTGAATGCAAAACCCCAAGACAAAGACAAAGAGATTATAGTGGTCACGTCCAGATGGTTCGAAGAAGAACAACATTTAGTGTACCTTTTCACAGTACCTATCCAAACAATCATGGAATTGGTCAAACAATGCTATGAATGTCACAACGATCATCCGACTAGTCAAATTGAACACAATAAATGTCTGTTGATGAGCCCACAAAACTGGACGAGTATCTGGACGAGCCATATAACCTCATCTCGGAAGACGCCGTGGAATATGAGTGGTATAAAGGCTTAAGCGATCATTGTTGTCCTCCATTGTACACTCTAGAGATCTATCTCATATATCTCTTACCTCAGAGTTGGGATAAAAGGTAAATAAACGACTATTTGTCCGATCTTTTCAAGCAACAATTCAGACTTGATTTAATGACTTATCATTACCTGTGAAACAAGGAAAGAAACAGCAAGAGAAATGGATACATGAGAACTTTATCTTTTTTACATTTAGAACTTGTAATCTTGTTGTGTGTGCTAAAAAAGAACTACCTTATAGCAAGTCTCAAGAAGATCATGCTTATATCATCTACATAGTCATCTTTCAGGAATTCGTTGGGTTCCATCTACTTTCCTGAAGAGAAATGTGTGGAGTATTTTTATTCGTATGGATCACCCACTTTGAACGATGATATCATTGAATTTATAAGACTTGCCAAGACGACACGATACAATAATGTGAAATTACAAGTCACAGATGCCATGGTGTGTTGGCAATATAGTGTGCATTTTCATCATCTACGCAGTCTGCTATGATACTCTTTAGAATATTTAGTATATTATCTTGATTGTCACTATTGAAGAAACGACGAGAAAGTGGACCAATGGTTTTGTGACCGTTTTGGCTATATTTTGTCTTTAGCTAGGAAACGTAGTGTACATCAATGGCCTTATGACCTACGTCATTGGAAATCACACATGATTTCACAACGTTGTCATCCTTTTCAAAATAATTCGTTTGATATTATTGTTGATTGTTATTTGTTTGACAAATAAGAAAATGTTGTATTTGGAAAATATGTCCGTCGTTTGTTTAAAGAACCACACTGTGAATATATGCTCTTTGACTTCTCTATATCTCTCACCATGACATGACCTATCATAGCGTTTCGATTCTAAAACTCAGTAGGGATATTTTAATAGTGTCCGCAATTGCAGCATATAAAAAGGGTTGGTCTCCATGTCTGAATATCCTTTGTTGACTCGTCAACCTATAAACATTCCTTCCAAACTAGTAAACTGATCGAAGCGATAATTTACGTCGTGTCAGGTTAAACCTGATACGTAAACCTGATACTTAAACCTGATACGTAAACCTGACGAGATAGAGAATGTCAGGACGTTATCCAAAACCCAAGACTTCATAGACTTCAGAAACAGTGTTGAACAATAGCAGCATAAACATAAAGGACCAGACAGAAGTTTTGAAGACTGTCCATTAGTTACTTTTGCTGGCAGACGGGGATGCAATCTTGGACAGTAGAAAAAGATTGTCATTAGTCCGTTTGAACAAGAAACAACTCTTTTTTAGGGCTTTCCAGTTCTCTCGAAAAACAGTCATTCAATTTGCCAAATCTTTTAACATTTAAAAAAATATATGTTTTTATATTATCCATCCTTTGTTTTATCTGTCTCGTCCAATAGTGCATGTCTGTGTTTGTAAGGTGAAAAGCAAAAACAATCAACGTGAGTGCTTCTTCTAAATACTTGCGTTCATGTAATGGGAAGTTTTGGTGTTAGGGAATGTTTGCCTTAACGGATGTGCTTCAAGTATATAATGCGGCACAATCGTCAGTCTAGCTACCCATTAATGACACGTTAAAGTAAAAGTGAGCTGTTGATTAGCAAATCTGATGGAACTGTAAATGCACCAGGAGTATTTTACACGAACTGGCTAGAAAAGCCATACAGAAGACAGACAGTATAGAAGAAAAGGTGAAGAAAAAGTTAAAAAGTAGAAATAAAGAATCCTGTCGCATCTCTTCATGAGATCTATGTCTGAGTTGAGGCCTGAGGTGAGGACGCCTCCACATCCAAGACAAGCATGAGGACCAGCACCACAACCTCATCATCCAAGTTTGTGGTATAGTATGGAATCATTCACTATTCCAGAGACGGAAGACTGCGTGAGTGAAGCAACTGAACCACCGTCTTCACTCCCAGCCACACGCATAAATTGGGAGCATAAATGGTGCATGCGATGTGTGTGCGGTGTCTGGCCAGAAAAAAAACAACAGATCATCGATTTCAATCATATTTCTGAAGCAATTCCAAAATATGATGTTGACGCACTAATGCAATATTACAAATTTTATCTATAAACCTCTAGTTTGCAAAGTAAAGTTATAAGTACTATTCTATAATACTTCAGAAAATATCTTCTTTACCACTGCCAATGATTGCCTTGAAAAAACGTTCGTAGTAATGACATCCATTGTTGTTTTTTTTTCTCTTATTTTCTCTGACAAAATAAAATATTTTATCAACTACAGCAGCCTCCATCTAAAATATATAAATCGTCTCTCAAAACGCAGATAAAAAATAATTTTAGTTATTTCTTTAGTAACAAAAACAAAATGAAGCGCGATAACTCTGCTGTTTTCGCAGATCAAATTAAACAATAATCTCCCTTGCTATATATATATATATATATATATATATATATATATATATATATATATATATATATAATCAGGTCTTTAAAATGGTGCATGAGACTGGAAATGTCTCTCCTCCCAATAGTCTTTTTTCAATGCAGTGATTTAATTATATAACAAACAACATTATCTTCAACTGCAAAACAAATATATGTCACTACGATGCATAATGATGTATAATATATATCAAAGTTATAAATAATAAATTGAAGAACGCTGATAGTTTATAATCACAAAACCATCACCATAGAAATCCAATACTAAACTTTGCGACAACACAAAATAATTTTATATGTACTAAAATATAAATTATACTAGAGATAAGGTCATTTCATTTTGTCACACATTTAAATATTGATAATATTTTTGTATCTTTAGTGATTTATTGATAAACACCCTACTCATGTGCTTGCAATAAAATTACTAATCCTATGTAACAAAACGTCCAAATGATTTATTCTGGGTTAGGTTTAATTTGGTTTACCAGTATTTAACATTTAAAATTGTTCATTAAGACACTGGCAATTATGAGCCGTAACCCAATTCTAGTTACCAATAAGTATACCTCTTGAACTATTAGAGGCTCGATTTGGGGGAAGGATTAGCAAGTGGCTCTCATTTCCATTAGTATTTATTATCTTATACCGGTTTAATTATATAATTTCAGCGATATATTTTTCCCACTGTTTCATTTTTAAATGAATTTGTGTATGTAATAAAAGGTTCGTGTTAATCATTTAGACTGCAGACGGATTTGTGGCAAATTCCCAGAAACTTTCATCCATTTCTTTTTAAACAATAGCTATTGAAATTAAATATAGAATTATTTTCAATTCTTAAAAAAATTAAAATTAAATACCAATATTTGTGTCGTTTAATATGCATCTTTTTGATGTAATATAATATCTTCTTTACAAAAACACTTATTGATGAACTTAAATGAGATGGCAATACAGCGTAAAGGAAATTATATATATATATATATATATATATATATATATATATATATATATATATATATATATATATATATATATATATATATATAGATGCAATAAACTGACGACGAACAGTACGAAACTAGTAACTAACTAGCCTAAGCGCTTTCGACTCTTAATGAGTCTTTTTCAAAGGCAAATACAAAACATAGTTACGACAAACAAATAAACACAAAAACGTTGCGTTTGTAAACCTCTACATTTCTATCTTCACATGTGCTAAAACTATAAATACAACCAGCTTGTATAGACTAGTTGCGGAAACTGAAAACGTTGTATAATTCCCTAAAAGTCTACAAGCCAAAGCGACATCTATTTTTACTTTGTGTACATATGTAACGCAGATTATATCCCGGATATTTGATTCTATACCGGTTATTCTTATAGTAAAAATTGAAGGATAAGAAGATTTAGAAAATGTTAAATTCTACTAGTGCATAGTTTTCATTTTCTAGTCTTCTTGGTTTAGACAGCTTGGTTTCAATGTTCTAAGGCGGCGTATCCAGTATGATTCATTTTCCTTCCTGGTTTCGGAACTCCAGCTGTGGTTGTTAGCAATAGCGATAAGTATTATATCACTGAAAGTGTGGCCAGGGGAGGAGAAGTGTTCTGCGACCGGGCTTCTGTACAGCTTTTTTGTCATCCAATCAGATCTATGAAGGTTTATCCTTATGTGTAGCTTTTCAGTTTCTCCCACGTACTGAAGGCCACAGATCTTACAAGTGATGAGATAAATCACATTCTCTGTTTTGCACGTTTTGTTTGGACCATGTATGTTTAGTTTTTCTTTAGTCACTGTGCTAGTGAATGTCTTGGTCTCTATCATATGTTGACAGGTTTTGCATCTTTTATCGCCACAGGGTCCAGATTGACTAGGTTGGTTTTGACTAGCGATTGTTGTTAGCTTGGCTCTGACTAGGATGTCCTTTAGGTTTTTTGGTCTCCGGTAAGCTACTACAGGTTTGTTCGGAAGTATTAGGTTTAGTATGTCTGACGATTGCACGGTTGGCCAGTGGTTTGCGATGATTTTACCTACTTTGGGATTGTCTGGTTGATAGGTCAGAATAAATGGTATCCTATCAACCTTTCCTTTCTGTCCATATCTGAGTAGGTCATCACGGTTTGTTTGTTTGGCCCTTTGGATTGCCTCCGCAATCAGGTCTTTGTCGTAGCCTCGGTAAATTAATGTTTAGCCAGCTCTTCAGACCTTTCTAGGAATCTTTCATCGTCGGAGCAAATTCTGCGTATCCTCAGTGCCTGGCTATATGGAATGTTCTTAATGCAGTGTTTTGGATGACAGCTGGTTGGGAGAAGATACTGGTGTTTGTTGGTTGGTTTCGAGTAGATGTCTGTGTGTAATTTGTTTTCCACCAGTCTGGTTGTTGTGTCCAGGAAAACATGGTTTGAGTTGGAAATTTCTGCCGTGAATTTTATTGAAGGATGGAAGTTGTTTGCCTTTGATATGAAGTCATCCAGACTTTCTCTTCCATACTGCCACTTCATTTATATATCATCGATGAAGCGTACCCACTGGTATGGTGTACGCTCAACCGATGCTAAGAGCTTTCCCTCAAGTTTTCTCATGAAAATTTTAGCATACGAAGGGGCCATTTTAGTACCCATTGCAGTTCCATTGATTTGTAGGTAGTTTTCTTCATTAAATTCAACATCTCCAATTTAGAACTTACTGATGCAGAAATAAAACTTTTATCGAAAGGTTTGAGTTTCTGTCCCCGTCCTAAAACATACGACCGAGGAAAGCTTAAGAATGACACCGAAGAATTCATCCGCCGACTAAGACTCAAAGCCCATTTTGCCTTGCAACCACCAAACAAATCAAAGGAAAATATAAGCTGCGACCAACCCACATTTAGAAAGAAAAGTAACTGGACCCCACCAAAAAGTTCAATTCCGAATCTGGAAGCCTTTATCAACTCGGTTGAAAACGATACTTCCAGACATATCAACCATACTAACAAATATTCTAATTTCACAAAAGAAGAAGCAGATGCCCTGCACTCACTGAAAAGCAGAACAGACATAATAATTAAGCCTGCAGATAAGGGTTCCGCTGTTGTCGTTACGAATAGGGAAGACTACATTAGTGAAGCAAGTAGACAACTAAGTGACGCTAGGTTCTACCAAAAACTGGACCATGATCCAACGCTGGAATATGCAAAAATCATCACTAATGTTATTGACGAGGCGTACCAAAGCGGACACATAGACCAGCAAACCAAAAACTACTTAAGCCCAGAAAACCCAAGAGCAGGTAGATTTTATCTTCTACCCAAAATCCACAAACAAGGAAACCCTGGCAGACCTATAATCTCAGGTAACGGGCACCCCACAGAAAGGATATCAGATATTTAGATCATTTTATGAGACCACATGTCCACAAATTACCATCATATCTTCAAGACACGACAGATTATCTCATAAAAAGCAAAGCCAGTGAACCATTACTGCCAGATACATTACTTGCTTCCTTAGACGTCAAATCTTTGGACACCAACATACCGCACAACGAAGGGTTACAGGCATGTAGCGAAGCATGGGAAACAAGAACTGTAAACAATCCACCCACACACTTCTTAATCCAACTCCTGGAGCTTGTCCTAAAACTCAACAACTTTGAATTTAATGAAGAAAACTACCTACAAATCAATGGAACTGCAATGGGTACTAAAATGGCCCTTTCGTATGCTAACATCTTCATGGGAAAACTTGAGGGAAAGCTCTTAGCATCGGTTGAGCGTACACCATACCAGTGGGTACGCTTTATCGATGATATAGAAATGAAGTGGCAGTATGGAAGAGAAAGTCTGGATGACTTCATTTCAAAGGCAAACAACTTCCATCCTTCAATAAAATTCACGGCAGAAATTTCCAACTCAAACCATGTTTCCTGGACACAACAACCAGACTGGTGGAAAACAAATTACACACAGACATCTACTCGAAACCAACCGACAAACACCAGTATCTTCTCCCAACCAGCTGTCATCCAAAACACTGCATTAAGAACATTCCATATAGCCAGGCACTGAGGATACGCAGAATTTGCTCCGACGATGAAAGATTCCTAGAAAGGTCTGAAGAGCTGGCTAAACATTTAATTTACCGAGGCTACGACAAAGACCTGATTGCGGAGGCAATCCAAAGGGCCAAACAAACAAACCGTGATGACCTACTCAGATATGGACAGAAAGGAAAGGTTGATAGGATACCATTTATTCTGACCTATCACCCAGACAATCCCAAAGTAGGTAAAATCATCGCAAACCACTGGCCAACCGTGCAATCGTCAGACATACTAAACCTAATACTTCCGAACAAACCTGTAGTAGCTTACCGGAGACCAAAAATCCTAAAGGACAACCTAGTCAGGGCCAAGCTAACAACAATCGCTAGTCAAAACCAACCTAGTCAGTCTGGACCCTGTGGCGATAAAAGATGCAAAATCTGTCAACATATGATAGAGACCAAGACATTCACTAGCACAGTGACTAAAGAAAAACTAAACATACATGGTCCAAACAAAACGTGCAAAACAGAGAATTTGATTTATATCAACACATGTAAGATCTATGGCCTTCAGTACGTGGAGAAACTGAAAAGCTACACATAAGGATAAACCTTCATAGATCTGATTGGATGACAAAAAAGCTGTACAGAAGCCGGTCGCAGAACACTTCTCCTCCCCTGGCCACACTTTCAGTGATATAATACTTATCGCTATTGCTAACAACCACAGCTGGAGTTCCGAAACCAGGAAGGAAAAGGAATCATACTGGATACGCCGCCTTAGAACATTGAAACCAAGCTGTCTAAACCAAGAAGACTAGAAAATGAAAACTATGCACTAGTAGAATTTAACATTTTCTAAATCTTCTTATTATCCTTCAAATTTTACTATAAGAATAACCGGTATAGAATCAAATATCCGGGATATAATCTGCGTTACATATGTACACAAAGTAAAAATAGATGTCGCTTTGGCTTGTAGACTTTTAGGGAATTATACAACGTTTTCAGTTTTCGCAACTAGTCTATACAAGCTGGTTGTATTTATAGTTTTAGCACATGTGAAGATAGAAATGTAGAGGTTTACAAACACAACGTTTTTGTGTTTATTTGTTTGTCGTAACTATGTTTTGTATTTGCCTTTGAAAAAGACTCATTAAGAGTCGAAAGCGCTTAGGCTAGTTAGTTACTAGTTTCGTACTGTTCGTCGTCAGTTTATTGCATCTATTTTAATTAATCCCTGACAAACGTGATCCCTTGGTGGATCCAGTACGCTTGAGAGGGTTGTTATTCGCCATATGATTTGTATTCTTTATATATATATATATATATATATATATATATATATATATATATATATATATATATATATATATATATATATATATATATATATATATATATATATATATATATATATACACACATATATACATATATATACATACAGGATTTTCTCATCTCTGCTGATAGTGTCTATCAGTGGGACAAATGTATCATGCAAAGCTATCACGCAACAGATGTTCCAGTGGGGCATTGACATCTCAATTTAGCATCAGTCCAGGTTAGGTGACTATCTATTGTTATTTTGACATGTATAATTAGTTCGAACCAGTAAAAGCCCTATCAATCTCTTACTATAAATATATATGATTTCAAATAATAGCAGTGTATATACCAAGTCTAGTCCGATGTTTCATTCTTCAACATTTAATAAAATTAACATGTTACATAAAAAAATATTGTTATGAATATACGGTCTTACATTAAGCAACTGAAAACCATCAGATTGTGTAAAATTCAACTAATGATTTATTTCCCTAGAATACAAAGTGAAAATTTAAAATGAACTTCCAGTGCTGTGAATTAAGTCCCAAATGTTCCTACAATTTCCATCATAGGTCCAAACATATGAAGTACCAATTGAATTCTAATTCTGTTCCAAATAAAATTCAAGCATTGAATGTGTTGATGTGCCTGTAGTCCCTATAAGTCTAATAATAATACTAAGAACAGTGAATAATAATTCCAACAAAAATAAATGAACACAACTATAAGTATGATTCTTCTTCAGATCTTAAGGCAAGAATGAGCAATTGTTTTCAATTAACATTATACAAAATGCCATGACACAATAATAGAGCCAGGATGCAAGTCAGTCTCCTCTCTAAAACATTTAAAGTTTTCAACCAAGTTTAGGAATTTCCTAGTGAATAACCAGGTCCTAGACTCAAATTCAAATTGTGTGAAATGAATATAATCACATCAGTCCTCAAACTGCACAATAAGGCCTTTGATGAAAAGTTTCCTGTAGAATAGTGATGACAATGAAGACTGTGATGATGGGATGATATTTGACAGCCTTGTCAATGAAAGTGAAAAATTATAAGAATTGTGCTGTTGAGAACATTTTGAAACACATTTTATAATCTCTGTGAACTACTTGAAAGGCAATATTTAATATAATAGTGATAATAGATAAATAGTTTTCATATTGAAATATGATATATAACTTCTACACATAAATCCACTTTATAATACACGTTATCAATAGAAAATAAACACTGAATGTCATTTGACGAACTATATCTTACACGAAATATTTGGGTGGGACATGTTATATCACAATAATTTCTTTTTGTTTCAGTTTATATATTTTTCAGGAATCTGCAGCTTTCTTCTTTATATGAGTATTTTTTCCAATTCGATCTCAATAAACTGCTAGCGTATGTACAAGTTGTCAGGGATTGTAGAAGTTTTCAGGGTATGTAAAATTGTCAGGGTATGTACAATTTGTCAGAGTATGTACAAGTTGTCAGGGATTGTAGAAGTTGTCAGGGTATGTAAAATTGTCAGGGTATGTACAATTTGTCAGAGTATGTACAAGTTGTCAGGGATTGTAGAAGTTGTCACGGTATGTACAGTATGTCAGGGTATGTACAAGTTGTCAGGGCATGTACAGGTTGTCAGGGTATGTACAAGTTGTCAGGGTATGTACAAGTTGTCAGGAATCTACACATGAAACTAAATATTTTGATATTGATTGGTACAGTACTATTGAAGTGAAATAATTTCAAAAGTAAAATAATAACAAGATAGCAATTCCAAATTATATCAATATGAAACAATCAGACCACGAATATTATGTTTATATTAATATTGGAAATATTAATCCTAATTACAATACTTATAAATTGGATGTTGGTAACAAAAGGTGCAGAAAACTTTCTTCAAACTATATATAGTATAAATTGTCATATTCATTTTGCTGTTATTGATAGATTGCTAATTGTCTAATTTTCCGCTGTTGTTATTTACCTTATATATTTCTGTTTCCATTGTTAGTTCTTATTTGTTATGAATATATATTTATTTGTTTATTTTTTGTCTGTGGTTTTCTCTGTAATTGTAGTGGTGTGGCTCGGCTAAAGCTACTGTTAGTTTGTTATAATTTCGTCTCTTAGGCACTAAATTTTCCACTAAGACCATTATATAAACAATGACTCTACTTCCACTATTGTGGGTGTCAGACAAGATGGTTTTGTCGTCGGATAAGATGTCTTTCTTATCGGAAGTTTGCATTACTAAGAACACATTTCTTGTTTTCCATCCCTAAAGAGTCACATGATTAAACGTTGCGGCAGGTGCGCAAGTTGCGATGATGTGTCGGATTTACGTAGTCTTTCGAGAAACGCTCACTTTAGGTAAGTTTCGGAGTGCGTAACTTCCTAGTTTGTGCGTAAGTTACGCAAATGTTAGTGAAACGATCCCCTGCTTCATATAAATATCTCAAAATTACATTAACTAATACTGGTTTCTTGTGACCGTGGTGTGATATGTCTAATTTTGAAAATCCTTAGAAGCATTCGTTAAAGGAATTGTATCAAAGTCAACTTAATTAAAGTAGAAAGGGCTAGATATAGTTAGATGATTATCTTTATTTCATCTATGAACGTCAAAAGGAAATTCGTTCCACGCGACTAAACTTGACCGAGTCATATGCTATGGTTCAAGTCTATGACATAAGACCCTTTCCCAAAATCAGCCTGTTAAAGGTGGAAGCTTGGCAACACTTGATTGTTCAAATAACGTTAATTATGGCATGATTAGCTGTCTTGACAATCCAAACTTCTACGGAACAGATTTAGGAAACAGTCTATTCTGATTGGTTAATAGTAATTTACGGGCGTAACTCTGTAAGAAGTTAACAGTTTACTTTGAAGAAATTCTTCAGTCTCCAATCTTTCGCGACGAAAGTTAGATGGACTCCGAATTCGTAGCAAGTACGTTTTCATTATTGAATAAGGGGCCGGATAATTGTCTCATATAGGGGACAGATTATACGTGAGGTACGTGGAAGATTAATAAGAAAAGGCAAATGTAAGCAATATTAGTTTCGCGATATTAATATGTTACTTCATTTGTTGATTTACTTGCAAATATATTCATGTTATGGTGTATGTCAATATAATTTCATTTTGCAAGGTGTTAGTGAAATGTTTAGTCATGACATTTTATTCTTTGATTTTCTAATTATCAATTCATTTGGAGAATTGACAAGGTTACATGTAATTGAATGATCGTTGAAAGAATTGACAATATTGCATGCAATTGAATATTCGATACATAGGAGCGCTTAGGAATTTTAAAGAATTAAGCTTAATAAATGATGGTTTATGTTGCGTAGTTTTATGAATTAATTCTATGTCTAGTATGACATGTATTGAGTGCATATCCATATACCAGTTTGTAATATTTAATTGATCACGTAAATTATTTTAGAATAGTTAGACTTGAGGGTCTAAATCATATGTAATTTAACACTGCTAGATAGTTAGTGCAAGAAGTCAAGGGGTGTTAAATACGGGCACATACTTCTTAGCTGAGTGGAATTTGATGACCACAACAAGAGTGCAACATAATTTATGCCTTTTGTTTTTCCGAGCCAAATTAATGTAAAAATATAGATATACTTGGAAATGTGACCTATTGTCTATTGCGAGACATTTTATTTATTAAAGGAAAAGAGCTTTCATGAACTTTACTGAACTCTCCTGGTATTCCCTGGAAATCCCAGGACCAGATCAAATTCTGTGCCGAAGTCTAGGTCCAGAGACGATTGTGAAATCTAGGATCGACTGGCAAGAACTGTGGTCCAGACAACTAGACAAAAGTTGCCAGAGTACGGACGTACGGAAGACTCGATGTCCGCATAAATTAGGTGATGATGTCTCTCGTCGTTGCACTCAAAGGTCACATCTCTTAGGCAATGAAGATATAATTCTGTCGCTGACTAGTAATCGTAACAGTAAATGAAATTTGTATTGTCTATTTTATTTGAGTACAAGTTAGCACATTTTTCTTTTTTTTGTAACCAAGTAATTGATTTCTTTTCATTTTAAATTCTGTTGTTAAACTGATTAAATTTTATGTTTGTTCATTGAAAGGATGCTTGTTATATTTATTTTTTCAAAATACTTGTTCAGAAATCTGCATTCCTCTTTCTATCTATCTAAACTGGGTTAATTACACCGCGCCGCGGGAGGTAATTCCATAGCAGCGGACCGTAGTGGAATAGGTTGGTGTGTTTTGAACGCTGCCAATTTATCACATTAGTGGAGGCCTCGTCCGGGATATTTGAACAGTGGATAAAACCAGATCTGAGCATATATTGAAAGAAATACAACACGGTATCAATGATAGATTTGTGTTAGTCAAAATAAGAAACTACGAGTGCGACTTGAGTTAATATCTATGCTTATCTCTTTTGAAATTATGCATGATTTGTAAATATCTTAAATGTTGCATGACATTGTAAGAAATTAAAATGCCGTACCTGAAATTGCTGAAACGTGGTTGGTTGTCCGTATTTAAGTAACCCATAAATAGTTTGCCTAAGTACTCTTGCGAGAAGATATTAAGGAATTATTCCACAGGGTAATTTGCACTTGTGCCGCAAACGCCACGAATTTAGGCAGAATTCATAATTTGGTTCTGCCAGAAAGCCGTTTAAAGTGCTTTTGCGATTTTTAAGTCTGTAGGTAAGACTTTACTGAGTTAGGATACTTGTAGGTATTCCTAGGGAAGTTGTTTACTGGAAGGCAGAAAAAAAAAACAGGTTAGTGATAGCTAATCTAGGTAAGAAAGTTAGCGACAAGACAGATAGACAAAAATGGCAACTTTAAGGCAACTTGCGCGAGAATTTAAAGTTCTTGGATCCAAAGATCTAGGTTATGAAGGGACCCAGTTAGCTGAATTTGTAGAGCGCAGTCTGTAAAATGATTAACATTGTTACGAAGTACTTACGGATTTTAATGAGAAAGCGAAATCAATTAATGAAGATGAAGACGATGACGATATTATTCATTTTATCACATAAATTGATGAAGCCCATTCTGTAGATGACTTAGATGGATTCATTAATAATCTCCTAGTGTATGATGATGTGATGATGGACAGACAATTCAATCCAGATGGAAAATCTTCTCGAGGCAAACACAACAATACTGATGTGATGTATGCTACAGAACAACAATATACACAAAGATCTAAGGTGATCAGAGATAATTGTAATATTTTGATTGTGCTTAATAAATTTTATAATTATACTTTGCTGAATATTTATTATGCTTAGTGTTCAGGCTATATGAACATAATCAAGTTTAAAACTTTTCTTCAAAAGCACAAGCTATTCCGATCGGATTTATAACAATAAATCTACATACAGATATTGTATAGGTCTGGATAAATCTTTGGTTAATTCATGGCAGCAGAGAGGGATAACAACCAATGCTGACTAACCAGACAAGTAAAGGAAATCTCATAAATATTTGTAAAAATACGTTAGCATTAGGATAACAAAACTGAGCTAACTCAAACGATTTATGATCCGTTCTGAACCGTATGGAAATAGTCAAGTTAGAGGATTTAGTTTATTGTTATTGACCTTGTGTTTAGGTTTCATAGGACGGTTTAGTCTTAGGCAAATGACGATTCAGCCAAGTGGTCTGTTCGCCCATTAAGCTGCTGCTCTTTGGAATGCGAAAATAATTAACCATCTCCTGGTCCTCAGACCCCTTTCTGATTATAGGGTATGAAAGTTTATGTCATAAATAGGTACGAAATTTTATCTTACACAAATCAAAGAAATAAATATGATCCTTGTTATCATTTTGGGAAAACGTTTTGGTCGAGGGGAGATGGAGTCAGTGGTAGAGGGAAATGAGGGTTTTGGCTCACCACCCCTCCCACACCTCCTCCCCCACCCCCGCCAAACCCCTCATTTTTCTATACTACTACTATGTAGACAGATATTTTGTAACCAGACAAAACAACAGGTGTTGGAATGCGATAAGCTCTGTCAACAGTAGTGACGAATTTGTTAGAACAGCGTATGTGTGGAATATAATTATTCTAAAGACGGCAAATAGATTTTACCACAAATTTTTTATCAGATAACAGGATGAAAATTAAACTGTGCATTAGAACGTTTCAGTTAACAAGGCGGAAATTAAACTAGCATTAGAATGAAAATGATATTATTTTAGTTATATTATATCTTAAGTTTAGATAAAATTTTATGTTACTCATATTTTATGTGATATTTTTTTTCATACTTGCTAACCCTCATTGGTAGAATATCTGTTAACATATTGTCAATAATACGAAATTCACGTAATAAATCATCCATATTATATTTAACTCCTCGTAGGTAAGACCGGATCTGATCAAGTAGTTTCTTGTAAGTTTTAATTGATGTTAAACATCCGTGCTTTTTTATCAAAAGTCTTGGTTCTACTATTTTACACGCCGCTGACAGTGAAACACCAATACCAGATATAATTAACAAAATTGGATTTAATGATACCCCACTTGAAATTATACCAGAACTGGTCATTAACAAGGGTAGATATGATATTACTCGAAGGATCTAGTTGTAGTATTTGTAACATTTTTTTAACACACCAAAGTTTTTTTTATGATAATATTTATAGTATTGTATTAGTGCGTCCACATCCTGTTCTGGAATATCTTTTGAAATGTGATTAAAATCAACCATACTTCTTTTCATTATAATATTTGTTTACATAGTTATGATAAATCAGCTACAATTCCAAACACCACCGATCTGGACCTACAAAATTTTTATCAGTTGGTTCAAGTGTAAATTCCTCCTCAGAATTTTTGTTTAATATTACAGATAATATTCCAAATATGTCATCGTCTAAATAACGCCATGAATATGTGGTAAATATTTTAAACTTTACACTGCTAAACACTGACAATCTATACACACCGGTAACTTCTGCAATATATTTGATAGATTTGTTTTGTGATGTCCATCCACTATAACCAGATGCAACAGTGTACACAATATTTTTAATCTGTTTGTGGGGAATTTTAACCATACTCGTTTTTTCAACAATATTAGGAATTCCACTAAAAATATCATTGAGTTTTGTGTTAATATCATTGAGTTTTGTGTTAATATTAGCGAGTGTAATGTTAACATTTGATGGATTTCCAAAAAATTCATCTCTAATTTTGTTTATGTTTCTGCGAAAACTTAAAAATGTGTTCACGTGACTGGTAAAATCAGTTTTGAGCGCTGTGATTTCATTATTAATTGAAGCGTTCCAATCATTGACGTATTTTTTAGTGACAGCATCCCCATCCTCAGTTGGGTTTCCAAGATCTGTAATCTTGTTTTGTGTCATAACAATATTCCCACTTGGATTTCGTACAACTACATCTGACAGTTTTACGTTACTCGTCTTTAATCGTCCTTCTTTGTCCTGGAAAATGACGACTTCATCTGGATCTACGCTGGTAAGATTTAGTAAATTATTGATTTCATTTTTGAGCTGATCAAGAGTTGCATATTTGGATAAGTCACCTTGGTAACCTTTTGTGGATAAATCTGATAGTGTTCCAAATTTTGTATAGTAGCTCATTATTTATTGTCCTAGATAAAATTATCAACACTAGTTTAATAGTATATAAAATGGCAAAATCGTTGATATTAAACTTTGATACAGAGAGACTAGTGAAGCATAAACATAACAATGAACTTCCTGATTGTCATTATCTTATTGTTGGGCGAACTGGATCGGGGAAAAAAAATTTCCTTATGAATTTGCTTCTTGGTGATAATTTTAACTACGACAGAGTTTATATTTACACAATCAATCCACAGCAAGATAAGTATGAGTTATTAAGCGAATATAATAACATGCTTCGTGATGACCTTAAAGCTGGTGAAGATTTTTTATAATTAGGCAGCCAGAAGATCTTATTCCAGTTAATCAACTTGATGCAGATGAACATAAGATAGTAGTTGTTGACGATATTCCTCTAAATAACATGGAGATGAATAAAATAAGATCATATTTCTCACTGTCACGTAACAAACAGTGTAATTCTGTTTATCTCGCTCAAGTATTTTATAATGTTTATAGATTTATTAGGCGAAATACGGGTTGTTTTATTTTATTTCCAGGACTGGATAATGTTGACGTTAGAAATATTGCAAGCGAGCAATGCGGTGGCGTGACAGAAGATAAGTTTATTGAACTTTACCGTAATGCTACAAAAGATAACTTTAACTTTTTCTTGTCTGATAAACTTACAAATGATCCAATTAAAATGTTTCGCTGTTGTATTAACAGTTACTTACAGTAAAGCGTTTCAATTTTATAAAATTTATAATTATAATAATGGACAAACGAGCAAGATACAGACAACACATAGAAGATCTAAAAAAATCTTCCTTAATCTCAGGCATCACTTAAGCAAAAAGTACAAGAAGCACGACGTGGGCAAGTAACTGCTACAGAAGCAAAAGCTACAATTTTCAAGCCGGTTACTGAAGCACTATTAGGTAAACAACCTGAAACTAAACCACTATCAGAAGAAGAACTTAAACAACTGCAGGAAAAAGGTTTGGTTGGAATTGTTAGAGAACAACAAGAAGCAGCTGCTGCAAAACTTGTTACTAGATCTGATGAGGAAAAAAGAAAACTGATTGAGGCATTTACAGCAAATATAGCTGATCCTGCGGCTAGACAAGCTGAAACAGATCGATTGATAAACAATCTGCTGGAACTTGAGCGAAGATTAGCAGAGTTAACAACGCAAGGAATAACAAATTATAACAGATTTATCAGGAGATATAAAAGATATCAAAGAGGAGCAACAAAGAGTTAGTGAGCTTACTGTAAAGTTTATGGAAGTTGGAGATCAAAGATTTCATTTCATAAAAAGAGCAAATGATGAGATAAAAGGTATTGAATATGATGACATTTTAAGGAATGAAAATATAAGGGGTATTGATGATATAAGCAAGTGGACTGATATAGAATATCAAGAATTACTCGATAGATTAGATGTAATATTTAATGGCGGAGTTACTGCTAAAGATGAAATAAACACGGTTACAGAAATTGATGATATGCGTCCACTTTATGATAGAATGAGAAACGGTATCATTGCTCTCACGTTTAAAAAAACAGCAGAAAATAGTAGAGCAAAACCTTTTGGTAAAGGGTGGAGTTTTAAAAGGAAATTTTTTACTTTTGATAAATATCGTATACAAAAAAGTAGAGTAAGAACAGGAACTGGTGTAAAGGTATTTACATCAACTACTGAAATGATAGGTAGATTAATGTTATTAATATCATCAAAGGAAGCTGGAAATGTTAGTGTTGAACTTGATAATGAAATCATTGACATACTTGGTCATCTAAGATCGAGTGAATTATTAACATCTGACGAATATGAAACTTTACACCGCGACTTAATTTTGTAAAATGATATAATATTAAAGGAATGCAAACAACATTATTACTAAACTCTAGTGAGTCTGCGATAGATAGCGCAAATTTTTCAGTAAATTATATTCCACCTATCCAACTAGATCCTACAAAACAATATGAAATTGGATTAATTTCTTGTACTTGCTGGAATGTTATACCTAACGTGAAAAATGATGTTAACGATGAAATGTATTTTACTATGATTACAACATCTCCAATATCTACAACAAAAAAAATAAAAATTCCGCAAGGAGCTTATAATATTACTGATCTAAACAAGACAATCAAAGAGCTCATCACAAAAGCTGACGGTGTGGCTGATAATTTTGAATTAGCAGCAAATTATAACACATTGCGAACTAGGATAACTTTGAAAAATATAGCAATCAATCTTGAACCAAGAGAAAGAAGTATTGCACAACTGTTAGGATTTACTGAAAAAACTTACACTGCACTTGATCAGCCTATTACATATGACAGTGAGCTGCCAGCATATATAACAGATACAATATTAGTAAATTGTTCTATTGCTTCTGGTTCTTATACATCAAAAGGTAGCAAAGGTCAAACGATTTACAGTTTCTCACCAGAAGTCCCGCCAGGTTCTCTCATGCAAATAACTCCACGACATATTATATATTATCCTTTAAACGTTGAAGATCAAATATCAAGTATAATAATGCAGTTGACAGATCAATCAGGAAAACAGTTTCTTGTTAATAATGAAGTTGTAACTTATTATATACATCTACGCGAGCAAAAGTAAAAATTATGCAATATCAAATATAATGAAACAAAGAAAAAAAGTTTATCGAAGAAAAATAGTAGGAGGATTTGTTGGAAATATGTTCACTAAAGTTTTTGAAAATATCCCGGGTATAGCACGTAAAGTTGCACCAATTGCTATTGACGCTGGTAAAGCTTTTGCAACTGGGGCTGCATCTGCCGCTGGGACTGCGGCGGGACAAAAAATAGCTGATAAAAAAAGGTGATCCACCGACTATATCTGAAATAAAACAAGTTATCTCAGAAATCGCTCCAACAAAAGAAACCCAGCGAGCTATGATAACAACAACAAAAAAATTATTATCACCAAAGGGCGAGCAGATCATACAAAAATTAATATCTAAAGTAACAGTGCCGCAATAAAATTTTATATAATCTAATAAAATAAAATGTCTGTTAAAAATTATCTCGAGATAACAGAAACTTATGACATCGACAATGATGTGACAGAATTTGAGTTTGTTGAGTACCTTGATGAGAATCGTAACGAACCAAATAAATCTGGTATCAGAACCTTTAACACCAGAGACGAAGATGTATTTCTACTGCCACATAAGGCTATGTTAGAAGTTCGTGGTCAGATTATGACAGTAGCCAATCCACCTGCTGTAATTGCAGTTGGAGCAGAAGTAGCTCTTATAAACAACGTCTGGAGTTTATTTAAAAGTGCTAGATATCAAGTAGCCAATCAAACTATAGAAGATATTTCAGGTCATCTACAAGTTGCAAGTACAATTTTAAATATGATTTCGTTTACAGACGATTACTCAAGATCAACTGCAACTAACATGATGTGGTTTAGAGATACTGGACGGGGTATAGCTGAATCAACCGAATTTTTAAAGAGAGGCGCTATAGTACATGGAGCTAATGCTGATGAAAATGCTGTAATTGTGAGAAATTTTCTCATTGCTAATGCTGCTGCACTAGATATTGTCGCACCTGCTGCAGATGCTAATGCAAACGTCACAAGAGTTTCTCTTACTGCAGCTTTTAATAATCTAAATATAACGCCACCAGGAGCAGCTGCAGACGGTACTGCAATGTTAAATTTGCTTCTTAACACACTTGACGTGAGAAATCCACGTTATAACGAAGGCTTTGCTAGGCGAAGAAAACTTGTAGCAGGATCACGTTAAATTACAATGATGTTGCCGCTAAGTATGATTTTCGGCTTTTGTCGCGATTATGATAAAGTATTTCGCGGAGTAAAACAAACTCTTATTTTAGATCGAGCTGAACAAAACGATTGTTTGTTTAGATCTGGAGGGGCTGATGTACAGTTTATCATAAACAAACTTGCTTTGTGGATGCCACGTATAACACCATCAATCACTAAAATGTTAGAGCTAAATAGTACGCTTGATAAACATACAAACAGAATTTATTTTAAGCAGCATAAGATATATCAGACAGCGGTTCCAGATACTACTGACTACACATGGAGGGTCACAACAACATCAAGCGAACAACTGCCGAGAAATATCTTTGTCGTATTTCATCAGCAAGCCCGACGAGGTAACCAACAACAAAATAATGCAATTTTTGATCACTCTGATGTCAGACGAATATACGCTAGATTAAATTCAAGGCAATATCCAGAACGAGCTATTGAGTGCAATTTTGCTGATGACGTTAATAAAAAATATTTCTCGACCGTACATGTACCTGCTTGACGCAATACAAAAATATCAAGATGTTGAAGATGGAACTCAAATATCAGCAGAGGAATTTCGTACCCTTTATCCTATATTTCATTTTGATGTTAGTAAACATAACGAGCGAATTGTAGACAGCACAGCAGATATTGAAATCACCTGGACACTTGGGGCGGTTCCAGTAGCGCTGTTATACGTATACGCATTAGTGATTAGTGATAGATTTATCACAGTAGATTCTATTGGAGGTAAAATGACAGTTCAAGTTTAATCTACAGTTGTTATATAAAATGGTAAAATATATTATAAAAGAAGTGTATTTGACTGATGGCCAAGTTAAAATATTAGTAGCTGCTATTGCAAAGCGAGAACAGGTATCATTAAAAATCAATCCTAATATTTCTGATGGTGTTTTAACAAAATTAATGCTAACAAAAAAATCAAGTAAAAAAGTATGATCGTAAAAAAGCTTTTGTTTTAAATTTGAGTGCTGCACAAATGACAGCGATGGCAAACGAGATTGTTGTCAAAGGTGGTTTTCTTGGTCCAGCATTATCAGTATTAACTAGTACAATAATACCTAAACTTTTGCCGGTGTTGGGAACGTTAGGACTAGCAGCAACGTCTGGAGCAATATCTGGCGCAACGAAGAAAGCAGTCGAAGGTAATGGTATCATTCGTGGAAGTGTAATAAAAAAATTGTAAATTTTATGTAAATGATATATTATAATGCCCCAAAGGAAAAAGAAATCCCCAACATCAAAATCGCCAACAAAAAAAGAAAAGAACAAAAACAAAATCGCCAACACCAAAATGCAAATGCATATGCAATCAAACAAAACAAGGAGGAATTATTCCGTTCGCTCCACTTTTGGCGGGACTAGCGGAAAGTCTGCTGCCAAATCTTTTAGGAATCGGACGTGGCCTAACATTACCAGGAACTCGACCACCCCGTTGAGTAATTTTGATATTATTGATAAGTTAAAAGCTGTTCCTGGATTTCACGGAGTTTATTCTAAAGATGAACTCGCAGCAATAAAATCGCCGTCAGCTGTAAGTTCGTGTGTTATTAATATACAAAATTTCAATGACGGATCCGGCACGTATTGGGTAGCAGTTTATAATAATAATTATTTTGACTTGTTTGGACTTCCTCCAAGCGATGTAATAAAAAAGTATATGAATAAAAAAATTAAAAAGATATATTATTCATCAAATCAACTCCAACCTGTTGGAACGTCTGCTTGTGGATATTATTGTATTATGTTTCTCCAACAGATGAGCAGAAATCTTAACTTTTTAAAATTTATTTTACAATTTGACAAGCATCCTTCTCACGCTAATGATGAGATCGCAATAAATTTTATCTAAACTTAAAAATAGAATAATGTCAACATACTGTCTTAAGTGTAGAACTAAAACAGAAAATATTAATGAAACAACAGAAAAAACAAAAAACAACAGGATAGTATTAAAAAGTTTTTGTGCAGTCTGTGGAAAAAGAAAAAATATGTTTTTAAAAAAAGTGTCCACAGCGACAGTATCCTCAGAGATGTCGCCAGCGAAAAATTCGCTAGGATCTGGTTATCCAGATATTATTTTAGTCGACGACTGAAAATATAGAATGATATGCAATTGTGATTCTGACAGAGATTTGTGTCTTGAGCAAAATAAAATTGTCGCATACTGTCAATGTTGTAACAACAGAGAAATAATAGGGTCAGGTATAGATATACATAAAATTATTGGAAAATTACCAAAACCAAAAGGCGGTTGGACATTGCCAGGTCATCGGTATACTGGTCCGTGGAATCCGCTAGATCAACAACTAGATGAAAACGACAATCCATTGCCATGCCAAGAGCCTTATAATCAAGTGGATGCAATAGCAATGCGTCATGATATCTGTTATCGTGATCATGAAAACTCAAAATCAGATTGTGATAAAGTAATGTTAGACGAATTACGTGATATGGAGCCAACAAATCTACGAAAACGTTTTGATAGAAAATTTGTTCAGGGAATGATAGGAGCAAAATATAAACTTGGACTCGGGGAGTCTCGACTCGGTAAAAAAGTGTACGATGATCTTGCAGTCGAGCTGCACAGACCTAAAAAAAGTTCCCACGACGTAAAGTTGTCGCTTATGGTGTAGATGATATCTGGGCAATAGATTTGGTGGATGTATCCAATCTAGCTCAGTGTAACGTTGGCGCTGATGGTGCTCCAAAAAGGTATTTGTTTAATGTTATAGATTTTTTAGCAAATACGCTTTCAGTGTACCTGTTTCGGATAAGACAGGGACTTCAATGATTGATGCACTAAAACAAATAATAACGAGTACAGAAAGAAAACCAAATAAAATCTGGACTGATCACGAATCCGAGTTTTTTAACAAAAAGTTTGAACAGTTTCTAGAACAAAATAATATAAAAAAAATACGTTACAGGAAACGAAGGTAAAAGCGTTGTTGTCGAGAGATTTAATCGCACGCTAAACGAAAAATTACACAAACATATGACAGCTAAAAACACCAACAGGTACATCGATGATCTTTCTCAAATCGTAGGTGAATATAATAACACGAAACATCGAACCATCAAAATGACACCTAAAAAAGCTGTTAAAAATCCGATGTTAGCAAATGAAAACTTGTACCGCAGACATAAATTTAAGGTTGGTGATAAAGTTAGAATTTCTTTGATGAAAAAGGTATTTGCAAAAGGATTTACTCCAAACTGGAGCGAAGTATTTGTGGTTGATAAGGTACTTTTAACAGTACCTGTAACGTACGTTTTAAAAAATCTGGCAGGGGAACCGATCGTAGGTAGTTTTTATGAACAAGAACTACAGAAAACTGAGCAGGATGTTTTTGTTATCGAGAAAGTGATTAGAAAAAAAGGAAATAAAAGTTTAGTCAAATGGCGTGGGTATAGCGATAAATTTAACAGTTGGATCCCAACTAAGCAGATTATGATATAATGCTATTATAAATTAACTCCTACTTTTGTTTGACAGATTTACATTTTACTGGTTTACATAACGATATTAGATACTGCTTACGATCGTTAGAGATCGTCATTAGATTAAAAATTTTAACGAATATGAAATCGAATTTGATATTTTTCTGTCGGCCTGGAATCTTGATATTTAAGAAAGGTTTGATTAGCTGCCAAAACAGTTGTTGTTCGGCAACGGTAAAATTAAATTTCATTATTTTTTTAGCAATGTGATACTTGACATTATACCGTTTAGTTGTTGATCTGCTGTAATTTGATCTGTCAGCAACAGTGACTATTTCACCATCATCATCAGATTTATTGTTATACAAAATATCATCTTCACTATAACCAATAGATTTGTCTATAAAATCTTTGGAAAATGTGACCTTATCGCTGGTGACTTTGTCGCTAGTATCTTCTTCGTAGAGTTCAGCAAGTCGTTTCATCAAGTCCATTATTATAATATATTTTTATCTAATTTATTATTATAAGATGACTGATGAGATAAAATATCACCAAAAAGTTAATATAGTAAATTACAACGAACTAGCCGAAGCGGTAAGAAAATGTTTGTTGGGTTATAGTGTTGATGTTATTGTAATGCAAGGTGATTCTCAAAAAATATTACTAACAGAAGCAGAAAAAAATAAAATTAATGAAAGTGCAGTAACGACGCTAAAATTTAATCACGATATCATAGCATTTGCTCATCATTGCTTGACTAAAACCGAATTACAAAATATTATTGATCATCATATCTAAAACGAATCCTAGCATCGTATTCTCTTGAAAAAGCTGATTTTGTTACTCCATTGGCTATAAGTTTTATTGTTCTGGAATTTATCTTATAATATTACGCCGCAGCTGTAATCGATTTAAATTAAATCTCCTCATCCGTTTCGAGGTTTTTTTCAAATAACAGGTTTTATTGGGCATCTAAAATTAATACCATTACTATTTTTTCCTTTTCTCACATTTTCCTGTTGCGTCACTATCTCCAGATTTTCCAATCGATTATCAGTTTGTATATTATTGATGTGATTGATAACCAGACGATTAGATCCGTTGAACACCTCGTAAACAAACCTATGACCATTATAACTAACAAAATATGTTAGTGTTCCTCTAACAGTTACCCTGATATATCCCATATTGTTCATACTACCGCGATCGTTAGCCTCGCATAAATCAAAGACTGGATGTAGCTGAAACTCATCTTGTAAGGATAAATTTTAAATGTTGTCATCAGTGACTTTACCGTTATAATGATATACACGCTGTCCCTCTGGAATATCGCAGAACAACGTGTAAATAAAATCTTTTCTAAACATTGCAATCCTCTCGACATTATCTCCCTTTACACTAATATTATAACCCGCTGACGTTAATTTGCCAACAGGTATTCTAGTTTTAATGTTAATAACCGAACTTAATACATTTCCAGCGTATAAGTTATACTTTGGGTGAATTTGATATGCTTCTTGCTCACGTGCACTTGTCAGATTTACTGTCATTATATGACAGGTAATATTTTTTATCTTCAATTGATTTTTAGCGCATGCGCAGTGTGAGATAAAGTTATACTTTGTGTGAATTTGATAAATCTCTTGCTCACGTGCGCTTGTCAGATTTACTGTCATTATATTATAGGCGATTTTTTTTATCTCTAATTGATTTTAAGCGCATGCGCAGTGTGAGGTAAAGTTATACTTTCGGTGAACTTGATATGTTTCTTGCTCACATGTGTTTGTAAAAATTTGCTGTCATTATATTATAGGAGATTTTTTTATCTTCAATTGATTTTTAGCGCATGAGCAGTGTGAAAAAATTATCAAATAGATATTACATTATAATATAATAATGTTAAAATTACGTGATAGAGCTAAGAAAAGCCTTATGGGAGAACCTAATAAAATAGCGACTGCTTTTGCAGGTTTTGATAATAGTTATCAGTTTGATAATCAAAATGTTTTAGTAAATTTTAATGCAACGAATCTTTACCACCTACTACAGACAACTGTGAAACGTGAGCTCGAAAAACACAAAAGTATTAGATTATTTGTGCAATATAATGTTATATTTTCAAAGTTAGTTATAACGGAAGAATTAACTAACAAGGAAATTGCAGAACCTTATATTAAAGCAAAATCAAGACGTGCTTTGCTTGGGACTGATCTGTTATCACTATCTGATGAAATACACCAAGAAATTTGGAAAAAATAGAGGAATTTAGTCAATTAGGTTCGGGTTGGAAGTTTAAAATGATCAAAGAAATATTGTTTCACACGATGAAATATAACGCATTACGAGGTAGTTCATACATCGACCTGCCACCAAAAATAAAAAGTAAAAGATGTTGTATCAACATCAAAAACGTAGATAACAAGTGTTTCCAATGGGCTGTTCTTTCCGCACTATTTCCAGCAGAAAACAAAACGCTACTCGTGTTGAAAAATATATCAGTCACGTGTCTAGATTAAATTTTAAAGGTATTAACTTTCCTGTGGCAGAAAATCAAATACCAAAATTTGAAAAGCAAAATAATGTTTCAATTAACGTTTTCGGACTAGATGAAAAAGTGGATGTATACCCGAGATATATTTCAGAAAAAGCTTCATAATCGACTATAAATTTACTGTACTACAAAAATCATTACGTTTGGATTAAAAACTTTAACGGACTAGTTGGTAAACAGTACAATAAAAATAGAAACAAAAAGTTCTTTTGTTACCGATGCTTGCACGGTAGTACTAACAATGAAACATTACAAAATCATTTACAGTACTGTAGTGATGTGCAAAGAAAAACAATGCCTTCTAAGGGAGATAGTGTGTTACAGTTTGTCCATCATAATCACAAACTAAAAATTCCTTTCGTCATATACGCTGAATTTAAGTGTTTACTTCAACCTGTACTTGCGTAGAAAATAATCCTAATCAATCGAGTACAAGAAAAGTTCAAAATCATGTTCCGTGTGGGGTAGCGTACAAGTTAGTTTGTTGTACTAATTTGAGATTATCTAAACCGATCAAAGTATATCGAGGTAAAAGTCCAGCTGTTTGGCTTCGCAAGCAGTTGATTAACGAAGTTGATAATATATTTACACTTTTGAAAAAAGTAACGCCAATGTTAAAATTAACACCTCAACAAGAATCCGATCACGAGCAAGCAGAACTTTGTCATATTTGTGAAAAAGCTTTTGACGATGACAAAAATGAACATGACCATTGTCATTTGACTGGACAGTACCGTGGAGCGGCTCATAATCAGTGTAATTTAAAATTTCATGCTCCAGATTTTATTCCGGTTATACTTTACAATTTTCGAGGATATGATAGCCATATTATAGTAGAAGCTTTTGGTGATCCTGATATAAAATCTCGTCTAAAACTCGATAACGTTATCAAATGCATCCCAAATAATTTTGAAAAGTACATGTCAGTTACGCTAGGTAAATTGCGTTTCATTGACAGCCTGCAGTTTATGGCAGCCTCGTTAGATGAGCTAGTAAAAGGTTGTAGTAAATTTGATAACCTAAGAGACTGTTTTGGAGATAAATTTAATCTACTAGCTAAAAAAAAGAGTTTCTCCATACGAATACCTCGACGACTGGAGTAAATTTGATGAAACATCTTTACCTGGCAAAGATATATTTTACTCACAACTTAAAAATGAAAATATAACTGATGATGAGTACAGGTATGCACAAGATATCTGGAAAGAGTTTGATTGTGAGACTTTTGGTGATTATCATGATTTGTATTTGAAAACTGACGTGTTATTATTAGCAGATGTTTTTGAAAGTTTTCGAGAAGTGAGTTATAATAATTACGGACTAGATCCTTGCTGGTATTATTCTGCCCCTGGACTGTCATGGGATGCTCTGCTAAAGTTTAGTAAGGTAAGGTTGGAATTACTGACAGACGTGGATATGTTCAATTTTATTGAAAAAGGTATCCGAGGCGTTATTAGCGTGATAACAAAAAAGTGTGCTGAAGCAAACAACAAATATTTGAAACAGTATAACCCTGACCTTCCTTCGAAGTATATAGTTTATCTAGATTGTAATAACTTGTACGGGTATTCGATGGCAGAACCAATACCTCTTGGTGGCTTTCATTGGATCACGGCTGATCGATTTCTATCGGAGACAGAAAAAAGATGCCCGACGATGTTTCCTATTTCGTTGAAGTTGATCTTGATTATCCAAATTCGCTACACAAATTACATAACGATTACCCTTTCTGTGCGGAATCGATGGTCATAGATTATAGTTTGTTATCAAAAGAGCAACAAGCGTTAGCATCACCCAGGCAACATTCCATGGTCAAGAAACTAGTACCAAATTTACTTGATAAGAAAAATTACGTTTTGCATTACAAAGTTTTAAAACAAGCAGTCAATGCTGGGCTTGTGTTGAGAAAAGTTCATCGTCTACTAAAATTTAATCAGTCGCCGTGGATGAGAGGTTATATTAACTCAAAAACTTCAAGAAGGGCTGCAGCGAAAACAGAGTTTGATAAAACCTTCTTTAAACTGATGAACAATTCCGTTTTTGGTAAGACGATGGAGAATATTAGGAAACGCGTAAATATTGAAATAGTTAATGATGTCAATCGCAGAAACAAACTTGTGTCAGACGATGATTTTGTGAGCATGAAAATATTTAATGAAAATCTTCTTGCGATACAAAGAAGAAAAACAAATCTAAAACTAGACAAGCCGATCTATGTTGGAGCTGCAGTGTTAGATTTATCAAAGTGGCTGATGTACGATTTTCATTACACTTTTGTTAAAAATCAGTGGCCGGCTAGTAGAGATTATTGTTTACTGATACCGATTCGCTCGTATATGAAATCGAATGCGAGGATATATCTCAGGATATGTACAATAATCAAGATCTGTTTGATCTTTCTGATTACCCACGTGACAGTAAATTTCATGACGACACAAATAAAAAGGTTATTGTAAGTTTAAAGATGAAATGAACTCGAGCGCTATCAAATACTTTATCGGATTACGCAGCAAAATGTATGCCATATTGTTAGACAATAATAAAATAACGAAAAAAAGCCAAAGGTCTGCCTCGTAATTTTGTTAAAAAGTTTATGAAATGTGATGACTACAAGTACGCGCTTGATGGCGTTGTTAGTTTTATGAGCCCTATGGCAATTCGAACTAATCATCATAAGCTTGAAACAGGTGTCATTATCAAACGTGGATTCTGTAATTTTGATGACAAACGTTATTGTGAAAATGGAGTAGGTACATTTGCCTTTGGGTATTTTCATTGCGATTAAAATTTTATCTAAACTATAATCTGTCTACATAGTAGTAGTAAAGGGAAATGAGGGGTTTGGCGGGGGTGGGGGAGGAGGTATGGGAGGGGGTGGTGAGCCAAAACCCTCATTGCCCTCTACTACTGAGTCTCTGGAGTGGGAATTTGTACTTGTTTTTGAAGGTGGGCGCGACCTATAAAGGGACCATTGAGCTAGAATCCTAATTCTAATTGTCGATTATTATCATTTCTGTCTTCTGAGTTGTAAATTTGGTTTTCTTCTTTAGTTAATAATAATAATAATAATAATAATAATAATAATAATAATATTAATAATAATAATAATAATAATAATAATAATAATAATAATAATAATAATAATAATAATAATAATAATAATAATAATAATAAATTATTAGTAAAAGTTTGCCAATATTGTACTAATATGATAATTTTATATTGTACTAATATCATATACCCCTATTGTGCTTATATCATAAACTAATATTTTTTCCTAATATCATATACTCGTTTGCTACTAATATCATACGCTAATAGTACACAAATATTGTTCGATATCATCTTATAATAATATAGTATGCTCGTATTGTAATAATTTTATATTGAACATAAATGGCATAGTGTTACAGATCACTGCCATTTCACTTCTGTCTGCGATGGTTTGAGTCTAGGGATTAGCGAATGTGGGTACCTGAGATAGCATGCCAGTAGCTTCTCGGGGGTCGACGATTCTTTCTGTGGTTCTCCTAAGTTCTTCCTCACCATTTTTACTGACCGCCATTTACAGCCTAATTTGTATTGAAAATGGTATTAAACCATCTAAAAACAGTAACTAAATTGATATACTTATATTTTACTAATTTGATTGAATTTTATTTACTATTGTTACCTTTAGGCTCGTAATTATGTAACAGAAGGAAAGAGTTAAGTCAATAAGTTTTGTATATTTTAAAACGATAATTCATTTCCTTGGAAAACAATATAAAACTTTGTAAATAGGACTTTTAAAAATAATCCAAAACTTGATCCTAGGACTGTCAACACAATTCCTATCACTATGTTCTTGTAAAATCGCGGTTCGAATCTCGATGACGTACAAATATGGAAGGCGATGTGGTCAGATGTAATCCAATCAAACGTGTGAAGTGTTTTCATATCAGTTCCAATTTTCATTTCATTTCTTGATCCTGGTTCTTACAATTTTGACCACACGGATCCACGTCTTGCAAATTTTGTGATTTTCATTTCGTTTACATGCTTATTAAATGAAAATGTATATGAAATTGGGTTTGGATAGATATATAGAAATCAGTATTAGAAAAACAAATTGATTTGTTATAACATAAAATGTAATCGATGC
>JAEAOA010000823.1:12500-82500 GCA_016746295.1 Potamilus streckersoni | reverse complement strand
AGCATATTTTGTTTCATATATGAGTGTAATGTTTTGTACATTAAACTAAGTGAAACGTCATGGTACCTGCAATTTCTTTCAGAATCAGTCAACTTCAAACTATTCAGGGGAGAAAGCTCCATGGACAAGCAGTGGCTTGCACTTGGTGTATTAGACATCATGTTACTAAAACATGAAATTGAGCCATTCGCCATCTCTAAAAGTAGAGAAAAAAATAACATATATTGTCTCTCTTGAAATTTTCTGGGTATGTTTTAATGCCATAAGCGTGAAGGAAAGCTATGCAAATTAATCCAACAAGTAATGATGATTCTATATACTAAAAATGAGAAAGAGTAACTTTGTCGGCGGCCGCGATTAAGACGTAAAATACCTTGTCCTGACCTTTTAAAGCTAAGTGTAACTGTGTTGGATCTTGTTTAATTGAAAATTAGATGTGACAAATTGCTCATAGATGAGATTAAAGTATAATTTTAATTGCAAATTGTATAAGTCACAATTCTATACGTTGGTGCGTAATTTAATCTTATTTTCTTTTTTTCCTTATTCCCATCTCCTCTCATGCACAAGAAATTAACTTTGCAGACATTTTGAGCGTGAGAGAAAAAAAATGAAGTCGATAAAAAAAACATC
This sequence comes from Potamilus streckersoni, assembly GCA_016746295.1. Lineage (NCBI taxonomy): Eukaryota > Metazoa > Mollusca > Bivalvia > Unionida > Unionidae > Potamilus > Potamilus streckersoni. The sequence goes on along the minus strand of JAEAOA010000823.1, from coordinate 81,867 downwards.
GGCACTGACATTGCACCAAGTAACTTACAATATCGTTCTTCATAGCGGTATGTTTACATTTCTAAAGTGTTTACATAACCAATCATGCAAAGGTACACTTGCCTGTAGACACGTTTGTGTTAAACGTGTATGATTACGAGGCACATGTTTGTAATGTATTTAAGACATTTTGATGTTATCATTTCTTAAAACTATTATAAGGTTCTAAAGCTTTACTATTATTAATTAAATATGAAAATATCATCCAAAGCTCGTCTCTCTCTCTCTCTCTCTCTCTCTCTCTCTCTCTCTCTCTCTCTCTCTCTCTCTCTCTCTCTCTCTGAGAATAGATTAATAGAGGATTTTCACTTACGTAATACCAACACTTCTCAGGACTTATGTACTTATAAAGATTATGAAAATGCACAAAAAGACAGAACTACATTTGTTTGCGGACACACCCGGTAGGGATGTGAGAGTTCATTCACCCAGTCAATATACAGCTGTCTCTTTTCAATTGAATTCCGTTCAAAAAGCAAAAGGAATCTATGCAAAAATCGTTTCCTTTAAAAAAAATGATATACCTCGTGGTATATCATTAATACAGCGTAATACTCTACATATGTTCTATACATATGACACGTATACAAACAACGACCAAACCTTTGAACAAAAACGGATTCCAAACATTTTCGTGAAAAGAGCATATGGAAAGCAAACCATAAGTAAAAATTATATCACAATGATTGATCGGGGCGCAAATTCAAAATTTATTGAAAACGTTTCGGGCTAAGCAAGCTCTTGGTAAGGAAATACAAAACGTTTTAGCATAATGCATGTTAGAATCACTAGTGATAACTTGCAGCAATACAAAATTCTGGGGAATAAAATAGATGACTGGGGAATAAAATAGATGACCGAATGTTTGTCTCTACCACAGAACGATCAAGGCTATATACTTTGACCTAATTCTAAGCTCAGAACAAAGACAGACAAATCGTGGCGAGATCGATGCCAACAATTATAGTCCAGTAGTTATGTAATTTGAGAGACAAAGAAGCAGAGACAGGAAGTAGCTATGAAATGTATTGTTTGAATCTCATACAATATTTTCCTTGATGCGAGTTCCTAATTATGTGTTGAATGTATTTGTTTTAAACAAGAAAGATGCGGAACCAACTATGTCATGCTTATATGCCGCCAGTCTGAGTTATTTTGTTTATGCATTTATTAAATTGTTGTTTTACGTGCAGGGGCTAGTGTTCTTTCACAGAAATACCGCCTCATAAAATTAAACGCCTAAATTACATTTTATCAATACTGTTCGCTATGGGTCTGGCTCACATGCAGAGAGAGAGAGAGAGAGAGAGAGAGAGAGAGAGAGAGAGAGAGAGAGAGAGAGAGAGAGAGAGAGAGAGAGAGAGAGAGAGAGAGAGAGATATTTAAGCAAACACTTTGTAAATTTTCCATTTTGGCTGTTGCTAATATAGACATTGTAAAGATAGTAACATGGCAAGTGTATGCCACCTAAACAAGGTTTTCAAACTGAAAAGAAAGGAAGCAGGCAGGGATTGTATCAAACAAATGTATGATATAATACGTGAGAGCAAGGAGCAGCTTTTCTGTAAGTCTTCAACTGTAAGTCTGTTCATTATAGCTAAATGATCATTGTCCATAAACGATGCACCCTGAGGACATTTGTTTACTTCTTCCTTGAAGCAATTAAAACCAGTGATTGTCGACTGCCTGAAAAGAATTAAACGAAATAGTCATAGGAGTCCTTAACATTCATTAGTCAATAAAGACCATTATAACAGTCATAAATAATCACAGGACAATAATAACACTTAACAGAGTCATAAATAATCAAATGACAAAAAATACCATTATAAAAGTCATATATAATCACACGTCAATAAATACCATTATAAGAGACATAGATAATCCTTCGTCAATAAATAACATTATAAGAGTCGTAAATAATCCCACGAAAATAAAGACCCTTATAAGAGTCTTAAATAATCACGCGACAATAAAGACCCTTATAAGAATTCTAACTAATCACACGACAATAAAGACCGTTATAAGAGTCGTAAATAATCACACGACCAGAAAGACCATTATAGGAGTTGTAAATAATCAAACAACGAAAAGGACCCTTATTAGTCATAAATAATCACACCACACGAAATACCATTTTATTTTATTATATATAAGGTCAAAATCTTTCTTAATTTACTATCTATTATGTATAGCTGTTCTTAAATTATTATCCATAAAAGAAAGACCATTTTTAAACAATTTACATAATAAAAAGGAACATTCTGGATTAAATTCACATGTATGAAAAGGCTATACTTAGTATAATATTCACATATAAATATAATGATCAGCCATTATTAAAATGTATTATATTTGGGGAATTGTAAATCTGATATGTTTTGGCGAAAAGAGTTTATAACTTCATTCGACATAGGCGTTATCACTTCAAACTTGTGTTTTCAGATACGATCTAATACTTTTTAAAAAAAAGAACATATTTCAGCGAAACATCTATTACAACTTCACGAAGCACGATTGACACATTGTCACTATAGTATAATATATAAATATTATTGTGCACGTGCTATTTGATACATCAGATGTTAAAGTTGTTCTGACATGTGGCAACCGAGTTTTAGGGACTTTTACGTCAAATTTAAAGAGTCCACACTTGTTGCTAAACAGCGTACTTTAAGCAATATATATTCAGATATATTCCAGTTTATAATTAGCATCAATAATACATATCTCCCAATATTCGTCTAAAGAAAATATGCAACTATAAACAAAGTCTGTCATAATGACACGCGTCCATATATCTGTGTAAGTGTATGATGTCATCGTGTTAGATAATGGGCAGCACAAAAATGCATAAATATGATTATTATCCACCGGTACCACGAATCGAGTTATCCTATTTTGTCAAGTCTTTGTTTCGTAATCAGAACACATTATTAAATTATGGCAACATCATGGTTTTATGTCATCTTATGAAAATGTGTCGCTTAGAAGAATTGTAACATGCATTATTGCAATCAAGAATCATCAGCTCACATAAAGAAACATGGAATGAAGTCATATAGATTTTAGATCTATGTAAATAACATAGTACTATATTGGGATTTTGTCATTTAATGCTTAAGAGATAATATTTGATCGGTGTAATCTATAGCACATTCATTCACTAAATTGACTGAAGTGATTTAATTACGTCATAATACAAGCAGATCACATAATATGCATAAATCTGTCATAAAATACATGGAATGAAATCATTTTATTACATTGAATCTAAGTACAGATCACATGATATGCATCAAAAACTGTCAAAATTAATCAAAGCCGAGCGCCTTTCAAAACCATTTTCTTAACGAACGACCACATACGATGTTTTATGATGAAAATCGCATGTCAGTACGCCTTTCGTTACGAAACCTTTCGATGAAGACCTGACTACAGAGAAACAGTTCAGGAGGATAAAACAGTTTTCAAGATGGCCACTGTGTCACTCATAACGGACATCGGGTAGATGCCATCACGATGAGGAAGAGCTCGTGTATATAAATGGTCTCTTAGTAAAGTCCCATGTTGACATGACCATCCGTGTTGGCAGAATAATAGTGAGAAGAATTTTTAAATGTCCACTATGTCCGTCATATTGGATTTCATTTCGATACCATTTTTGATAGAGATCAAATACACTTCATCGAAATAATTTTATTGAAAATCACAAGTTACTATGAATGTATACGTAGAACTAATAGCGAGCTTTAGATTGCGTCCTTGAAACCTCTGTTTCTTATGACCGTACATTCAAAAGTCAATAAGAATTATAACCCATCAGCTATATCTGCCATACTGGATCCCATATCAGCACCATTTTAGTTTAGGACAAAAATAATATGTAGTGTCTTTTTCAAATTTGCAAAATAGTGGCACGCCATATTTGATGTTGCATCAGCATAATGTTTATTTCATACCAACTCACAATCATACAAAGTCTCCATGGTAAAAACTGAATGTGAGTATAACTTTCTACTTTGGCTGAGTTGCGATAAAATGATATTAATTTTTTACAATGACCGCTCTACCATTAGATTAGCACCATTTTCATTTAAAACCAACTGGCCATCATAAGTTTTGTGGTGAACACCTCATGCCAATATCACCCTATTCACATTATTAGCAATGACACGGTTTCAAGATGGCCCCTGTGGTGGCCATATTGAATATCAATTCGGATTAGCTAGACATCATAAGTAATGATTGAGTGGAAAACCTAATGCTGATATAATCATCAATTCATATATTGAAAACCGGTCTCAGGGTGAGGGTTATATGTATTTCAAATTACCACTGGAGTCAAAGTTAGTAATGGTCTGGACAACAATTTGTGAACGAGCTCAAGGAATAAGCTTTAAGCTAACTATCCATTCACAGCTATTATAAGAACTCAAGAACATAAGAAATAAAATAATGGTTTCATGCCCGGCACAAAGCTCTAATAGCAGCCAAATTATCAAGCTGCAAAATTTATAACATTTCTTGACACACCCATTCACAACATTCAAAATCACACATACGTTTTAACAATGTTTCTTTGTATTAAGCAGACATTCGCATCGTATAGAATTGTAAACCTCATAAATTCCTAGAACCGCATTATATTAATATCGTTCAGCTATGGGCCATATTTACGCATACTTCTAACTTCATGGTTTTTAAAGCAGGCTGCTGGAACTGGACTTACATAGCTCTAACACAACAAGTCACTGTTGACGCTGCTACTAACAACTAATTCCATAAGACACTGTGGATATTTAATATTAGTAGTCTGTAGAAAACATTATACAATCTTTATTTGAACCTATGTCTACCTATGAATACTATAGAAAGTAGTTCTTCATTCACGTGCATCAGTCACGTGGGAGTGCAATATGAAGGTGTTCAATATCGCCGGATATTGAACGATTCTGACAATGTAAAGTTAACGGAGAAAAAAAGATGAGCATATAATAAAATCTTTATTTGAACCTTTAAGAAATAATATTAAAATTCTTATTGTTGTAGTTTCATTTTGACATAGCAAAAGTATATACAATTAATTGCTGGTTATATGGTAAGCCTTAACATTATATTCAAGAAACTGTCAATTCCTACCTGCAAAGTGTGGAAGTGTCGTAAAGTTTGTCATTTCGAATAGTGCTTTCGAAATCATCATGCGTCATGCTCACACATTGTTCTATTTTGGACTGGTTGCATTGACTTGTTGCCAAGGCAACACCTATTATAGAAATAAATTGCATTTTTCTTACAGCATACGTTATTACCAAATTTATAAAAGTGATATTGAGAAACAATTAGATTTGAACAAAAAAAAAAAGCCCAGCCATTCATACAAAGAAAATGGTGGAGAGACAGAGACAAAAAGACAGACAAGAATAGAGAGAGGGATATGAGGAGGCAGAATCATTGTATGGCATGTATACCAGTTTTGTAAGACTTTTATCGACTTTTGGAATCTTACTTTATAGCCCAGAGTTTTCATATTATTGTAGAGATATATACTTTCCTTACTAACACTTTTGATTTCGTATTAAGTTACTCATAGTAACCTTTAGAAAATGCCCATGTGTCGAAGTCAGAATACAGAAAATTTTTTAATGTCGTCTTCAACAATTTTTTTATTAAGTAGCTGACAGACCAGAAAACTTAAACTGAATAATTGAATATCGAATTCCGAGTTGGACGTATACTACTTGTAAAGTAAAGTAAAATACTTGTAAAATAAAGTAAAATTTCAGAATATTTTCTACATTGTTGAGAGTGTTCAAAATATGTAAAGAATTACTATTGTTTTATGGTCATTTGCTATACATACAAGTTTCTTCATGATAGTCCATGCAATAAACACATGCGTACAGAAACCATGCAAAAAAGCTTATATTTCTGGTCCTATATCAATGTCTACCTCGAGAAGGATTACACACCTGATAACGTGAAGTTAGTTTCATAGCCCATATACTGTACTTATTTACTATTTAATTATAATTATTGTGCGAATAACAATTTAAATAAAATATTCAGTCAGTCTCTCTCTCTCTCTCTCTCTCTCTCTCTCTCTCTCTCTCTCTCTCTCTCTCTCTCTCTCTCTCTCGTAAAATATGCATATTTTATCTGCATTGACAAGAAACACAAACTATCCTACCAATTGTCATTTATAGAAAACAAATAAACATAATTATGACTTTCAAAACAAAATATACACATGTTACGGATATTATGAATTCAAACATATTTGACCAGTAACTATGTAAAATACCCAATATCTATTAAACATCTTTTTTAAAAATAATATGTTATAACATTCTAATACACTTAATAAATAGAGATAAAGTTTTTTTTATAACTTACAGCCAACTACAACGAATTGCACGCTGCCATGTAAATGTAGAATAAGACCGCAAAGGATAAATGAAGAAATTATGCTGTGGAGAGTATGATTATTGGAATCTTAACTATAATTAAACTATATTCTAAAGATGACAGTCTATGAAAAAAAAAATATTACCAGTAAGAAATACGATGAGGCTCAATACCTCCATATGGGCAAGCGTTTATAAACGTCTCGTTCGAAGTCGAAGTCAGATTACCTGGAATAGCACACTTAGACCTTTGTTTTGTAACTGCCGAGTTGACCGTATGCAGAAACTTGCCCGTTCTTATTACTGATAGCACAATCAGTACTAGTTATCAAGCACTAGTTGTTGTGTTGTACCGATTATAGAACATGTCTATACTTAACATCAAATCTTCTAAATATATGCCATACACAGAGTCTATCAAATGATCAAGATAATGGCTTATGGTGTTCAGAATATGCATTTACAGGAATGTGATTATTCAACAACTGTTAATCAAGTAAGGACCCTTGCTCAACAAATCATATTTGCTACACAAGTAGAATGAATTCAAATGCAACCAACATGTAGATTTCCACTCAAATAGTGATACTGCATAAATTTGATATTCAATCAAATAGTGTTGATGATACATTATATATTCTCTCCGATAATGGTAACGATAAATTAGATTTTCATGCACATAGTGGTAATTGTTAATTAGATATTTCTTCAGATTGTGGTAATGATAAATTAGATATTCACTCAGTGGTAATATTAAACTATAGATTCACTCAGACTGTTGTGATGATAAATTAGATATTTGCTCACAAAGAGGTAATGATAAATTAAATATTCAATCACATAGTGGTAATAGTCAATCAGATATTCACTAACAGAGTAGTATCAGTATATTAGATACTCACTCATCTGATGGTAATGATAAATTAGATGTTTACCCTAGTGCTGGTAATGATCAATTAGATATTCAATCTCATGCTGATAACGATTGATCATCAAAATTGCGACATAAAATTGACAATCACACAATCTCTTCAATCTGACTACTTTTACGGATAATCGTGGAGCCACCAAAATTGGTTTGCACATGTCAAGTGCTATTAAGAAACTGTCTTCCTTTCAGAACCTGAGGTTCCAATGCTTCGGTTCTACGTCATGATGACTATATTGTTATGTGTAAGTTTTGTTATCTAATATTGTAAAGCGCTTTGAGCTTCTGATGTTTGTTGTTGTATTAAGTCATCCTCATTATTATTATTATTGTTATTATTATTATTATTATTATTATTATTATTATTATTATTATTATTATTATTATTATTATTATTATTATTATTATTATTATTATTATTATTATTATTATTATTATTATTATTATACACCGACGGAAATACTACTGAGTTGCTGATCGTGGGACTGATGGTAGGACTCCACTAACGGTTAACTATAACATAATGGAAGAGACGGCTTAGATAAAGAAAGGCTTGTTACCTTTCGAAAAATGTGCTGGCTGCGCAATAACTCGTGGACTTGTCCTCCTCAGCTTGGATTTTGGTTTACTGGTTCCTGTGCAAGGATCTCCTGCCATTAGAATGTTACCTTTCTGAGCTAGTACATAGGTAACATTAAAAAGGGTGAAACGAACAAGCTTTGTAAAATTTAACGTTCAATTTATTTACCAAGAGAAACAAGATACCAATGAGAGAAAGGACTTATGTTTATGAATCTAATTCAAAACTAATCATAAAATTAATAAATGTAAGTCCTAGCAATAAAAAGTTCTAAGCGAATGAAAGTTCGAATCCTGATAAAATTCCAAGATGTTGGATGAAATACTACGCTTTGTGTTGATGTGCCAACAAGTCCTTGTATTATCAACAAGAGTAAAACTCCAGCTTTAGATTTCCAAATAAGTTCCATTACATGTCTTAGTCCATGAATTCGAACGAGCGTTAGTATTTCCCATGGAAAATTATTTATTAATTCTGAAAAAAATAAATTGGACTAGCCACAACAAAAATACATTTCACATCAAAGGTATAAAATTACGTTTTGGAAAACAAGTCACTATGATTTTGACCATTAAGCGTAACTATAATGTAGTTCATACTCTCGTGATGAGTTCACCTGATCCCTTTGTTCCAGAGACGCAAAAGACTACAAGCCTATTGTAACAAGGAAACCCCATATATTTCAATTATTCGTTTCGTTAAAGTTTATATTGTGATTTTAAATGTTTGGCGGGATTGGTAGTGCCATCTATCGCTTTAGTTTTGGGTCACCACCTGATTCCGCCTGGGTATATACATGAGGCAACTGTTGCTGCTATTGTGGTTTACGAGGAAGCGGAGAGATTAAAGAAGTTGCAGTATAACCACCCCGCCAGAGGAATCTCGCTTGGTCGTATTCCGTTGGGTAGTAGAGAGCTAGTCCAGGAATCTGAAAAGGTTAGGGACAACGTCTTTCATTCACCAGCAGCTCGGAGCTAAAAGGTCGTCCAACAAAGGTTTTACAACAAAACACGTTTTAAACTGAGGATAGCTTTTCTTTCGTCATTTCTCTCTCTCCTCTCTCTCTCTCTCTCTCTCTCTCTCTCTCTCTCTCTCTCTCTCTCTCTCTCTCTCTCTCTCTCTCTCTCTCTCTCTCTCTCTCTCTCTCTCTCTCTCTCTCTCTCGCAGATAACGTCGCGACTCTGCGACCGATATAGCGACCCTGTCGGCGACCAGAAGGAGACCCAGTCGGCGATCGTGTGCCCAGTCGACGACAGCGACCCAGTCGGCGACCAAAGGGAGACGAGTCAGTGACTATGCGACAAGTCGGCGACCATGCGACTCAGTCGGCGACTGCGACACAGTCGGAAACCAGAGGGAGACCAGTCAGCGACCATTCGATAAATAGGCGATACAGTCGGCGATTTTAAGACCAGTCGGTGACTCTGCGATAGAGTCAGCGACCCTGCAACAAATCTGTGATCCAATCGGTGACTGCAATCGAGACAGCGAAGCAGTCGGCGATTTGAGGAGGCCAAAATCGGAATCTGCAACCAGCCGGCGACCCTGCGACAAGTCTGAGACCAAGTCGGCTACCCCACGACACTGTCGACGACTGCAACAAGTCTGGGACCAAGTCGGCGACCCTGCGACACAGTCGGCGACCCTGCGAAAGTACTGCAACCAATTCGTTGACTGCGACCTAGACAGCGACGCAGTCGGCGACCAGTCAGCGAGTCTGCGATCAGTCGATGACCCTGCGTCAAGTCCTGATACAGTCGGCAACTGTCACCAAGTTAGCGAACAAGAAGGCGACAAGTCTACATCCAGTGTCGGCGACCCTGCAGCAAGTCGACGACTCAGTAGGTGATTGCGACAAGTCGGCGACACCCAAGAAGCCAGGAAAAAGACGGTATCCCGCTGCGGTAGACATATATCACACTATGTTTTGTCAGTTACAAGACAGATTCATCAGGGTATCATTCATAATACAAAACCTGTCATAAAGAAGCCAAGATAGCGAGACTCTAGCAAATGTAGCTGAGGAAGTGGTCCGCTACATTATTATCACGTAGGCCATATTTGACGTTTACAAAGTTGTTTATCGGAAATAGAATCTAAGTCAAAAATTGATACAATGTTTCACGCTACTGCTTGTTTATCAGGTTAAGAGGAACTGAAATGAATTTTCTGCAAAATTATTAAATCCAGAGAATCAAGTAATCATTGGGACACAATTTAATGGGATAAAATAAAGATAAATACATTAAAATTAGCGAATATACAATTGAATTGCAAAAAGGAGTTTAACCCAGTGAATGTAAGGCCATATTATAAAGCTGCAGCATGGTGGGTTAAGTCATGTGGATTCTTTCCTTTGGGGTTCTGGAGAGTAGCAAAGTTTCACGCAACAGACATTAGCATAATGCGTTTTCTGTTTCTCGTGCAAGTATGTACGTTTGTGCTCCTGTTTAAAAACTAAGTTTGCTTACTATCCGACTTTGCATTCGTATGCTCGTTCGCAGCAATAAAGAAACATTTGTTTGGATAATTCGGAGGAATTTATTAAAGTTTGCATTGACTCCAATATATTCTTTGACTATTATGTATTACTCAGAGGATTTTAATCAATGCCCTTTTGATCGTTTGCAGAAAAGACCATCCAGGGTTCTAAAATTTATGTGGAACAAGTGACTCTTGGACTTGAATAGATTTTCGTTTAGGGTTATTTTTGATTCGATCCATGACAATCTGAGTTCTCTAAGTTGTTATTTTTATAATTGTGATAACTTTGATAATAAAATGGTTACATTTTTGCAAAACGTTTTGGTTTTGTTTCTTTCCGCTATTTATTGAAAGACGTATAGTCTTGAAAGCAAACGGGGATGGTCCGGGGTACAAATGTCAGTATATTGTAGAGAAATTATAACTTTTGAAATTATAACTTTTGAAATTTAAATAAAATTTCGTGCTTAATATTTTTGTTCCTGCTTTACTAATTTTAGATATTGAAACTAAATAAGCTGTTTCCCTAATAATCCTGTCCAGCAGCTAACCTTTTAAACTAGGAGTTTGTAGACAGAAGACCATTACAACTATTAAAACTGTATGCATATGCGTACGAAATAATAATGTAATGCAATGGGTATGGATTAAAGATTTAAATAAATGGGCCAATAGTGATGTTACGATTATGTTTAACAATGTTGAAAGGCGATGCTCGTACAGCTCTGGACAAATTTTCCTTGAAGGACAAAAAGATGTTTTTTTTTTAAATAAGCCTTGCTCTCAAAGTACCCGTCGCAGTCTCATTCGGATATTTACAAATGAGAATCTAGCTCAAATGAACGGAATCAAACTTCTGATAAAACTGATCAGAAATCATTATCTCTTCCTACGTCAACCTATAACAAGAAACTAGCACACGTTATTTCTGATTGCTTTGAATAAAAATAAGCGATGCAATCAAGACAGGCCTATTCTAAATAATCTTGTTTCTACGAGGTCAAGACTGCAGTCATATAGTCAAAGCAATGCATTTGTTTGTTGAAACAACCCATATGTATATTGTAAATTATAAGCAATTCATGGTCACAAGATCTATATCACTCACTACTGATTTTGCGAAACCTAACCATGTTAGAATATAATATTAAGGGACACCTTGATCAGAGAAGTATTCCGCTAGTGACAACTGTTTTACTGAAGGAATACGGTGTTTAGTTTAGTTATTATGGTCATCCAATTTAATTTCAGGACTTGTGACTTCTTTTCAAATTGAGTTTTTTTTTTTGCGCCTAGACAATACGCATAATTCTCTAGTGACTGACCATCCTTGTTTCGATCAAAACGTTGATAATACTGAAAACGAAATTATTTATTTATACCCCGCTTGCGCAGGTACTAGAGCTATATAAAAATTAGCTCATGAGAACGAGGTTGATCGGGAAATTGATTGTTTGGTTGATGCCTTTAGTGATCAGAAAAAATGATCATTGTGATCTTCTTATGCTTTTTCCTAACACAAACTTCCTTAGCACTTCATTTTGGAGTCATTGAAGCAGATCATACGATCTTGCATATTTTTATTGGCCTAAATTTTATAGCGATGTTTCCAACTATTTTAGCTCTCGTTTAATTTTCAAAAGGCCTCTTCAAATTTTTTAAACAAAACTATGGACTTATTGTCCATTTATCATTTGAGGTTTTCAAAGAAAATCTTTAAACGAAGATTCAGAGATTAATCTTTGTGGTTACGTCTCTAATTTTGACATAGCAACAAAGTCTTCTTTCTATTCATTCTATAATAAAATTAAGGCAGTACAAATATAGCAACGGAAACTTTTTTCAGGCTGGGCGCATTATTCATTCCCTCCTGAACAAACATGAAAATCGTTTATAGAGTAAATTGTAGGGTTCTTATTAGAAATTATACAATTGACATTCATGAAGTCTGAAATGGAATTAACTTTGATAAAACCTTGCCAATATATTATAGGAGTAGATAGAGATATCCATGTTAGTCATTCAGTCAGTTTTGTTGTACGTATCCCACACAGCGAACATTTATTTTAAGAAATCATCAAAATTAGATAAAATTAAAAACTTATGGGCAAAAATCTCTCGCATTTAGAGCCACAAGAACCGAATCAAATAAAACATAATATGACACCATATATTTTTTCCAGTTGTCTTACACTAGCAAACAAAACATAATAACGTTTGAAACTGTAGATTATACATATGTAAAACAGCATAATTATAAGATGACTTCTCTCAGACAGGACTCTGCGAGAAAGGAAATACGGTATTCCTTCGAGATGGACGTTATTAGATCAAGGACGAGTACATGGAGGTCATCGAGTTTTCTTGTGATGAAACCAGAAAGACGGACAGAGTTACCGAAACAAACTCATTTCCAATATTAACAACTGACGACTATTGATCGAAATTAAAAGGCAAACTATTCTACCAAGCTCGACATGATTAAAGGCTTCTCGACAGATTCTACTTCTGGATAGATCAATATAAATTTAGACCTTTGAAGCTCCAGATAGGCTCTAAAAATATAAAATAATGTCAATTAAAATTAAAAAAATTAGTCAATAGTCAATCTTATAATCAACATTGTAACATCTATCTATCTATCTATCTATCTATCTATCTATCTATCTATCTATCTATCTATCTATCTATCTATCTATCTATCTATCTGTCTATCTATATATATATATATATATCTATATATATATCTATATATATATATATCTATCTATATATATATCTATATATATATCTATATATCTATATATATATATATCTATCTATATATATATATATATACGGAGATTATCAATTCAATAAAAAGTGCTCTGTTGCAGACTTCAGAGTTTTCTAGTTCGAACCAAAAGTATCTTCGCTAATAGTAGCGATGTAATGGGTACATCTTAAGAGTTTCATCGCCAGAAAAAGGAGGGAAGAGTAATTTCTGTCTCTGTCTCTGTCTTTTTTTCTCTCTCTATCTCTCTCTCTCTCTCTCTCTCTCTCTCTCTCTCTCTCTCTCTCTCTCTCTCTCTCTCTCTCTCTCTCTCTCTCTCTCTCTCTCTCTCTCTCTCTCTCTCTCTCTCTCTCTCTCATAATTGACACTATTTCCATGCAGTTTTACATACTAAAAATACAAATAAAACTGTTTATCTCTATTTATCCATGAACATATCAGAAGTGTCCCATCTATAAATAGGAAATGATAATATTACCCAATTCAATAAAATGAACGCAATAATAGGTAAAAGACCCGTTAACAAAATCAGTGAACCATTTCATTTTATAAAAATTAAAAATACATTAAAGTATGAGTGAGACAATGAAGGACTTCCCCTAGAAATCCCCCAATGGCTTGCGTCTGTGATAGCCTCTGACAACCAAATCCTGCCCCAGGCCTTCACGGGTGGCTTAACTACTAAGCCCGGCGGTACTTGTTTAAACTAACTGGAGAAAGGATGTCAGGCGAGTTTCTGGCGCCTCAAAACCAGATGCTTCGGGCTTGCAGGCATCCCCAATCCAAACACTGGCATCAGCTGAACCTGATCATCACAAGACGTTCAGCCATGAAGGGTGTGCAGCTTACTCGTACATTCCACAGCGCTGACTGCGACACCGATCACTCTCTAGTTTGCTGTAAATTTAAGCTTTAACCAAAGAAGATCCATCACTCTAGGCAAGTGGTATACCACACATTGATGTGAGCAAGACGTCATATCCAGACATGGCTGAAGAATTCACTTACGCCCTCTCCAAGGCGTTCAGTTCATAACCTCCCTACGGCAATGCCAAAGAGAGATGGGACAACATCAGAGATACTGCGTAAAGCGCAGCCACAAGAACCTTTGGCAAGAAGCAGACAAAGAACAATGACTGGTTTGAGGTCAATTCCGCCTCAGGCATACCAGCAATAGAAGAGCGTCGCAGTGCCCACCTGGAATACAAGCGTTCTCCCTGCGAGAGGACACTACATGCATATAGGTCTACCAGAAGCAAAGTGCAGAGGTTAGCACGGCAATGCGCCAATGAATACTGGCTTCTACTCTGTCATAGCATCCAGTCAGCAGTAGACAAAGGAAACATCAGAGGCATGTACAATGGCATAAAGAAATACAAACAATACTATCGCACAGGTTAAAGAAATTAAATTCGTAGTCTACCGAGTTTCGAACTCAGGTCCGCGAGTAATCGGCAACCATCGCCTTTCCTGCACGCACCAGCCCATATACCGTCACGACTAAGCGCATATAAAAAAAATAGTGATGGCACTGAATCGGTGTTATACAAGCTTGTGCGTAGTAGATACCCTTGCATGACGGCCCAGTAAATAATTCTCATATATATATATATATATATATATATATATATATATATATATATATATATATATATATATATATATATATATATATATATATATATATATATATATATATATATAGGTTACTGCATTTGTATGGAAAAATATGAACGAGTTTTTCGGATAGCTATACTGCACGACCTTGTCTATATATATATATATATATATATATATATATATATATATATATATATATATATATATATATATATATATATATATATATATATATATATATATATATATATACATATATATATATCTATCTATATATATATATACATATATATATATATATATATATATATATATATATATATATATATATATATATATATATGTATATATGAATATATATTTATTTATATATATATATATATATATATATATATATATATATATATATATATATATATATATATATATATATATATATATATATATATATATATATATATATATATATATATATATATATATATATATAGGTTACTGAATTTGATTGGAAAAATATGAACGAGTTTTTCGGATAGCTATACTGCACGACCTTGAGAGTGCAGTATAGCCATCCGAAAAAACGAGTTCACATTTTCCCATTCAAATGTAGTAACCATTTTATTATATCCTCATTTTTGTTTCATTACCAAAGACTTAATAATAAAATTCACAACAAAATATATTTAATAATAAAATTTACTATTTTATTATTAAAATAAATAAGTTGACAATCGTGAATTCTCTTTCAATACACAATAATAGTATTTATGCGCATATAGCTCCGCCCATCGACCTTTTGACTTCATAGCGGACCGCGCGCTCGCTCATTTGAAAAAGAAATCCCATTTTGGTCTATCTGAAATTGAAATTTAAAGTCATATTATGAATGACTGCGCCATTGAACAAAGTTTCCAGCTGGTCAGGAATTGAGAGATTTTGTTTCTCTGTCAATACAGCCAAATTCTGATTATCTCCGTCTGTGTTTTCCGCAGGATGTACGTGTGACTTTAGGGACTGGCGATGACAACAATCTGCATAACTGTTTCTGTTCTGCCATGGATAGTTTGGAATAGTAAACTGGAAAAATATGAAAGTTTTTAAACAAATTCTTAAGAAGATGCTTGTTTCAATATTGTTTATTTTTTGTGAACAACATATTCATTTGTTGCGGAGTTCCGTACAGTCTACTATGGAATGTGATTTCGATTTCAACTATGTAGTCTGGATTCTATAGGCCTATATATTATAGTGCACAGATGTGTAACAGTATTTGGATATACGTAATTCTTATTAGCAGAAAGAGTCCACAAAGTACAAAGTACATTTTGAGGAGATTAAAGAGGCAAAAAGGCAAGTAGATTTATTTTCATTACTATTACCAGTTACGGATGACATTTTTATACCCAGTCACTTGCATTATCCTTGTTGGAAGGACCCCAGCTTTTGACAGGTTGTCACAGTAGCCTTCCTTACAAAATGATTGTTAATTCTCCCCTGGATTTGTGCACTTTCTGCTGCTCGATTCATCAGAGTCCCAAGCTGATCAACCCCCATTGAACTCGGATAATACCTGCAATTTTTAATATTTGCATCGCGAATATGTTATATTTAATTTAATAATCCAATGCACCTGCCATAAAAAAACAGTTTTCTTATATTTGGCAATGTTGATTAATGCATTTCATTGTGAAAACGGTTTGGTATGTGCAGATTATACAATTCATTACAGATTTTTCCCATATTTTTGTTTTATGTTATGTAATTTTATTTTCATTCATTCTTTGCATTGTCTAAAAAGTTGTTACTCCTTTTTTCTTTGTTTATATTTCATACAGCCGTCTCTGAACATTTCTGATATCACGTTCAGTCGCCAGCTTCGTTGAAAATTTCTTCTGTGATTCAATGAATTCATCCACATTCTCAATTTTGGCATCTCTACTTTCAAATGGTTCAAACAGTTGGTTTACTTCATCCACCGACAAACAATAAATCTAAAGTACTAGCGTCCGCGTCCATTGTTTGTTTACTATAGAAAGTAGTTATTTATTCACGTGCATGAGTCACGTGGGGGTGCAATATGAAGGTGTTCAATATCGCCGGATATTGAACGATTCTGACAATGTAAAGTTAACGGAGAAAAAAGATGAGCATAATATATATATATATATATATATATATATATATATATATATATATATATATATATATATATATATATATATATATATATATATATTATATATTATATATATATATATATATATATATATATATATATATATATATATATATATATATATATATATATATATATATATATATATGCACTGTGGTCCTAGATTCCTATGAAATAAATCAACGTATATAGGATTTTTGTATTACAAAGAATTATAAATATATAACAGAGAGAACAGGCAGTGGTATCCCTGGATTCTGTAGTAGAATCTTGAGAATAGTGGGCAGAAATAATAGTTTGATGCAAACATTACTATCATACAGGTTAAAGAAATTAAATTGGTAATTTACCGAGTTTCGAACCCAGGTCAGCGAATAATCGGCACTCATCGCCTTGGCTGCACGCACCAGCCCATATATCAGCACGACCAAGCACACATCACCATCTATATATATATATATATATATATATATATATATATATATATATATATATATATATATATATATATATATATATATATATATATATTGAGGTTGTATAGATGGACAGATGGGTAGATGGATAAATAGATGGACGTATAGATAGATGATCATATGGATGGATGGATGGATGGATGAAAGAATAGGTATACCCATGTAAAGATGGGGTCTAAATATTATTCATATAAACCTAGATCTTCTGTAGACTCAAATATAACGATAGAGATTGTGACTAACATAATGTCATATAATGAATAAAGAGGATTTCTAAAAAAATGGAAAATATTTTTTAGTATTTTACGATACAGCACAACAAATGCCTTTGTTCGTATTTACGGTACAGCACAAGGCTATCTTTACACGGTGCCTACAAATGTACACTCAAGTGCCATGCTGGAGATATAACCTATCTTATCGTACGCAATAATGTTAAACAAATTCAGTCCAAATTTATCACGAGTAAAATTCGTAACCACCTTAACCACTATGAACTCTTAGAAAAGGACTTGACGAAGAAAGATAATAAAGTTAGAGTGTCATTTCCTGATGAGTCAGTTATCACGGTGTGTTCTAAGGCTAGGCACTGTGATCCAATTGCATCGACACTAAAAAAATCTATTTGTGTTATGCGCCGTAAACTACTAATCTAAAATCATATCCAGATCACAGTAATAAATATTCTATAAATGCCATTTGCTTCCTTGGAAAAATGATAACGCCTATGTAGATATCCTTGCGCAGCAGGGAGGGTGAATCCGAAAAAAATTTGCTCGTATCCTTAACGAAAAAGCAAGGTTCCTACAACTGGCTCAAAAAACAAAATAAGTCAATAACGATAAACTAAAGTCTCTAAGTATTATATTTCGGTACGGTTAAAAACCTCATGAGGTTACCTCTGTTTTGTTACTCTATTATTGACTATATTTTTCACGATTTTTATGCGGTTTTGTTTACTACAAAACGACCAAATTGTTGTCGTTCACCCTCCCTGCTGCTATTGCCTCAACCTTTTCGTCCAAACAAAATCACATGGAGCGTACAATTACTACCTTCAAATTTCTCACCGTCATCACTATCACCCACAAGTGCATTCCATTGTCTCTCTATACGTCTTCTCTCATTTTCGGTCCATAGTGTTTACAGACCTACTGCCCTCAGGCCTTTTTTTTATCGGTCCATAGTGTTTACGGATTTACTGCCTCATGATTTTTTTTTCGGTCCATAGTGTTTACAGACTTACTTCTCCAGGCCATTTTTTCGGTCCATAGTTTTTACAGGCTTACTATCCAGACTGTTTTTTTCGGTCCATAGTGATGAAAGGGTTCACTACAGATTTGCTCAGTTTTATTATCTTTACATTCTCCTCTTTTTAATCACGGGTTGGGTCGTTACACGGGCTCGGGGAATCAGCTATGACAATATAGTTCAGACCCAACCCACTACAAATTTGTTTTTTCCCCCTATAATAGTGCCGTAAACTGTATGTGGGTAGTTACTGAGAAACTCTCCCTTAGCCCGTAACTTTCTTCCCGCAAGACCTGAAATTTCTTCCCGGCTCTCGCTTAGCGGGACTGTTTCTTTCTCGGGCATTTTTAACTAACTACCCACATACAGTTTACGGCACTCTTATATGGGACGCAATGCATTTGCTGTTTGGCTTGGTGTGAACGATACCATCATCAGAGCTGATTCTTCCCAGGCTCTCGCTTAGCAGGACTGTTTCTTTCTCGGGCATTTCTAACTAACTACCCACACACAGTTTACGGCACTATTATATGGGACGCAATGCATTTGCTGTGTGCTTGGTGTGAACGATACCATCAGAGCTGATTTTTCCCTAGCTCGTAGTGACAAAGCCTGTGGTCGCTTCGGGACTATGGTTTGACATGAACGGGGGAGGTTATGGACATTTCTAACCAACTACCCACATATAGATTCCAGCACTATTATATAGACAAAAATGCAATTTTAGGGTGCTTCAGTGAAAGTGAACAAAATTGGTGTAACATTTATAGAGAATGTGTATAGCGACCTTGCGAACCGAGTAAAGCACCATGTCTCATTTGTCACTATACGGATAATACTGGGGCTGTTGACTAGGCTGACCTAGGCGTCATCTGGTACAGGGTACCCCTAGGCTACGGACGATCTGGGGCTGGCAGGCAGGCAGGTGTACCTAGGCGGCTAGGTCTGGTGTGTGGGGCTTGAATGTACTACGTATAGACCGATGCAGGCACAGTGTGCCTTAAGTGCGGGCAGTATAGGGTAGGTAGCTTGCGAGGCTCTAGGCTGGCAGGTATCTAGCGTCCGAACCGGGTTGTGGGCCGAATATATCAGGCGACCGAGTGACTGCATTATCTTGTGAGGCATTTTTAAAATGAATCCCTGATCGCAGTCCGGCACGCAAGGTAACATTTAATTAGGCAATGATTGTCAGAACAAAGATTTATTTTATCCGTCCTCGACTAAATGCGCAAAGGGAATTAATTATCTATTGCTCAGCATAGATTCAGAGCATAGTTATTGCGTTTTATTATATACTCTAATGTCAGAGAATATAAAAGCATTTTTAGCGATTTTTGTTTACCTGTGAACAAGCACTCAATTCAATTAAACATCTATTATAAATATTATTTAATAATGAATATTGGCGAATCACACTAAGCTAAATTAGCTCGAGAGCGATTAGAGGAAATTAAAAAACATCTACCTGTCCGTGATGCTGTCAAACAACAGTTACAACATCGTCAATAATCTCAAGTTGAATTTGCAGAGGATACAAAACAGTTATTTAAACCGATAACAGATACCACTAAAGACATTTAACCTCTGTTCGATAAAACAGTTGAAACTGCTGACAAAATGGCAAAAAGAACTAAGAAAACAAAAAAGATTTTCGAAAAACTTCCAGCCGAAATAGCTGCTGTGATGCCAGTCTCGGAAATACCTGAATATGTACACCAGGCAGAAGAAGGTGCTGAAGCACTAGCCACTGAACCAGAAGTTGAATTAATAGATAAATTTGATGAAAAAACTGTTAAGGTAATTAATAACCTAAACACACAATAATTAGCTGAATTTGCTGTGGATGGTTTTAGTCAAAGAGGTAAATTAATGAAACCTGAACATGCTAAAAATATTAAAACCCGTGAACAATGGCAGAAAGTATCATATCGTATAAACATGAATGTTAAACAAGCTAGAGCTGATGATACATTATATCGAAATTATGCTAAGACAATTGACGATTTAGTCCAATCAAGAAAAGAGGAGAAAAAGCAAAGTAAAAAACCTCAAAAATAAAAAGAACCAAAACCATTTAAGCAATCACAAAGTGATTATCCAGGATCACCAAAATCACGAATACCAATTCTATCTACACCAAGTAAAAAAGCACCACCGAATCCAAGTGAAGAAGTATTTCAAGACACTTCTGGTGCAACTGGAAGTGGTCTAGGTAGTGGTCTTATTACTCAGTGTCCTAATAATGTCCTTACTGATGTTGAACGACTAGAAATTCTCATCGGAGGAAAACGAGCTGGTAATAATTCCCCATAAATCATTATTGAAGCAGCATATATTTGTAAACGATTATTTAGTGGCGGTATTATGGATATTGATGTGTATCGATCACTTATTAATGAAATTGCCGATGACATCTATAGTGACTAAGTCACTGTGATTAGATACAATTAGTGATAAGGTTAATTAATAATAAAATGATTGTGCATGGTGCTCAACGTAAACCTACCATGATCAGGGCAATTAATTCTCGAATACCGATTTACGGAGTAACCTACGGAGATGTGTTAGGTGACGTTGTTCAGGGTCTATTTAGAAGGATAGACCCAAAAGCAATACCAATTGCAAAGCAGCTAAGTATGAAAGCTATTGATGTTGCTCGTAAAAAAGGTATAGACACTGCTGGTAACCTTGCCAGTAAAGCATTCTTAGCAATTAAAAATAGACTAGCACGATTAATACGCAGACCACAACCGGTCCGATCTCAGCCGGTGAAATTGCCCAGTACTGAAGTAATGCCTGCAAGTGTAAGTAAAATAATAAATAAAGCCGCTAATGAAAAACTAGCAGAGTTGGCTGATGTCCCGATGTCTGAGAAGGAAAAAATGTAACCGCTAGTCTGATAGCAGGAAGTGGTCTCACTTCCCGAAGTGGTCTTCGTTTTAGATAATAATTATAATAAATATGTTTAAACGTATAAGTGAACCCGCATTCGACATGGACACACCAGTTCTCAAAGACGAGTCTGTACGTGATTATCATTATTATTCTTATGACGCACGAACACCAAATCAGCGTGGACGAATCGAACTACAGGTTCAGGATACAATTAGATATTTCCTGCCCTCAGAAGCATTTATTGAAATCGAAGGTGAAATTTTAAAAAATGATAATACTGAATATGCAGCCGAAATTAGTGTTGGTTTTGTTAGTAATGGTATTATGGCATTGTTTGATAGCGCTACGTATATGATTGACGGAAAAAATAATATTTCAAAATAAATTCACATTATCTTCTAATTACAGATTCATAAAGTCAATTTATAATTCTATGTTAGAGTCTTTACAACTGGTAAACGACACACAATTAAAGCTTTTTGCGCCTCTTGCGTGTTCAATCGAAAAGATAAAAAGCGCATTATCTCACGAATATGAAAGAAGGAAAACAAAACAGACAATCGTGTGATGCAATTGAGAAAATTATGCTATTTGATTCTGTAATAAAAGACAGTAAAACTGATTGATTATAGCTAAAAAAAATCCTTGGCAAGATTTACAGAATCGTACTTTATATAAAGTAAAATATACAGTTACTATATGTACTCAGATATAATCTTTTGGTCGTACTTTATTTAATATGCAGATTTATATGTCTTATTTGCGACAAATTGTACCGATTGTGGATGAATGCTAAAATATCTAGCTACAGCGTTTATTGATGGAAAATTTATTTCTTGGTTTGATTCTGTGTTTATGTATTTAGTTGCTCTCTTTCCAAATAATTTACACGACCCTGTATTTCCACATCTGGTATTCTGACTATGCGTAATAGCTTGCATGTTAGAAATTTCGTTATGTTGAGGATTTCCATCAATGTGGTCAATAATAAATCCATCTTTGATTTTCCCATAAAAACATTCAAAGATAAACCTATGTGAAAAATAATTTTTCTTTCCGTTCATATTTAGTTTAAAAATACCAAACTTATTAAGAGTAACGAGTGGTTTCTTTAGTATACAATGTCTAGTAACACCATCTCTGGATGCCTCGTAATTCGTATATATTGGATGTCTCACAAATTCTTTTTCCTCCATTTATATATAATATTTATTTGTTTAAATCATTATTTTTCAAATCTGGTAGATAATCATTTTCTGTCTTTATACGGGATTTTCCTGTCGATGTATCTTTTTTGTCATAACATCGTTTAAGTTCCCTATATTTTTTAACACATAATTGCGTTTTTCCTTTAACTCCAATACCACATTGAATGCATGGTTTTGGTCCGGTACTTCCATGTCTGATACTTTACATATGGTAACCGCAGTATTTGTTTACGCATGATATATTACAATAAGAAATATGTCCAATTTTTAACCAAACACATTTATTTTCTGTTTGAATTATTATATATATATATATATATATATATATATATATATATATATATATATATATATATATATATATATATATATATATATATATATATATATATATATATAAATATATATATACTAAATTTCTATTTGAATATTTGTCTTAATTATAATATTGGAGGAATTATCAGCAATTGAACCATCTGCTACTAGATTTGATCTTGACAGAATATTAGGATATAAATTTAGTGTTTCGATGAAAGATCTAGCTTTAACAAAAGCAGATATAACTAAACGTGTCCGTGAGGCCAAAAAGGAATTTCGTGAAGACGGTGCTGTGCATGTTTGGTGAATTTTCAGAGTTAAAACCAATATTAATGTTATGAACGACGAACGAGGGAATGTAATTATTAACCACCTTGATAACCAAAAATATTTTATTTTAATAAAATTTATTTTGGAGACAGAAGATGATATTTGGATATTTCGTTTCAAGAGAGAAACCATTCATATACCGTCTGGAAATAATAAAACGATATTATTAAGTAACAAATCCAAACCTGGTATATACACTGGTATTGATAGACCGTATTTTGAGCGAGGGTATCCAGTTACTGCTGTAGTATATGGATTGTTTTTACTGAATGATAAATCTAATATTGCTGATCTCAAACCGATGAGACTATCAGAATCAAGAATAAACTGTGTTGCGGAGGGCATTACTGAACATTTTACAAATGCGATGCGGAGTAATGGATTAACAGATTTAAGACGTAAAAAATATGTAAATGGGCAGAAACTGTTAAAAATTCTGGTGCATCTATTAAGGATGTTGCTAAGCTGGAAAAGTCATTAAGATTTCGAACAACAGTAAAAACCCTATCAGGAGAGATATTGTACAAACCAAAATATACAAAAAATGGAAGTCCTATAACGATTATTGATCATATTGCACATGCATGGACTGATGCTGTAACTGTATTTCCACGAGACAGAATGGTAAAATTTTATAATGGTCATATATTTGATTTTATTAAAAATATTAGTAAAATTGATCCTGTATCTGTTTGGTTATTTCAAAGTTCGGAACACGATTACGATCAATTTGTACGCCCTAATGGTGATATTTATCGTACAGAATCTGTTTATGAAGAAATGAGAAATCTTGCACTAAAATATACTTCTGACGATGTCAAAGGTAGACAAGTACTAAATAATTGTTTTACAGTACCATCGGTAGCGGCTCATTTCGCTCAAGAGAAAAATTTATTGAGACCGACAAGATCAGAATTTATTGAAGATATACAAAAACACTGCATTGAATATGGGCACGGTGGGTTATGGAATACTAAATACGAGTATAATGATGTTATCTCCGTCGATATGGCTGCATGTCATCCTGGGAGTTTTCTTGGATGTGGAGAATGTTCTAAATACTTTGACAGATTCGGACAACCTACACATGACATGACCAGAGTTTCGATAAATGGACCCTTACCAGATTTTGACTTTACCGGATTTGCATGTATAGAATCATTTGAGTTCGGAAAAGATCTCCATCCGATTACTTACTTATGCTTGGTTTGGAAGACATTTTTCAGAAAAATGTTAGACTCCAGTAGTGTTATTAAGATATATGATTGATGTTGGAATTTTAGTATCGTTAAGGGTTAATGAAGCGATTATATCCTATAGTGCACAAAAGCAAGTTTGGTTACCCGTACCGGACAGATTTAGTATTGATGATGCCAGGAAAGAATTTCCTGATCTTGCCGAAGATGACATTATTAAAATTACTAATAATATACGTAAATGCAGGGATGCGCACGATGAAAAACGTGCAAAAGATCTTGGTAGAAAGATAATCGGCAAGTTTACTCAAGGCAGTTTATACGGTCATAAACGGCATTGCGTAATATTGATTATGGACGATGCTGAGTTAGATTTTATAATAACTGATACAACGGAGAAAAACACATTTATAAGCCGAAGGAATGCTTATTTATCGGATGGGACCAAACTATGTACCATTGTGAGCTATATTGAGGGCGATTCACCAAAGTTCACTCATTTAAGATCTTAGATGCGAGCGTATGTTTCTATAAATCTACTGTCAATGATAAATATATTTCCTCGTCACGCTGTTAGAGTTGCTACGGATTCATTTTATATAAACAAAAAATATAAAGATTTATTAAATCCGCTACTCGGTAATTTTGAGTGGGGAACATGGAGGATAAAGCAAGAAAATATACTTAGTTATTCTGAATTTGCTGCCGTTGAAATTAAGGAAATATATTACAAAAATAATAATCAAATATTAGTATCATCTACTCCATATGTGTACGATTCTGTGGCTAGACATAAGACTGTTTATCTTAATGGATGTGGAGGGTCAGGTGAAAAAAAGTCGTGCGATTAAATTATTTATAAACAACAATTCAGATATGATTGTTTTGACACCTACACATAAACTAGCCAGAGAGATAAAACAACGAGGGGTAAAAACATGTACCTATCATAGTTTCTTTAGATGGTGCGGAGATACGTGGACTCCTGAACGAATGGGTGAAAAATATATACCTAATTATATTATATGGGAAGAGATATGTACGGTGTCGTCAGACACACCAAAAACATTCCTTGAATGGTTATTAACAAAAAACAGGGCTGTGATTATTTGTGGTGATCATGGTCAACCACCACCTTTTGTTGGACAGTCTCCACATGAATGGCTAAGAATAATGTGGATTATTACGAAGAAATACATGATGATCATAGAGCTATTGATGAACAGCTGAAAGAACTTAAAAGATTAATCAGACTAAAACCAGATAAAATACAATGTGAGATAATGCGTGAGATAATTCCAGAAACTACCATGAATGATATTTGGCTTTCTGGAGACCTACTGATTTGATAGTCGCAAGTAGAAAGATAGTTCGTGATGAATTGCAAAAGAAATTATTTACGTTACATAAAGAAAAGTTTTCAAATCTACCAGTACCATTATGTTATCGCCCAGCAGATACTCGACGACAGAATATTGAAGTTGAAATTCCAGGTGGAGACACTGAAGGTGTCAGAGTACAAAATCTGGTATTGAATGATATTGTTTTTGTAGCAGCTGATATTGTTAGGAGTGCATTGAATATTAATATAGTTGAAGGAGCATTGAATATGGATAAATCACCGTGGACGTTAGGTTACGCTATAACGATTCATTAGTCTCAGGGATTATCTATCTCTTATACAAATGTCTGGATTGCAGATGATCGAATCTAATGGTCAAACTTAGTCTATCTTGCAGTATCTCGCGTCAGAATAATAACTCAACTACATATAATTGTCATAGATTATTTGATAAATGAGGAGATTACTAATGACGCTGATGTAATAAAGAAAAACTTAGCGTCTTATGAACAATATGACAAAAAAAATAAATGTGACTTTGATATTGATACTGAATTTATTATAAAACTAAAAAAAAATACAGAATAATCACTGTGCAAGTTGTAACACAATAATGTTATGGCAATATTCGAATAATAATCCAAGACAATTTACCGTAGATAGAATAAATAGTGATCTTGGTCACACACGTGAAAATGTAATGTTGACCTGTCTTAAATGCAATCGACGAAGAGGTGCTAATTTACATAAGTGAACGCGGTGGTAATTGTGTATCCGCAGGAATAACCTGCAATTATTCACGCACAAATCCACGATGAGGTGCAGTAAAATCTAGTCTGTATATGGGTGGTCTTCCAGTAGATCTAATCACGCTAGAAATTGTATGTGTGGTCACACTCCAAATAGGGTCAGTAGCTCGTCTTTTGCAACCCTCCAACTTCCCTGATTCGTATAAATATCTCACAATTACATTACCTAATACTGTTTGTTGACCTCAATGTCCGTATTCATCGCTACGTGGTATATATATTTTTATTATTGCCTTAGAAGGTTTCATGGAAATTGCCCGAGTAATTTCATCATTTAATGCAGATATTACACTTGGTAACCTTTCAACTCATTCACGAGATCGATCACCGGACATGAAGTCAGCAGATATTTCCTTCGCGTATTGATATCCAAATAACCGCTCAGCAAGTGTTCGATTAAATCGTTCAACGATTGCTTGATCACGATGAATTTCAGTATGCCCTTGTCTGATTTTGACGTTATGTGTTTTCGTCAAAGATAATACTGCGCCAAGGAATTCTTTACCAGAATCAACTTGTAGTAGTTTTAGCCATCGTAGACCACCACGTTGATAAATTCGCTCAAACGCAGATGCAACTTCAAATGCTGTTTTTGTTAATAATGGTTCAGCTTCTTTATATCTACTTGCAATATCAACAACAGTCAATGAGTATTTGTACGTGCATGACTTTCGTCCACGTGTTTTAATAGTATGATGTGGTAAAAACAAAATATCTGCTTGGTGAACTTCGTTAGGAACACCGACATCAAAATGTGCATATTGAATTGTTTTTGGTGGTGGTAGATAAATTTACCATATTGCCTGTCGTGCTAACCACGCTGCAGCAACAGAACCTGAAACTTTTGCTGCCTCAGCAAGTTTAGTGATTGCTGCTTTACCTTTCCAATACTCTCTTGGGCTATAATAAATGGATTACATTATAATAATTATATAATTACTTACCAGCCCCTAACACTATTTTACTTCTCATAGCGGATTTTATTAGGAAACTAGCGAGTTATTCTCTAAGAGATTTATTAGGTATAGAATTTAATGCATGAATCAATTTTACATCTGCAAGATGCCGTTGTTGCAAATCTTGACTTTTATAAGCAACGTCATGAATGTGACATGCTTGATCAATTTTATTTACTGGATACTCTCCTGGTCTTGGTTGGTCTTGTTTATCGAGTCTGATATCGAGACGAGTTCCAGGACCACAGTAATTATATCCATGAAGGTGTTTCTCACCAATTTACTTAGCCCATGGTAATACAGGTAATTTTCCTAAAGAAGCAGCAATATCCCCACCTCTCTTTGTTATCCCTGAGAGAAATTTTTATTTTTTTGTACCACATTTTACACATTTACCTGTTAATGCATGTCTTTTTTTGTTATTACTGTTGTCAATCCAACGGTCGGGGCTGATGCCTTAAATCGAGCACAATATAGACTCATGTTATTAATAATATGGATACAATAATTGATTTTTCGGCGACATAAAAACAAGAACCAGTAAAGCACCATCCAGCATTACCAAATTTGATAATGATGATTATAATAGGTCCATCTGGATCAGGTAAAACACAATTATTATTAAATTATTAATGAGATGGATGAGATGGAACAAACTATATTTAATAGCACCGTATGTAGATGATCAGCATTGTTACGAAGTACTTAAAGATTTTAACGAGAAAGCAAAATCAGTTAACAAAGACTGTGAAGATATTATTGATTTTATTACAAATATAGATGAAGCCCCATCTGTAGATGACTGGGACGGATTCATTAATAATCTCGTAGTATATGATGATGTGATGTTGGACAAACAATCTAATCTGGCTAGAATACTTTCTCGATGTAGACACAAAAATACAGACGTGATTTATATTACTCAAAGATATACACAGATACCTAAAGTGATTAGAGATAACTGTAATATTTTGGTTGTGTTTAATGGAGTAGTTAATTATACCCTGCAGAATATTTATTATACATGGTGTTCAGGAGATATGGATATGATTAAATTTAAAAATTTCTTTTCTGAAGCACAAACTGTTCCGTTCGGATTTATATGAATAAATCTACATGACCCAAGATCCAGATATCGTATACGTCTGGATAAATCTTCGATTAATCCCTGATAAAATCAAGAGCAGCAGGGAGGCTGAAGGACAACAATTGGGTCGTTTAATAGTAAACAAAACCGCATAAAAATCGTGAAAAATATAGTCAATAATAGAGCAACAAAAATCGACCTAAACGCATGCGGTTTTTAACCGTACGGAAATATAATAGAGACTTTAGTTTAGCGTTATTGACTTATTTCTTTCAGCCAGTTGTAGGAACCTTTATTTTTCGTTAAGGATACGAGCAAAATTTTGTAGGATTCACCCTCCCTGCTGCCATTTGAAAATATTTTCACCAAATTATTCATATATATTTAGATCCATAACACTGTCTTCATTGGACTAAAAATAAATCTGACAAATTCGATTTGGGATAGCTATTAATTAAAAATGATATCCTGAGCTCAAATGACTTCCATGCAACTTTCTCATAAGTACCATAATTGTTTATTCATGTAGTATTGCTTAACTTTCCTCTGAACTGTACCGTGTATTTCTTTACCATGATATTCTGTATACGTTTATTTTTATCACTGGGCTAAATCATATTTCCTCACAGCGAAACAAATGAAACTGAATTGAATAAAAGAAATCACGCACGAATAAATTTCTGTAGTGTTGCGAAGCAATTGCAAACTTTAATATTCTGATATGACGGCAGCAATAAATTATAACAATGTTGGTGTGACGCACCGATATAATCCTGATTATCCTTGTATTACAGAATAGTGAGTTAGCACTAGCGTCATTGAACACGTTCTAATTCAAACAAAAAAATTATATGAATAAATTATCACAAATTATAATTGAACAAAACATAAGTAATTAAACAAACGATATTTAACATGAATAATTATATATATATATATATATATATATATATATATATATATATATATATATATATATATATATATATATATATATATATATATATATATATATATATATATAAACACTTTGTATCAAGAAAACTGACTTATGCATTGATGCAGTATAGCTTTCGTATGTATGTATGTATGTATGTATGTATGTATGTATGTATGTATGTATGTATGTATGTATGTATGTATGTATGTATGTATGTATGTATGTATGTATGTATGTATGTATGTATGTATGTGTGTGTGTGTGTGTGTGTGTGTGTGTGTGTGTGTGTGTGTGTGTGTGTATGTATGTATGTATGTATGTATGTATGTATGTATGTATGTATGTATGTATGTATGTATGTATGTATGTATGTATGTATGTATGTGTGTGTGTGTGTGTGTGTGTGTGTGTGTGTGTGTGTGTGTGTGTGTGTGTGTGTGTGTGTGTGTGTATGTATGTATGTATGTATGTATGTATGTATGTATGTATGTATGTATGTATGTATGTATGTATGTATGTATGTATGTATGTATGTATGTATGTATGTATGTATGTATGTATGTATGTATGTATGTATGTATGTATGTATGTATGTATGTATGTATGTATGTATGTATGTATATATGTATGATCATATAATAATAACAATTAAAAATACATAGTAAGATATCTTATGAATATCAAGCCAAATGCAGAAATTAAAGCAATATCTACCAGAAAAGTTGCATCTTCACTAAGATTGTTTTTTCCTTGATGTGCCTAATGTCAGCTAAATCACTCTCCACTTCAAAAATATATTATTTATGTAAAATACTTCCTTAATGAATGTAGTACGCCATTGATCACTGAAAACAATAACCTTTGAAGATAGTGAGACAGCATACACTTCAAATGGTTGCGAAAACAATATCAAATCCAAACAATTTTTCGCTATTGTGGAATAAATTACCAAGCGCTACTTTTATAGAGCAAAAATTCACAGGACGATTTATATGGGCTTTCTGTCTTGTATGAATACTTCTTCAAACACAATCACTTGTATGAATATAAGATTTAAATAGTTAAAAGAAATCTGGCGCTGAAGAAACTAACTCAATGCTAAATAAGATTTTAATAAATGAAAAACTTTCTGACATTTGTCAGACCAAACTAGCTTACATTTATTTCACTCACCAGATTCACAGTAGTGTATGGGGCAGGTATAGTGACAATGGGAGTTATCATTAAAGCACCATTGGGTAGCTATAGCGACATGATTTATAGCGACAAATGACACAATCTGGGCAGCTATAGCGACAAGGTGAATTTTGTATATGGCCTGTATAGCGACAAGAGGAATGGCACAGTTGGCATGACGTCACAGTACTGGACAATTGGCAACAGTGTAGCAAGGAGATGACCTAGTTGACCTAAATACGCGCAGCTAGCACTACAATTCTAGGGAGGGACATATATACATACATACAGTACAAACCTACATATACAATATAGACACAGAGATAGAGATATGGCAATTCGTTTTGAAAAGTATAATCTTTTTGAGGCATTAAAAGTGGCCCTAATAAGGGCCCTGGTTTTTGATGTTAACACCAATTCGTTAATATACAAGACATCTCACTAATCTTCTCTTTCACAAACTTCGTCTCACTTCTTGCCTGTAGATGAGAGCTCTCTTTAGATAAGAACACCCTTGTCTGCCCACATAGATTCTTCTTTTCTAAAGGGTTGTATCACTAATCTGGATAGTAGCCCATATTTATCTGACATAAATGGGATAGTCCGGGTTAAACAGCATCGATGATAGGAGGGTAGATGATTCTACGTTGGTCCAAATTTTTTTGTGAAGAGAACAGGATAAGGGAGTGAAGTCAACCGCATGTATTTATAGGGAAAGAGTGGATGGAAACGGATTGAAATGGTTGGTCAATCCCAATATGCGTTACAAAATTCGGTCACTTCGTGGAATTTGTCTTCCAACCCGAAGAGAGCTACATGAGACGTCATATTCTCTATATATGTTCACTAGTGTTTTATGCACAGTGAATTGATGCGACATTATTTTGGCAAACATGAAGGAACTTAAGAAGATAATGCCTTGTGGTTCACTGGCTGCGGAGAAGAAAAGCGATGGCATATCAGCAGCTACTAAAGTGAACACATTACCACTTCCCGAAGAGATTGATTTCAACTGGGATTTAGTAGATTTTCTCTCTTTGCAAGAATTTATTCCGGTACCAGCACATTCGCCATTTCTCCTTCTTTACCACGCGTCGACGATTTTAGACAAAGACAGAAAAAGAAATAGAGATTTTTTTTACAGCAAGAGAAAGAGGCAGAAGAAGCATGTCTCCTTGAACAGCAACCGCAAGAAGAAGAGGCAAGAAGGAAACGACAGGAAGAAGAAGAAGCAGTAGAACAGAAACCAAGTCAAGGAGAGAAGGAGAACAATGAAAGTCAAACGGTCACGATACTCTTGGATATTTTAGCTGAGTTAAGAAGTCTGAAAGAAATATATCAGACGCCTTTATTACGACCAAAGAGAAAAAGACCATCCCGAGCCAAACAGCCTAACCCTGTGACTACATCAGAGATACCACCATTAGTGATTTCTACTCAATTATTGACAAGAGTAAGTCTACAAGTTGGCCTTGGACGAGGCAAAGACTTAAGGCAGTTAAAGCGAATTGCTTCTCGTTCCTGAGTTTTTTCTCAGGAAACAAAACACTCAACGGTCCTTTTCAGGGTCACCCATTTTTTTCGAAAAGAATTCATATTCATTTTGACAAGAATGAACGAAAACTCAAACATCCCTTGTATAACCATAGTATGCATGTATGTGTGTGTGCGTGTGCGTGAATGTAGACTCTTATTCTAAGAAATCAAAACCAAAAGACACTTACGTTTCTCAATCTGGTTTATTGTGGTACAACTATTTACAATCCAATTCACAACAGAACACAACACAACACTTTTTGAAAACGTTCATAAACTTCTGTGTCTTTGTTTGGTTCAATCTTTCTGTTCTTTTTAAATTTATTCACTTTCAGTTTCCTTTTCCCTCCTCCTCTTCCTCCTTTTTTCTTTCCTACCTTTCTTCTCTTTCTGAACGTCTTGGTGTTCATCCTTTTCCTCTTCTTCCTCTTTCTATTGTTCCTGTTGTTTTTAGGGCACTTTGAAACCCAATGTCCTTTCTTTTTACAATGATAACAGGTGTTTCGACTTTTGTGTTTTATGGCACTGTTTTTTTGCCGTTCTGGACATTCTGTAGCCCAAGGCCCACTATTCTTACAAATGTAGCAAGTATCCTGACTTTTACCTCGAAAAGAGGAAGAATAGTCTGTTGGATTGTCTGAAGAAAACATTCGTATGACACCTTGTAAAGCTCTAATCAGAAGTTCAATTTGTTTGGTTTCTTCCATTGTACTGGTCAGCGTGAGAGAAAAATTAATACTGAGGGGGGAGGCACTATCCCTTGATATATGCACTGATCTGTGATCTGACATGAATATTTATGGACCATGGTATTTCAAATGTAGTCATTTAAAATTATGCAATCAAGACGAAACGATCTCATCATTTTGAAAAGAAAGGTGAAAAACGAAAGTAAGAGGCAGAAACGTGATTTATCGTCTCGCACAGTAGCTAAAATTCATGCCAGTGATTTTAAAGATGCGATGAGTGAACCAGACTCTAAGCCCAGTGAGTCTACACAAAAAAAATAAAATAAATAAATTACCAACAGTAAACTCTAAAATATTACTATTACATTCGAGAGACGGACAAACGTTGCTCTAGAAAATTTAGAACTACATATTACACGTACACGGTGAAATTTAAAGATATCAAGTCCGACGTAACGTTGAAGAATGCAAAAGGGTTCATAATCGTGTGGGATTCTTTGTTAACCAATCTGAAACAGCAATGTCAAGCCAAAGAAGACGATCGTTTGAGACTTTCCATTCATCCCAATAATTTGAAGTCTCCCGTATGGATCGAGTTTAGCAAGACAGCAGAATTGACACCTTCCAAAGTCATGGACAAAATTCAACACGTTCAATAATCTAACGACATATTTCACATCACTTACGGAAAAGAGACACTGTTCATGACCCACGTTTCTCTTCCCCAAGGGACAGGAGGACCTGGTTAAAAAGGTGTTATTAGTATACAAACTATGCAGCATCAAAAGTAGCCTCGTTCAAATTAAAATTCAACAAGACCAGATGTGTTTAGCCCGTGCCATCGTGGTGGGACGAACGTATGGCGACAAGAACGACACGATTAAATGGAAAAAAGGCCTGGAAAAATATTCAAAGTTAACACACAAGAAGTGCGTGGACCTCTGTTTGTTTCGATGCAAAGATTGCAAAGACGGAAAATATATTCACGACTTTCATCACGACGAAGATTTTGATGCCATTACCAGTATCACTGCATTCCTGTCATACAGTTATTATTGTGAAAAATGTGACTTTGGCTGTAACAATCGAGAGCAACACAAGCAATGCGGCTCGAAATGCTCAGGATGTTTGGCCACTAAACCCTTTCTGAACGAATGACGAGATCGAGTGCATTGCTCTGCTTGTCACCGCACGTTTGTCTGTGCAACTTGTTACCAACAACATTTAAAGACGCAAGGTTCACAGCGGAAATGTGCATGTCAGCTATTGAGATTGTGCCCTACTTGTGGACAAGTCATACGTACCAACAGCGCCAAAGCACACGTCTCTTCAGGAAATAAAAAACGTCACATTTGTCACCAAATCGTGGACTTGGAACATGAATGCTACATTCAAAAATACCATTCTAAACATAAAGAACATTTCACATTTTAATTTTTCGAGGCTCACCGTACGTGCTATAAGTGCATTCAAGAGCCTATATTTACTCATTGCCCTCACTGTAGCAAGAATCCTGGAGGACGTGAAAAAAACATCGTTCGTGGGCCTAACACATTAACTGATTTGCTCAATGGGTCTTCGACCCTATCGACGAAACTTGGAGCCAAAAAGATCGTGAACTTTAAGGAGATTGTCAACGCTATGCCACGGTGATGATTCACATTTTCTCGGGATACGATAGACAATTTATTCCTAGATATTATACGGAACAAGGTACCGAACGTCCAAAAGTGACTTTAAATTGAGCCAAAATCATTTCCATGCAAGGGGGTCAAATGTAGTTTAAAGATTCGATGAGTTACTCGGCCAAGCCTTTGAGGCGCATGCCTATAACGTTTGGCATGACAGAAATGGCTAAAGGATATTTTCGTCACTTTTTCAATACAGAAGCCAATCAACATGCTCTTCTACCCCATTTGCCCGAGGCTCACTACTACGACCCCGACAACATGCGTACCGAACAACGAGAAGCTTTATACGCATGGTACCATACTCACGCCTCGGAAGAAATGTTAAAGTATTGTCGCTCCGACGTAGACATTTTACGGTATAGCTGTGGAAAATTTCGAGAATTTTTTTCACGGATCATGGAGGTATCGACCCTTCGAAAGAAGCATGCACCATTGTCAAAGCGTGTTCATTAGTGTACCGTCAATGATTCCTACCCGAAAACACGCTAGATGTCATCAGTCCTCAAACAACCAATTTTGCCAAACGTCAATACTCGGTCAGATCCTTACGCTGATTACATTACCTGTGTGACTAGGAAGACAAATGGATTCAAGATGTCCGCAACGGATGTCCTACCTGTTAAATATCCTCAATGTAAGAACTAAAAACTAGTTTTTACAACGCACCATGGAAGAGATGTACCAGGCAACTTGCCAACGTCGCTTGAAGTTAGAAGAGCATGGATGCTAAGTAATATAAATGTGGGAACATGAATAGGATCAGCGATTGAAAACCGACCACGAGTTTGAGCACATTGTGGAAAATTACAAGCTGATGGACCCTCTTAACCCACGGGACAGTTTGTGCGGAGGACGGATGAATGCCACCTGTTTGCTGCACCGACGAGGAGAAAGGAGAAGAAATTAAATATTTGGACGCGTGTTTTCTGTGTCCGTACGTGTGCAAATATTGTCACTTTTGCGTAGGGCACCCACAATTGCTGACCGAACACCTCGACGTGGACAATATTCGACAATGCGAAGGATTGATCAAGTGTAAAGTCTTTACTCCCACGAAATTGGACCATTCCGAGTTAATCCATCATTGTCAAGAGAAACTGATGTTTCCGTGATGTTGTTTTTGTGCTGAAACGTGCAACCAAGACCCACCTTGTCAACAGACTCAGAGGACGCGCCTTGAAGGGAACGTGGGTTAGCGGGGAATTATTTAAAGCTGTGGACCTGGGATAAGTGCTGTTAGACGTGTACCAAATTTACCACTTCACCAAGACAGAAAAATACCACAAGGGTGACGAGACTCAAAAAGGCTTTTTTCTCAGACTACGTGAATGCTTTTTTGAAACTGAAACAAGACGCCAGTGGATATACATTCATGGTGTTACACTCACGAAGGAGAAAATAAATTCATATAGATATACTGGGAACAGGAAGGCATCACTTTAGCCCACGTGGAGAAAAACGAAGGATGGCGATCGTTTGCCAAATGATGTTAAATTGTTTATGGGGAAAAATGGAACAACGGCCGTGTTTACCCAAAACGGAATATTTGTCAGACCCTTCCTGCTACTTCCACATGATTCACGACAAAACCAAATACATGAAACACGTGGACGTCGTTCATGAGGAATTGCTCTTAGTCAAATAAGAAGAAGAACTGGACTTTGTGGAAGCCGACGAATTTGGAAATATCATCCTTGAAGATTACGTGACAGACAAGGATAGTTGCATCTACATCAGTCGTTTGGGTCAAGAGCAACCTAAAATCGAAGGAGACCGTTTAGGAGCCTGGACGGACGAGCATCACGAGGACAAGATTCTATGTTTTGCTAGTGGCGTTCCGAAAAATTACGGATAAGAATACCGTAACCCGCAAGGAGAAGTGTACACGGAGTGTAAAGTGAAAGGATTGACATTCAATTATCGCACCAGTCAAGTGGTAAACTTTGGCGTACTCAAAGAAGCCTTGCAGTCTGGACAGGATGGAAACTTTAAAGTGACCACTTACCAACCTAAAAAGATCGTACGTTTACCCACACATCATATCTTCAGTCGACCTTTTGACAAAGTCTGTCAAATCGTGTATCAGAAACGAGTACGACTTCCTAACCACTTTACTTTACCGTACGGA
Source organism: Potamilus streckersoni (assembly GCA_016746295.1). Taxonomy (NCBI): domain Eukaryota; kingdom Metazoa; phylum Mollusca; class Bivalvia; order Unionida; family Unionidae; genus Potamilus; species Potamilus streckersoni. Next base: position 44,832 of record JAEAOA010000823.1, on the reverse strand, counting down.
CACGGCGATATTGGTCAGCATATAAAAAGGGACATCGTCCAAGACCAATAGTTCATTTGTTTCTACCAAGACCAAGAGATAAAGACGAATCCTTTTACACTGCAAATATCCAACAAGAGTAAACGCGAGTGCGAAACTGTACCTTACAATGGCATAGATGCGGTACGCTGTGACCTCAGTGAATCAGTACCACATTATCGTCATAGGAACTTTGCTATGACGACCAAGCCTTTCATGTAAAGGATTGATGATGATGGTATACGTGTCAAACCTGACGGACACGAAAGCGATGCTACTCGTCATTGTACACCTTTTCAAGTTACTGGTTTTCGTTGTCAGTTTCATCCTCCACAAGAAACCCTTCGGCTACCACCCTACGGATGTCACGTAAAACTGAGCAAACTTCTGCATATGTCACCTTACCCTCATCGAAGGGAATCTGCACAATACGAATATTCGTTCCCTGTGCGTTTGCCAAAATTCTCTGATTATGAAATTCAGATGTCAACCTTCCGAGGCAAATGGCTAGAATATCTGGGAGGACCTACCATCGAAGAATTAGCCAGAGCCGGATTTTTCTACCTGGGCGAGGAAATATAGTCAAGTGCTTTAGTTGTGGCGTGTCACTTCACGAGTGAAAACACAAAAATTTCGCTTACCTGGAACATGCTCGTTGGTCTCCAGATTGTCATTACCTACTTATAGTGTGACTTCGTTGTTCATGCAAAATCAACCATGTCGAGTAAGAAAGCAGAGACATGGTTAGGAGTCAAACGTTGGACCACCCTTTAATAAGTATTTAAACCCGTCGTCAAAATTAATCTTCAAACATTACCATTCGAATTGCAAAATAAGATCTAAAAGTTTGTAAGCACATCTGCAAATTATACAAACAAGCAATATTTCATGAGTTTACAAATAACTAGGGTTTATCGAAGCCAATGTCTCTGTTGGTCACTATCTGCCTGACAGAACATCAGAGGGCAAGAATGAAATGTTAGCTGACAGACCATTAAAGCCAGGTGTGGAGTTGCTTGTGTATATTGATTGTTTAAACATCTCGCTATGTGTCTGTAGATCAATTAGTCTCTTAGTTTTGACACCATACATTGAGAGAGAGTTTTCCTTTTATAAGGTATAATGCCACATGTTAACACATGAAAAGTTTCACATTGCTGTCAGGATATGTGGTGGAGAAATAACCCCGGAAAGACTCCAGGAAGAACCACTTGCGAGGAGCGGCATGAACACACGCTGATAGAGATGATATGTTTGTTTGAGTGACATGTAATGTCAAGCCTATTAGACTAACCAGCCATCGGACCCCGAGAGATAGAAAGATAACAGAGACAGAGACAGAGATAACATATCAAATGAAGTATCATTCACAGTTTGACAGAGCAACCTACGCAAATTGATTTTAATAGTCAAAACACGTATTAGATTCGTACTAATTATTACTAGTAAGAAAACCTAGACATTATACAAACTAACAACAAAATAATGCAGAACATATTATGCATTATGCATGAGCCAATACATTTACTGCTCGATCGAATACTGTCAATAGCTGTTGAAACTTCTCATTGTTCATTCTGTGTAATACTGTAAACAAATCCCATGAAACGTGTACACATGCCATAATAAAGCCATCTGGGCTAACAAGATAATTTCAAGAATAAGGTTAAGATCCAATCAACATTATTTGTTTTCTCACTTCATTGATTTTTCTTCTTGCTGCATGACAGAGAAATAGAGAGAAAGAAAGGAAAGCAAAGGGGATTTTTCAATCGTAACTATATTCCACTTGCTTCTCTTTATTTTACGTTTTTCGTGTTGTTGTGCTTGTTTATTAATTATTACAAATTCGTCACCGATCCAGAAAATATAAAACCAATATTCCACTATAGATACCTTAATTATATGCATATTCATAAGCCTTTGCGAATCACTACTGGATTTATCAGCATTATTATTGCTATTATAGCAACCTGCTTAATGTCTCTATACTTACATTACTGTACAATATATCAAGTATAATGAAATAAATTATGAATGTTTTCTTAGGCCCATTCATGTAGCCCAAAGTTGTTTATTTATCATTTTATTTTTATATGATGAAATAAGTAAAGCTTGTTTCATAAAGAACATAATATAATACTGACCGAAGCCCGTTTGTTTTAGTTTTTCACTAATCTACATGCTTGAAGATTTAATAATATTTAATTACTACCATGTCCTTATAGACTGAATGCTTCAAAAGGTACATGTGATCTAATGACAATGATTTATGTTTTGACGTACGAAAGATAATAGTGCATATGATGTGATTTAATTACTAGGTCGATGTGCGTTTGTGTGTCTGTTACGCATGCAGCTACATTATCAGCTATATAGCGTCATTATTTATGGTGAAATATGTACTGGTCGAGAGATTATAGCGTTTTTTGTATGCAGGCAAGGCAATTCGTGTGAAAAATACGGATCTTACAATTATAATTTCTGTGAATGAGTCATAAATAATTCCAAAGTAATGTATTGGTTCTAAAAGAAAATGATCACATTGCAATTACAATGGATAATGTATAAATAATTCCCGTCAATGTTTATATAATTGCAATTAAGATTATTTCGCAAACAGATGCTAAATTATATAAGAATGAATAAATATGTTAGACCCTTACACTAAAGCTTAAGACACACATAGCCGTGATCATTCATCTTTGCACAAAAATAGTCCTATTAAACGGCAGTCGTGATTTTCTAGTCTTATCTGAGTTAATGTTGATGCACGATAATCAACAGGGAATATAGCCAGCTCTCTCTCTCTATATAGCAAACTCGGTTGCAAAATCAATCCATGAAATCTTAACATGTTTTGAGGTGCAGTGACCCATTGTTTTGGTCCATTGGACATTTTGGTGTGTTAATGTTATATCGCCAAGCAGAATTAGAGTTTGTATTGGTACATTAGGGTGGTACCGACAGTACATTTGTATCTCGTTTTTAAGTAGTAGATCATATTTAAGCGTCTACATAAGGCTGCAACACCATCCCCTTGCCAATACCAGTGCGTTTAGAATGCATAGCTATTATTATTTTTTATAAATCTTAAATACATACACCAAAGACGAATAGGTAAACCACTGAAATATTGGTGAGTCCCTACGAACTGAATTTCACTTTGGAGACTAACATTATTGATATTGCTTATGTAAAAGACAAACAACAGTGGTGCGTTTCAAGGTATACGTAACTAATCTTATATCACGAAGGTCCAAATGTGTTATTGTTGTCATTTTACCGCTTCTCTAACCAGTAAGACTCACAATAAAATCCAAAGTTGATGTGAAATTTTGGTCTATTAGACTGATCAATTTGTCATTTTACTCTATTGACATATCTTTCATCCCTGTAGCAGATTAATTAATATACCTCGTGAAGATACTACGTGTGTTACCAACACTATTGCTGCTGTCTGTTCATCTAAATATTAATGTGCTGGACTTGTACATCCTCAACATAGCTTTTGATAACGGCACATATCAAAACTGTCTCTAATAGTCCCGATGTAATTGATTTCGGCTAGTTTCCACCTCAGATATTGCAAGTTTCCTCTTTGATCTTTAATATGTACAAATTTGTCTGTGTCTAAGTCAGCAACAACCCGGATGGTAAAATCATTCAGTCCTCAAGCTGACTAAAGTCGACGAATGTTAAGTCTTGCTATTGGTCATTAGTAGTTAATGAAACATTTCATATCTTATTAGGCTTACTTTCTATGTCATGTCTCCTTCCATTGCAACGCTTCATTAACAAAACGTCTACATAATGGACAGTCCAATTTATCTTGTAACGATAGAATGGCATAAAACAATGGTAGGAAAGTTTGTTCCTTTTGTAAATACTCAGCAAGATCAAGTCAAAGTGCAGGCCCATGCGAGTCAAATAATATTGTATGTCGAGACGTTACCGTCTATGAAGTGTATTGTGCTCTATATATTATGCTTAGCAATGTCCCCACTTACAGGAAATAAATAATGTTGGTTCATGCGACTTAAATGTACCTGGAAAATGATTGACTGACTGTCTCACCGTGAGTAAATCACGATCTGTCAATGGAGCATAGGTCTTTTCCAAGTCGTACCCAATTTACTAAGATCTCTGCCTGAGGTTATTCTGTGAGAATTATGGTACTTGAAGACCATTTCCTTTGCTCCCTTATTATAATTCAGACTCTATAAGATCACACAAACATAATTAAAAGTCATTCCGATACAGTTAACCGCCTATGATGTATCCACTTTTGCAGTTGCAAGAACCACTGCTGCTAACATCCGTGACATGGCTGCTGTTAAGACATATAGTCCACTTGTCATTTGCATTCTGCCAATTTTATTGTCATGAAAATGTCTATTTTTTCCTTCATTAAGATGATCAAGAACATTTTGATCAACCATAAGGGAATATTTTTTTGTTAACTTTGCCAAAGAAAGTTTCAGCGTAATATTGTAATCGTTGCTTATTATGACCATTAGTTTGAATGCCGAATTGGGCAAAGGCCAAGATTAACTTCAGTAAAGAACATTTATATTTGAAAACGGTATAGGTCATTTACTATGTTACGATAATATGAACTTTATTTAGGGGCATCTGTAAATAGGGACAGCGGGGAGGAGGTTCAGCCGGATTAATAACACGCGCATGGATGTACATGTCGATCGACTGCAGGTTTCCTAAATAATTCCAGGTATTCCAAGTTAACTAAACCCAGTTGAGTCTCGCTAGGAGAGAGAGAGAGAGAGAGAGAGAGAGAGAGAGAGAGAGAGAGAGAGAGAGAGAGAGAGAGAGAGAGAGAGAGAGAGAGAGGAGAGAGAGAGAGAGAGAGAGAGAGAGAGAGAGAGAGAGAGAGAGAGAAAGAGAGAGAGAGAACACTAAATGCGGGTTAGATGGAGGGAGAGAGTGATAGAGGGTATCCACTTTGTTCACATTGACATAAGGACGGTTCACCCTATCTAACTGAAAGACAAAGAGAGAAGGATAATGCCTTATATATATATATATATATATATATATATATATATATATATATATATATATATATATATATATATATATATATATATATATATATATATATATATATATATATATATATATATATATATATATATATATATATATATATATATATATATATATATATATATATATATATATATATAAAGGCAGACATAGCACAGAGACAGACACAGAGACTGCCATTTCATGTGTAAATACATTTAATCGAAGATATCTGTCAGGACTTGATTCAAGACAAGGTGATTAGATAAACTATGCATTTTGTTCAGCAATGTGCTATCATACTTTGATCTATGAAACATGTTGCCATCTAACATCAATTGCTGCTAAATGTAGGACAAATCGTGAATATTAGATCGTTGTTAGCCAAAATGTAAGAAAAGAAGGTTTTACCTCTCACTACTATTATGACATATAACAAAATTATATTTTGGCACATTACATTAGATAAATAAAATGCACTTATTTGTATGACAACCACATCTGTTAATGTTTGGTTTGTTTATGTGTTTTATTGTTTGTTTGGATTTTATGGCAATAAAAACATTATAAATATTGACAGAATTTTAAAGCAATTTGCAAAAATAGATATTTATACTCAAATTACCAGAGGTTAAATTTTCCAAACAATCATGTTGTGTAAGTATATACCTAGGTATGGGAATGATGTCGCTGTACTGCGACAACACTGCCTTAGTATAAAGCAGTTTACCTTAGTATCATTCTGAAACATAATTGATTGGGAGCAATTTTTAGCTTGGATATCTAAATTTTCCTTTAGGGTGCTAGATAGTCTGTTGATGCATGAAACATAACGATTTGACATTAGAATAAAATCGCAGTGGCTTAGTGGTCAGTGACATTTTCATATTGCTCGAAACGTATGCTTACTGTTAAGAGAGGCAATCTAAATTTCTTTCGTTTCTTAAATAACAATACAAGATGTTAATGAAGCACAGTAATGAGAAAGAATTGGTCAGTATCACTTCTGCATAAAATCTAGCACAATATAGGTTATAGTTCATACTAGGGACAAAAGTGTGAATTTGAAAAGGACTAGCGTTATAACTCAATGTACGTACGTACGTACGTACGTACGTACGTACGTACGTACGTACGTACGTATGTACGTATGTATGTATGTATGTATGTATGTATGTATGTATGTATGTATGTATGTATGTATGTATGTATGTATGTATGTATGTATGTATGTATGTATGTATGTATGTATGCATGTATGCATGTATATATGTATATATGTATATATGTATGTATATATGTATGTATGATGTATGTAAGTATGTATGTATGTATGTATGTGTTCGCATGCATGCCTATATATATATATATATATATATATATATATATATATATATATATATATATATATATATATATATATATATATATACAATAATTTGACGACGAACAATTCGAAACTAGTAACTAACTAGTCTGAGCGATTTAGAATCTTAATTAGTCTTTTTCAAAGGCAAATACAAAACATATATAAAACAAAAAAATAAACACAAAAACGTTGGGTTTGTGGACCTCTACATGGCAGTCTCCACATGGGCTAAAACTATAAATACAACCAGTTTGTATAGACTTGTTATTCGCCATATGATTCGTACTATATATATATATATATATATATATATATATATATATATATATATATATATATATATATATATATATATATATATATATATATATATATATATATATATATATAAGACAAACTTATGTTGAATTTGCTTGGGAAGTTGTTCAAGAGAAGTTGTCTGTCTGACAAAATTGAACATGATTATGAAAAAGTTGAACAATTGGTATTTCTCTAAGCGTTCAAAAACTGTATTCCTAGTGATATAAAATTCACATTGAAGATCATTAGGTTAAGACCATGGAAAATGCTGCTATGGCTGCTGACAAGTATTCCTTAACTCATAAAGATTCTGTTGCAAACAGATCTTTCACTCAGCAGTCTATTGATAGAAATGTTTTTCATACAAATACGACTCTCAGTAAAATTCAATCTGGCACAAATTCTAAAATCCAAACCTCTGAGAAACTTGATTCTAAATCGTTGTCTTTACCTACGTGTACCTATTGTAAGAAAGAAAGGACACGTTAGTTCCGAATGGTTCAAATTGAAATATAGGCACTAGAACCAAGATAGTCCTATCTCAAATGCTCTTATTTCTAAAAAGTCAAGGTCAAGGTCATGTATTGAAAACAATACATTTGTTGATTTTGATAAACTTCAGTCTGATTATGTTTTGGAGAGTGTTGAACCATTCATGTGGAAGGGTTCTATATCACTCTTGGGTGATTTGGCCAATCTTACACCTGTTAAAATTTTAAGGGATACAGAAGCTTCTGAGTCTTTTAGTTTTAGGTGTTGTGCCTTCATCTCAGAAGACCTGTTAAAATGAGTGTTCTCATTCAGGGAGTAGAGTGCAGCTTTGTTTGTTCCTATTCATTCTGTTAATTTGTCTACAGACTTGGTTTCGGGACATGTTACCGTCGGTGTAGTGTTTACTTTGCCCGTTGAGGGCGTTCATTTGTTGCTAGGCAATGACTTACTTGGAGACAAGGTTGTGGTTAATCCACTTGTAACTGACAAGTCTTCTTTGGATCAGAAAGTTGATCCTATTGAAAAAAGGAATCCCTGATTTATCCCCAGCTTGCGCAGTTACCAGAGCTATGACAAATAAAGCTCATGAGAATGATTTTGATAAGGACTGTTTTTCTTTATCTGACACATTTATTGGTCAGGCTTTTGATGAGGTTACTTTCACTTCTAATTTGGATCAGTCGATAGGTATTGATCATAGTGATCCTTTTTTGAATACTCATTCTCTTTTATCTGATCAGGGTGATAAACGACAATCACTTGTTGTTGAATAGGAAAAGGATCCTGAGATCTCCTATTTGTTTCCGTAGGCCGTTAGTGAAACTGAAGCAACTGAAGTACCTGTCTGCTACTTCATTACAAATGGCGTTCTTATGAGAAAAGGGAGACTTCCCGAGGTACCTGCTAGTGAGGAATGGTAAGTAAAATATCAAATTGTAGTTACAGACAAGAAATACTTTGTTTGGCCCATGAAACTCATTTGGCTGGTCATTTAGGGATCAATAAAACGTATCACAAGATATTGACTCATTTATATTGGCCACAAATCAAATTTGATGTTTGCAAATTTTGTACATCTTGTCATACGTGTCAAATTGTAATAAAACGAAATCAAATGATACCCAAAGCTCATTTACAACCATTTCCTGCATTTGATGAACTATTAAGTAGAATTATGGTAGATTGTGTCGATCCCTTACCAAAGACCAAGTCAGGTAATCAATATGTGTTGACCATAATGTGTGCGTCAACAAGATTCCCAGAGCAATTCCTCTGAGGAATATTAAACTAAAAATAATGTAAAGGCTTTGGTAAAGTTTTTTTTTTTACTAAATTTGGACTGCCCAAATTTGTCCAATCTGATGAAGGGTCAGATTTTATGCATGGAATTTTACAGCAAACAATGAATGAATTGGGCATTCAACATTTGAAATCTTCTGCCAATCATCCTGAAAGCCAAGGTGCTTTAGAACGATTTCGTCAAACCTTGAAAAATATGAGATAGTATATTTTTGACACGGGTAAAGATTGGGGTGAAGGCATACATTTACTTTTGTTTGCTGTTAGAGAGTCCGTTTAGGAGTCTTTTGGGTTTAGTCCTTTCGAATTGGTTTTTGGACACACAGTGCGTGAACCCTTAAAGTTATTGAAAGAGAAACTACTTTCAAATGAAGAATCAGAACTTAATGTTCAGAGGCTGTTAAGATGGAATTTAGTTTTGTAAGAGTACAATCTTGATATCTGACTTATAATAGGAAAGGATAATTTGATTGCAGATTCACTTTGTCGTGTGTATAAATGTATAATTTTATAAATTAATAAGAGTTCTTATGTAATTGTTTACCTTGTGTAATTCTTAAATGACACATCATAATTACAGCATTAAATGTAATTATTAATATAATTATATTAATATCTGTTTAACATATTTCTACAAAACATTGTTTACTGAGTCATAGATGTGTCTCATGTGAGCAAGTGCTGTGTATGATAACAAATTCATTACAAGTAAACATTCAGGAATAGCTATGAAAACGATTGGTTGATACTGGGTTAGGCTTTAATAATGTCCAGAAGTATTACGAAATTGCATGCGTCCTCGTGCGCGTGCATTTCAAACAACATATTAGCTTCATTTATATGTTTGAGATTTTTATAAATCGTACACAGTCACGGACAGGCAATTTTAGTAGAGCCATACACAGCCGTAGAGTCGGTTATACAAATTATATTACCTAGAAAAGGTATTGTTTGTGTCAGAAGTTATCTGTTCGTATGTCTATGTAGAACATGTCTTTTTAGAGGAGTTGATTATGCTTCGTTTTTCTGAATAATTGTTTTCCTGGAGAAAACCATTACTAATTCGGACAAAGACATTTTTTTCGAAAATATTCAAAATTGGAATTGCAATGTAACCTAAATTAAAAGTCATACTTGACATGCGACATTTTTCATGCCGACAAAGCAAGAAAGACAGCTTCCGGTTCTAAACGATGACTAATGTATTATGTTACTATTGGTACTGCAGTGACATCATACTCATAACTGAAATCACTATCGACGACAGCAGCAACTAATTAGATAACCTCTGTTACCTACAGAGATTTAACATTGTTTTACATCTAGAGGCTTATTCACAACCATCATGTTCATTTCCATTTTATCTCACAAATATTCAGGGAGTCCTAGTATCCTAAGCAAGGTACCATGTATGAACCTTGTCAAAGGTCATTTGACTTTCGCCAATATAAAAGACATCATTCATACTAAATTATCTACCCTATTAAAGCGATGCTATGCATCAGTGTCTAATGTCCTTCAATGACTTGTTGTGGCGGTACATAACAGATAAGCGTGACTAACTTATTGAAAGATGCTTTGTCAACTTTTATCTGATTAATTCAACGGTACTGACGGACTTTACTAAGTTTAAAGGAGATGTAACATAGACTCCAGTAGGCTTGTTTGCAAACTGAGTTCGAGAATATCCAGACATATCTTAACGACAAGAACGTCTCTCAGTTTCTCCAGACATTCAAACTTGCATAAGAACTGGGGAGTACTTTTACGTAGGCCACCAGAGTAAGAATCTTAAAGCAATTGGTCCATGCTTCGAGCAGAGATGAGTATCCTCATCCACTAATATCCGTCAGTACAAATAGTTGCATGTTTGTCGTTTCTGACTCAGCAGAGATTTATGCTCAGCCATGAAGAAACGGATGTTGACTTTTTATCTATGCCAGAAAAAAATCCAGATGGAATTGTTAGGTGTTCGACATTATTCTTACTCAATTGATACGATGGACGAATTCGATTCCAACCAGTTAACAGTTCCGGTAGTGGCATAGACAGACAGAAGCGTGGAAATCCTCAATTATCAAATAACAGTACTCGATTAAGAATGATGATGATTATTATGATATTTTGATGACTAAGAGTCAACACAATGTTGATTACATAACCTACTAATGCTGTAATTATGACGTGTTTGGGATTATACTAATAAACTGTTCATACATTTACTCTAAAATTGAACTTAAATTAATATTAACATTTATTTTTCCAAACGAATGTAACAATTGATGTATCATCATGAACAAATATTGTTTACCCAATAATAATATTCTCAATACACAATGTATATCCTTGCCTTCAATGTATATATTTACCTTTTACCATCAATAAAAGTAAATTGGTTTTTCTCCCACAAAACTAAAGGAACGAGGGTGACTAATGTCGGTAAGGACCTGACAGTACTTGGAGTGTGACTAGAGAAACTGATACGCAAGAGCGGTTCATGGCACATATTTTAGTTTATTAGTACATTTTCTCTACGGCCTCTTTGGAGACAGCGATGGTGCCTAAGAACGCTAACTAAAACAATTGAATTTTCATATTTAGCAATACATTTTCTCATGAGAAATATTTACAGTGACACTTTCCATTAGTCTATGCGTCATTTCGTGTGGTTCGTTTTTAAAGATTTATCACGTCTTTTTGTAAGTTATAACCGTGAGAAGTTAAGAGCCAAACCAACATCGGAATTGTTTTATCTTTCTTCTGGAAACACAGTTTGACAATTGACATAATTCACCGGCAAACTAAAGAGTTGTTAAGAGAAATGAGATAGGGAAATATATGCACCTGTAAGGAGCAATAAGAATTAACGATATGTCGTCCAATTTGAAATAGAATCGTACGCAGAAAATGTTACTCATCATTAGCCTAAACGTTTAACATATGTGTCTGTACACACATAAGTGGAATTATTGGTGACCTCTCATAAATATATGACAAGGGCCTAAACAATAAAATAATTATTAATTATAAAGATAAATGTGTTACTTAGAGTAAGCGAATAAATACGGTTGGCTTATATCTCTTTTGAAAAGAACAATTTCCTCCATTGAAATTGAATTGTTTGACTTCATAACTTGGGTCGAATGTTTCATAGCAATAATGGAAAAAAATTGAATGGATTAGTTTCATCTATTACTAATATCAAACTATTTCATCCAGAAGCATTTGCACATGCCTGGTCATTTGAGTTATGTTATTCAGAATTTATAAGTAAAAGATGATTGCAAAGGCACAATTTATTTTCGCACAACAAAATTAAAATGTTGACAGTAGGAGATGGAAGCAAGTATTTACTAAATTTCGTTTATTTTTATGTTCTAGATATTATTTACAGAAAATAAATGAATATGTAACTCACGTTTAAACAACTGGCTTGGACCTTGTAGCTGATAGTTTGAAAACAGAAACAAGGGGAATTTTTTTCCTGGCCTCCAGGAAACTCATGCACTGAGCTGGCTAGCTATTTGTTTGCAAAACTCGAAGTTATTATTCGAACAGAGTTAATTTAAATTAAATTATCCTGTAGATTTATTTTGCGTATTCAACAATATCTGTGTTAAGCAACGTACAACAGGTATAAGCTGATGTTGTACTTTCTCATAGTTGCCCATAAGGCCATATGTCATATCCTATCAAAGGCCTTTTCGAAATCTATAAAGACGTGGTATGTAATATGTTGATGTTGAATGCATTTCTCACAAATGAGTTTGAGATTAAAGATTTGCTCTGTAGTGCTGCATCCTGCTCAGAAACCTGCCTGCTCCACGGCAATAATTTCCTCTGCTTGAGGATTATGTCTTTTGAGAATTATTTTCAGCATGACTTAGCTCAGGAGCCTAAAGAGACTGATGACCCTGTAGCTTTGTCATGCTGTAGGTTTCCTTTCTTGGGGATCACAATAAGCAAGGAATTCTAACAGATTCTGTTGCAGATTGTTGTCATGAATGTGAATATCTCTTCTCCTGCATGAAAGAGCTGTTACTGACATCTTGCAGCTAGTTGAAATATTGCAGTACCATCACACTATTACCCATATGCAAAATTCCGGCTCTATTCACATCACTTTTCTATAAAATTTCTGAAAGATATTCAAGGAAGTTTAGTTTGGAACTATTCCTAAACAAAGACTGTGATTTAAGTGAAGAATTATTGTTATTCATATTTTGGACTACATCTACCTTCATCACCTTCTATATTTGTACGTTGTCGGGACTCGAACCTGGATTATTAAGGCACTATTTAGTGACAGGACTTGAGTTTACATTCTTAGGATCAAAGCTTGGATGATGTTAATAAACTACAAGTCCTATTTACCAACTTTAAATTCTTTTATTGAAATATACAACGCTTGTTGGCTTTCACTCTTTTCATTGTGACTGAGTATGAGCCATAGTTAGGTAACAATATTAATATTGTGACACATTCTGAAATAAAAGAAAAACAAATGTTTCACATTTGTGAATTTTAATATGCCAAGGTATTTTACAATATACTCAAGTGGGTCTTATTTTTTTGCATTTAAACAAATAACGGACTTGCCAGCAACAAACCCTATGTTCTGACTGGAACATACACCAAGAATCCAGTTATTGTATTAGGGGAAATTTAAGTCCACTTAATCTGACCAATACAAGAAATTTATGAGCTTTTTATAGATTTATATAAGTAATATACATACATACCTACCTACCTACCTACCTACCTACTTACCTACCTACATACATACATATATGCAAGCATACATGCATGCAGGCTCGCACGCACGCATGCACACACATACATACATGCATGCATGCATGCATGCATGCATGCATGCATGCATACATACATACATACATACATACATGCATGCATGCATGCATGCATGCATGCATGCATGCATGCATGCATGCATGCATGCATACATACATACATACATACATACATACATACATACATACATACATACATACATACATACATACATACATACATACATACATACATACATACATACATACATACATACATACATACATACATACATATATTTGCAATTCTTTCATCATTTTTCCTTAGTGTTAACCGCTATGTACATGAGAAATATTATTATATATGTAAGATCGCAATTGGGTAATGATTTAATATTGAACTTAGGAAAGGAGTTTAATTATATCCAGCTTTTGCGTGTCATGGCTCGCAAAAGATGTAACTTATTTAATGAGTTTCATAAATTTTAATATTGAAACATTACCAATCTGAGATTCTGTTTAGCACAAATTTCTTTATTATAATGGAACTAGATAGAATGAAGGAATAATTTCATTTATTCTGACTCAATGGTGTACCTGTCAGGTGTTGCCCTCAGAATAAATTCACAAAATCTTGTCGATTTTCTGGCAGTGTTAATGCCAATACAACTTTAAAAACGTTTTTTTTTTTTACAAATTAGATTTTAAAGAGTAATTGACCTTCAGAAGAAATAAAAAGGGTTCAGAGAACCTCGTTTCTCGAAAAATAATGTGTATGGAAGTTCGGTGTGATAATACAGATTGATTCACGGATGTTATACAAACAATGTAACTATGTTGATACATTTGTTATGTCAAGGAAAGTTGTTTCATATTTAAGTAAAAGAAATATTATGTGATGACGAAATTCCATATTTATTTTAACGTGATTTGACTGGGTTTTGTTTTGTTAGTTTATTTGGAAAGGAGACAGAATATAATACATCACAAAAGAGAGATTAGTTCATTTGAGCTATATTACTGGGTAAAAATACTCTGGTTTCATAGGCCTAATGCTCTATTGGGTGAGAGACCTGTTTATGTCTTCGTTCTTTCATGAAGAGCGGTGAGTGTGATTGGTTCTACAAGTAAAATTTAATCCGAATACCTTGTTACAGGATTACCTCCAACCCATCTCCTCATGCACATTATCAATGGACTAATGCTTTTAACTTTATTTGGTGTTGCCTTGGGTTTGATGCCATTATTTCTGATCTTACATAGAATAACGCTTCTTTAGTGGGGTATATTTGCCATCTTCAGACAGACGTGTCCTTCTGATCAATTCCGTTTGGTCAGTCGATTAAACAAATGGCCGAAAAATATTAATAATAAAAATAGTTAAAGAAAGAGTTTCAAAACGTCTGTGTAAAGAATCATTTCCCACGAAAAGAATAATCCGAAAAAATATCATGAGCTTATTTGGCCTAATCAAAATCACATAAAGTGGTTTGTTAATGTGTGGTATTATCACAATTATTAAATTGCACAGTCTACAGATTATGTGATACAATTCGATATATGCGTGAAAGTGTTTATCTTTGTTCATTGCTCCTTGCATTGCATGTATGACAATGGCAACAATATCTCCAATTTCGACACTACTTGGATACGAACATTTTGATACCGTTCTATAGCACCTAGTCTGCGGCATGTTTTAAGGAAATGAGGCAGTCTCACTGATACAAGCACTCTGATTAAGTAAATGGAGCAGTCTCACCGTGACAATCATTCTTGATAACAAAATGGGGCAATTTCACTGAGACAAGCATTTTGTATAAGGACATGTGGCAGTCATACTAAAACAATCATTCTAGATAAAGAAATGGGGACAGGCTCAGAAAGACAAGCATTCTGCACGACGGATTTAACTCTATTGAGTAATTATCATGAACTACAAAAGGGACAAAGAAACTGTGTATGTACTGAAAGTGAAAAAAAAAAACAACATATAAGTATATGATCTGTTTATTCACTTATTTATTTATATACATGTCATCTATGTTTGCCTTATTTTGTGACTTCTTGATCTAGTAAAGTTGCATAATAGCTTACCAAATATTAAAGTCTTAAATATACAATAAGTGTATACAAAGAAATGCCTGCTTTCTCTTTGCGTTTATGTAGCAGACTTAGTCATGCACCAGTTTCAGAATCGCAAAGGAAGCTGCGATTAAGATTGATGTCACTGGTGTCTTTCCGGCAGAACCTGGAATAAAGAAATTTAGAAAAAAATAAAATTTTGGTCAAGGTGTAGTTGCATTTCTTCAAGACGTGTTAAATTTGCTCCGTCGTCAATACATTTAAACAACTTTTAGAGGCAGTGAAATTCTTACGGGGTCGGCTTCATCGAACAATACAAATTTTATGAAGGTTTGTTTTAGCTTTATCTGGAAACATTTACAGGCGATTGATCCCTGTCTCGTACATTTGGGTCATTCAAGTTCCGCATGCATTTACTTTTCCATTTGAACAAAAGAGGGGATTAGGATGGAGCATTGTAATTGTATAAGAATCTGGACAATGTTGTATAAAACTAGATTGGAACTTCTCAACATCATTAAGTTTTGAACTGAGATCTTGTCGTATGAAGAAAATTTTGTTGTCTAAAATTTGTACAAGAATAGTTCTAAGTAAAGTCTTTTTAAAAATTCAAGTTCAATTGAAAAGCATGCATTTAATATAGTTATTCTTTCACAAACGTCCCAGTACGATTAATACACCGATTATGTGTAAAAAGGCGGTTTTTAGTGGTTTTTGTATCAGATATCAGTAACCTTGATTTTGACTGTTCATTCAAGTCCATACATGAATTCAGTCTGTATGAAAATCAAAAAGATTATATTTACATTACAAGTTACATTGTTGATTTATTTAGTGGATAATGATTGGCCAGCTAGATAATGAAGCGTTTACTACCTATTTCCTCTACGTGGAGAATGCCGCGATATATGGAGGCAACGTTTTAGAACTGTACGATATAATCTATTCCAAGAAAAACAAAATGCTAAGAAAATAGTTTACCTACTATGTATTTATGTATGTATCCTTAAATGGTAAGACAATTGTATTAAAAAATGGAAATTACACTCACAGCGTGAATATTTTGTTATAATTATGTCTATTGAAGTGCAGTCTCACTGGATTTGCAGACGACAATGAGGCAAGGCGGAATCGTCATTGCCATCCAAATTAAAAACAGACGAATATATTGTATTGTTGTCAGAGAGGAAGGAGAGAGTGATCTCTGAAATACGGAATATCTCTGCTGCGTTTACCTTCTCCAATGAGTGTTTGCTGCAAAGTCAGATCCCGCATGTCAAGTCTCTTGCCAAAAAAAAAGAAGAGATTTTAAAGACCTTATTGGCATACCTCTTTTATCAACAATATACGATGGCTCATATTTTTGAGTGTTTCTACCGGAAATTGATACTGGCTGCGGTACTAACCCCAAGGCATATTTCAGGAGCACTTGGCAAAGCTTAGCAATTGAGGACGTATTGTCGGAGCACGGATACGTTAAAACCAGAACCCTAGTAGGTTTTATCATAGCATAACTAAAGGTTAGAAGCCGAAGCCTAGGGGTTGTTATCAGCGCATGAACGTTAACGAACACCTGGTAACATATTGCTACAGTAGTAGGGAAGAGTTAGAACCCATTGTCATTTTGCAGTAAAATGAGGGAACTCTTAGAGCGAGTGCAAATCGTGTTTAATCCCTATATTATCTAATCCGAATGTGATTCATGGGCATCAGCAAGTATAAAATGCAAACTTTGTACACTTTAACAGCATCTCAAGCAGCAGGGAGGTTAGCTCATTTTTTTCTTTAACGATTCGAACAAAATTGTGTAGCAGCAGGGAGGGTGAACGAAAAAAAAATAAAGGTTCCTGCAGAAGCTGAAAAAGGTCAACAACGCTAAACCAAAGTCTCTAACTGAGAATATTTCCATAAGGTTAAGTACTTAAGTATGTAAAGCGACTCAATTGTTGTCCTTCATCCTCCCTGCTGCTCCTCACTTACTATTGTTGACGTATTTTTCCTGAATTTGTCAGGTGATTTTGTTTACTCGTAAAGCGACTCAATTGTTGTCCGTCAACCTCCCTTGTACCGGCAATGTATTAGTGCCGATATCCGACAGATTTTAGAAGGTTATGGCGCAGGGTTGTTTGTTCGAACTACTAAATGCCGATGTACTCCGTTTAGCACCTGATTTTGTACCTGCAATGTATTAGTGCCGATATCCGACAGATTTTAGAAGGTTATGGCTTGAAGCTCAAGGTTGTTTGTTCGAACGACTTAATGCCGATGTACTCCGTTTCTATATCTATAAAGCGATCAATGCTTTATCTCCTGAATCTACGGTGCCGCACAAACAAGAGGGAAACAAACTTGTAATTGAATTGTAAAAATGAAACAAATCAGAGTGATATACGAGAGCAATATATCATTCATATGACGTGTACTAAAGAAATGTCAGACATATATACTCACACACATTCTCATAGGCATCTCCAGTCTTTAATTATTCTTTTGTAATGCACATAAAAATATATTCAAAATATCATCATTTTCCAGAGAATGGTTATCTTTTTATTAAATATTTACTCAATATTTATTTCTAGTGGAATCATTTTTAAGGAGAATAAAACAGTTACATGAATTAAAAAAGTGAACAAGAATAAAAATATACATGTTGACAGAACAATATAATTTCTATCTTAATACTTACTGCTCAAATTGGAGCAGGAAAAGAATTTATTCGCTAATTGTTTATATTCAGAAAGTTCATTAGTGTAATTTGGACAGGTCTCTGCGATTGCATGGTCTTGGCACTTTTGTCCGAATCGAATCAAGCTTAAAAAGAAAGAAAAATCTCCTAAATATAAATAATAATAGCATAGTTTCTTGTAGTTAATTTCTTGTTCGGCATATATCAACTTATCGTACGACCTGTAGCATCACTTTCGCTAGGTTTTCTAATTTCTTACATGCTAGTTTCTGATGTAGGATCAGAGGTTGAAATCCACTGTGTTTGTTTATTTGATATGGTTTAATTCAAGCTTATTTCATTATTGCAACAATATACCCTTCACATAGAAGGTTCATTCTAACTATTAAATGTACGTTTGGTGGCAGCATATATATTTCTAATAAGCAAACACATTATTGAAGAGACTGTGTTCGCTTGCTAAACAGGATTAAGAATCAACTACTTAGTTTAGCCTAAATTATATATCAAAGAATGCATCATGCCATTAAGTTTAAATTAACATATTCGCCATCATATCTCTCTCTCTCTCTCTCTCTCTCTCTCTCTCTCTCTCTCTCTCTCTCTTGTTACATCATCGGTCTCAAGCGAACTAAACACTCACACGAGATTTTTTCGAAGTCCTTTGTTTTCTCTTATTTCCAAGGTCTTCTAAACAACAGTCGCTGTCAACTAGAGGTTAGAATAATGCACATATACCATACAATGTTACCTTTGATCAATCAATGAACACAACACATTCCAACTTCACATCTGCATCACAATTTACAATTGCATGGTAGTTTCACCATGGTTTGGTTTCTTCTTATTAGGATCATGTGACGTCCCACCATTACATTTGCATATTAGTCCCACCATTGTCTGGTTTCTTATTATTAGGATCCCTCGACGTCCCACCATTACATTTGCATGATAGTCCCTCCATTGTCTGGTTTCTTATTATTAGGATCCCGTGACGTATCGCCAGCATTTCACACAATGAAGATACAAATACAAACACCAAATACGTGGAATTAATTTGTGCTATATATAGTAGTAACCTAACTTCACCTGTGTCATTCCACCATATTTACTGTTCGTAGCAACAATATAAGCCTTCTCCATATGATGTAACCATCCCTCCTCAATTATTATATTATACAAAGCATCAGTCCCTATTCCAACTATTTCTCATGGAGATATATACTCAATCAAGACCTTTATCCATTATTATGAATCACTAGGCCAAACATATCCACCTCTGACCTGAACCCAACTACGAAACTAAGCCATGCCATTATATAATCTCGTCAAAACCGCCCTCTGTGTCATTTGCCCTATAACCTGGATAATTACGCGTGAAGAGAAATATTTCCCAGCTCAGACTTATATATATATTTCTAATAATCGTGAACATTGTTTGAAGAGACTGTTTCACGCGAGTTTTGATCGAAGTCCTTTGTTTTCTTTTATTCCCAAGGCCTTCTAGACAACAGTCGCTGTCAACTAGATGTTAGAATAATGCTCCGAGACCAAACAATGTTACCTTTAATCAATCAATGAGCTCAAAACATTCCAATTTCACATATGCATCACAATTTACAATTGCATGGTAGTTTCACCATTGATTGGTTTATTTTTATTAGGATCTTGTGACGTCCCACCATTACATTTGCATGATAGTCTCACCATTGCCTGGTTTCTTATTATTAGGATCCCGCGACGTATCGCCAGTATTTCACACAATGCAAACACCAAATACGTGGAATTAATTTGTGATATATATATATATATATATATATATATATATATATATATATATATATATATTTATATATATATAGATATATATTTATATATATATATATATATATATATATATATATATATATATATATATATATATATATATATATATATATATATATATATATAGTAGTAACCTGACTTCACCTGTGTCACCCCAACATATTTACTGTTCATAGCATCAATATATGCCTTCTCCAAATGATGGAACCATCCCTCCTCAATTATTATATTATACAGAGCATCAGTCCCTATTCCAAATATTTCTAATGGAGATATATACTCAATCAAGATTTTTATCCATTACTATGAATCACTTGGCTCAACATATCCACCTCTGACCTGAACTTAACTATGAAGCTAAGCCATGTCATTATAAAATCTCGCCAAAACCGCACTCTGGGACGTTTGCCCTATAAACTGGCTAATTACTCGGGAAGAGAAATATTTCCAAGCTCATATTTCCCATAATCAAACAACTAATCACAAAAATATAATAAATATATAAAATGTCGACGCAAATGCAAACGCCTACACATTAGGAAACCCTCTGAACATCTCAGATTTCCAACAAGCGCAAACCTAGCATGTTCAGCGAAATAGTTGTTGAAGTAGTTTTGTCTAGACTTTCAACTTACCTGCAAAAATCAAGTGATTGGAGACCTGTCGGTGTCAACGAGTTATAAACGTTCGCCGATGCCGACATCACGCACTGGCTAAGCTGGGTGTTGGACATATCTAAAGCCTTAATCAGACAATTCAGAGCATCACCTGGAATTTCTAAAATGTCAAAAAATATTTAAGTTAAAGACTGACATTGTGATGGGACAAAATCATATTTGGTATTTTGCAGCGGTCCACGTTTAGCTACGTTGATAAATACTTGGTGTATAATGAGTCAAATAAGATCGAAATTTTCAAATGCATGTATTATTTAAGGACTGCCTGGATGGAATTATACAAAATATTGACCTTATTTGATGAGCTAAGACTTTACTACATGTTACACCTATGATATTCTGACATGATCTGTCTAATGTATTGTGCTTAGACAGTATTGCGTCTCAGTGAAAATTACCCAACTATATATCCTCCAGATTGTGCATGTTTATTATGGAATGTTTGTTTTCGTATTTTAGTAGTTTTGATATTTAGCAAGTTAATTGAAACCGAAAGCCAGTCTAGAAACATTGTATATTTTTTCCATCTCGTGACAAATGTGATTGGTAAATTCCATTACAGTGTGATATGAGTTCATGCGTTGTATAATACTTTACGTAAGACCATTATTCTCGATGACGTTTTGAGGTGAAATGCTAATTGAAATAGTGGCTACAGATGACATACTCTAAGACTAATTTATGCCTTGGTGACTGCTTTCATTATACCAATGAAACGATTAGTTTAAAATAATGATCTAACTTGTCTAATTTTACACATATTCGAAAAGGGACATTTCGACTAGGCGAAACATGAACTTTGCATTACATATCCTTCAATTCATATTGTATGAAACACTTGTTATCATAAAAAGATGCAGGGGCCTGCTGAATAACACTTAGAGATTTTTTACAACCATCTTATAAATTTGCATTATATAATAATTAACTTCTATTTATTGCATTTTATATAGCCTCAATACATCTTGCTTTAACGCGTAGTAAATGAGCTCAACTTTGTCAATCACTGCCATCTCATCTCTGTCCGCTTGGGTTCAAGTCTTGGGCTCGACCAATGAGAGCATGTGAGAAATCTGCCATATTGTTATCCGTGTTGTTACTAGGGGTTTCCTCGGGTTGTACTTCCGACAGTTATACTGGCCGCCACGTATAGTATGTCTAACGTTAATAAACGACGTTAATCAACACATGCTCTCATATGTGATTATAATCATGTATACACTTTCGTGTTTTGTGACTTTAAGCCCTGAAAAGGGCTTTTGGCCTCTCCGCCTTCCCGGGGCCGGGCTCACCAGTGTCCAGTGCTGACACTTTTGCCCCGGCGCGTAGGCCTATTAACTCCCCTGGTGGCTCACCGCCTTGGCCGGATGTTATCTTTCGATAACATTGCTATCCAGGGAGGCGCTTAGCCCTAGAGCTGGGCTTTTGGTCGTGTTGCTGACCTTTATTTGCTGACCTTAAGACCCTTTGGTTGGCTGCGTATTGTAACAGAGCGTAACGGCCTTCCGCCTCAACTCCGGCCTACTAAAGTCCCAAATGTCTAAGTTCACCTAACTTTATCTCAGGTGGATTATTGTCACATTTAACCAGTTTTTCCTACGGGTGTCCCTATGCCAATGATGTGTTAGCCACCTATTCAATTAATTAATCAACACAGAAAACAATTACAATATTTTGTTTTGAAACGACGGAAAGGAATACCTAAAAGCCAGTTGAGGCGATAATTTCAATGCAAAGATAAATTCTAGAAAGTTTGTGAAAGTAAGTCAATTAGTGTCCTAATTAATAAGATTAATTTATATTGTCCAGGGCCGCATAGTAGCATAACATTTATTGGAAATGTTTTAATCATAATCATATAAAATTCTAACAGATTAACAAATATCTTGTAGAGATAATATTAATACTATTAGATATAGCAACGCATTTGATGGCAGCAATAGTAACAGCATTTAATAATAATAATAATAATAATAATAATAATAATAATAATAATAATAATAATAATAATAATAATAATAATAATAATAATACAACTACTACTACTACTACTACTACTACTACTACTACTAATAATAATAATAACAAGAACAAGAACAATAATAATAATGATAATAATAATAATGATAATAATAATAATAACAAGAACAACAACAACAAAAACAACAACAACACCTCCAATAATAATAATAATAATAATAATAATAATAATAATAATAATAATAATAATAATAATGATGATGATAATAATAATAATAATAATAATAATAATAATAATAATAATAATAATAATAATAATAATAATAGTGGCGCAAATAATATTACTTGACAACACGTTGCAATTTTCCTGCAGAGTTTCAGCATTTACCATCGTCAAGAATGGTTTCAAAGAAGCATATGATATGTCATCAAGACAATTTGCACTTTCTTGCGCAACGCAGATAAAGGCAGACTGAATATCTGACCTAAAAGAAACAATAATGTCACACTTTAATGATCGCTCTCTCTCTCTCTCTCTCTCTCTCTCTCTCTCTCTCTCTCTCTCTCTCTATATATATATATATATATATATATATATATATATATATATATATATATATATATATATAACAATTATTTCCCATTTTCCAGACATCTGTGTCATTTAGTCTTTATTTTATAAATTAATGTTATTTCCTGTACAACATCAAGCAACTTTCTTGTATCATATGATTGTTTAGAAATATTGGGTACTAGGTGCTAATTTTAATAAACTTATAGTAACATAAAAAAAATTATTTTACTAGTTGCAAATGTATTTAATCTTGAACTGTATGTACTAATTTTACTGTTACAGAACATGTTAGCAAATAGATGTTTAAAAAGTGAGTGTTGTACAGAGATATTTTATTTCTATATTCGTATTTCAAATAGACTGGACGAATGTGAATAGACTATTTTACAAATTCCGTGATATATTATTGATATATGAACAAACGTCTCTAGGCTAAGGGAGAGACGTAGTATTACAGGTCATACCATCGTAAAATAAATTTCCTCGCATGCTTTAATAGACAGACATAATAGCGACGAAAAAGTATATATATTTGTAACCTGCAAAACATTTTCATCGTGGAGATAGAGTCCTGCTGCGCAGCAAACCCACCGAAAGCTCTGGTAAATGTTCTTGTACACTCGGAAAGCATATCTTGATCACACCGACCCGATACAAGAGGCGTGAATACGAAACCTGAAACTTTAGAGACATTTTTGTTTGATTTTTCTTGAATAGTTTATCAAAGTTTCGATGAAACAAGCATCAATTGAAATGATTCCGATAATAAACTGGAAAATTAGCAATGTCTCTCTTCAAAACTACTTAAACAAAGCATTTTTTTCCACGTGTTCTTCTGACCAGGAAATCAGGAAATTAATAGATGACGAAACAGCTTGATATATTTGATTCTTATGCATTAAAGGAAAAGCCTTGTCGAAATCGTCACAATCACCAATTGAACAATGGGATTGGAATCAGACACTTATTAAGCAACCGATACAATTTCCACCATGAGACAATTCTTATTCACAAAATATGGCGATGTGTTACGAGATACATGAAAATATCTTCAATTTCTGACTTAGAATAATAAAGGAAAATGAACCTTTGATCTCCTTTAACAATTATGAAGCTAGACAAAATGCAAATCAGTTGAAAAACAAGTATTAATCCAAATTTCGACCTATTGGGTCTGTATTTTAGAAGAGTAAAGTCCTTTAAAGCCGATATGTAGTTTAAAAATCCAGTGAAGTAGGTCCATTCGAAGAGTTTGTTTTTTGATAGTATGTAAATTGAAATAGATTAGCATTTACAGGTCTGGTGAGGAAGTGAAAGAACAATGGTTCATACAATGAAGTGATTTCAGGTCACCTTAAGTCCATGTGAGTTTATTGATTTGTTTTCCCCGAGTCCGGAAAAATACGTTTAACTGTTTCTAAAGCCATAACAAAATCTAACGCAGGTTACGTACCCTCCACATTGTTGCAAAGTTATTTTGATAAGGCATCAATGTGGCCGTTGTTACTAAGCATAAACTTTCATAAGAAAACATTACAATAACTCATATGAGTATAATAAGCATTATCAAAGTGATGCTACATTTAAATTGAGCTTTAAGCAATTTTTTGTTTGCGCTTTAGCACTATATTAAATTCCTTTCAATTTTATTTCGTTTGCGAATCGTTCGTTTATTTTATTCAGTCTGAATTATTTCTAACTGACTTTCGTTTATTAATTTTTGTTTGTTATTAATATTACGGTAAATCTACTTAAGCCATACTCTTTCCAAACAGCCCTCCATTTTGATTAAATTATCTTGTCAGGGTAACATAAATTACATTAAATGAGTAATATATTTACTGGCAAATGACATTTCAAATTTGATTTTAAATTATTTGCCTTGTTTGGTCTTTATTGGTGTACCTCAGGAAAACTGTTCAATGTTTACGAAATGGTCCTTGGTGAAGACATTGCACTGATGTAGTTCAATTATAGTCCGCATTGTAAACTAATTGCCAACTCGATTAAGTTACCCAAGTTTGTATTTAAGTTTGCTATCATCGTTTGAGTAAACTATTACCGTGTCTTCAAATTGATATTTAATTTAAAAGCACGTCGTATGTCTTTTCATTTATGATTTATATCATCGATAATAGGTCGTATTCTTGAACTAGCTATTGTAAGCAGTTTCTTAAACAGGAAAATTGGAACTTAATTCATGCTAAATATATCTACATTTCGTTTAGTAAAATAAACATAACATTTTGCTTTCAAAGCACTCTTTCACTTTATAATATAGGGTTTTAATTTTAACTATATTCACCATCCTCCCATCTGGTCCATTGGTAACAAAAGAAACCATGAGGATTTTTGATGAATTTACGATGATGTAATGATGACATTTCTCAGTTTAGAGTGAGTTTGATCATACCCAAGCCCAACCATATACTCTTTCCTTAGATATTCTTTTCTTCTGGTTGCCATATGTGCTAATGAAGCTCTATGATAAATTGCATATCCTTTCAAAAAAAAGTCAATTAGTAAATTGGAGATTATTGCACTCACAAAAGAACTTTGGAGTACTAAATCTAAAATCTGGAAAATTTAACGAGGTATATGACAAAAAAATCTAGTCAACCAGAGCCAAATTAGGTCAAGTGTTTAGAAAATGGTTCTGAAATTTTAAAAGGGGCCCTGCTTTCTCGAAACGGCACATAAGCATTTGTCTCTATGTATATTTGCTCAGTGTGCAAACTAACCAAACAAACATGCACAATAATAAAATGATGGTCCAGTTTCAGTTGTTGAATTTGTTTGTGTACGTTTTAGTGAAATTGTCTTTTTGTTTTGGTTATCTTTCGGAAACCATGGAACGCTTTATACACATATGATTAGGCCCTTTCAATAGCATTAATAATAAAGAAGGTTTTGTCAATTTACATCAAATTAAATAAAAATCATTTTACTAGTACATACTTAAAACAGACAATGTTAGGATTATCGTGATTTTCTCCATTTTCACGTAGTGGCCTCAATTAGTTCTCCAGGCTCTGATGAACTGAAATATGAAAATGAATTTTGGAATAAGCTTTAAGCATTATAAACATACATATGGTCCACTATTAATTAAAAATAATTGTCGATTCTAAACCATCGTCCGAAAAATGCAAAATCTATGAGAGTACTTCACTTTTTGGATTTGCTTGAGAGGCACCATAAGTAACAATTAATTTAAGAATGCACGAGTCTCTTTTTAATTTAATCGTTTATACAGGTTCATGTTCTTTACGTTTAAATGTTTCTTGTTTGGAAGTATCTGATTTACCATGAAAATGAACAGTTTCCGATAGAATTAAAAAAATATGGATATGTTGGTATATCAATTAAAAGGTTCATGGCTTAGGATATTAAACAAAGAAATCAATGAAGAATAACTAAAACGACATCTTCTATGCCTTTCTTTAAAGGTCATCCTGTAGAAATACAATACTGTTGATATTGTTTCCATATATATATATATATATATATATATATATATATATATATAGAGAGAGAGAGAGAGAGAGAGAGAGAGAGAGAGAGAGAGAGAGAGAGAGAGAGAGAGAGAGAGAGAGAGAGAGAGAGAGAGAGAGAGAGAGAGAGAGAGAGAGAGAGAATTCACTGTTAGGATTATATAATTATTCTAAATAGGACATTCTGAACACTTCCCATTTGAAGTCAAAAAAGAACAGTACTCTGGAGAGAACTAATTGTCGGATTACATGTTTGTCGGTAAATATTCTGACCAAAATTTTTTGCATTATATTTTGAGTGGCGATGGTCTGATTTTTTTCCACATTTTCAATATTCAAGTGTATATTTTATGCAATAATTCCAACGTTTCTGAATACTGATTTGATAAAAACTGTAGCGTGATACTGATGACGAATATTACATACATCGGTAAATTATTCTGACTAATTTTCGATCCCAGTGTGCAGGTAATTATTTGCGAAA
Source organism: Potamilus streckersoni (assembly GCA_016746295.1). Taxonomy (NCBI): domain Eukaryota; kingdom Metazoa; phylum Mollusca; class Bivalvia; order Unionida; family Unionidae; genus Potamilus; species Potamilus streckersoni. The sequence continues at coordinate 17,711 of JAEAOA010000823.1, read as the reverse complement.
ATGTATCAACGCCTTATATAGCACAATAATAACAATACGCCTACCCTTTTCAATAATTTCCCACGAACTTTGTACCCACTGATTAAGATAGTCTACTAGATTTTTAATCAATTATGTATTTTTGTGTTAGATGTAGAGGTTAAACGTATCTTTAACAATCTTCAGTCATATCGCTACGATGCCTGCAGTGTGGCAGCTTATAGCTATGTCTAGCACTGGTTCATCATGCCACAAACATAGAGGAGTATGTTCCACCCAATCCCGTTATCCTGACAACAGTCTGGAAATTCCTAACACTAGCCTCTCAATGCCGAACGCCAAGCGAGGCCGATGTTAGGACCATTTGTATAAGTCTTTGTTAGGGCTCGGTTGGGGTTCAATCCCGCAATCTCTCGCATCCGAGGTTGACACGCTAAACCTCTAAGGCCACCTGATAATGTCTAAAAAAATAAATGTAATTCCGCATTCATTTCTAAACTCAAAATCCAGAAAATTTTCAAACGATAGCAGATGCAATGTTTTGCTGATCATTCTTTTGAAAACATTGCATATTGCTGGACAATATGGATATGTATATTTAATCGGAATTGTTTATTTGATAGGTCTTCTTCTAATGAAATCGTTCTTATTCATGGTATATGGTGCAGCTCTGTTAATGTTACTCTCCATTGTGTAACTCAGAACATTGATGTCTTTACTCCCCGAGGGTAGTTACTTATTAGTAGACAGTTATCTAATTGGAGATAGGGTAGTGGTTAATCCATTTGTAACTGCAAAACCTTACTTGGATCAGAAAATTGGTCCTGTTTAAAACATTTCTGATTTATACCTAGCTAATTCCGTGAGTAGAACTATGACAAAGAAAGCTCATGAGAATGATATTGATCAACAAAGTATTTCATTAGCTGACACGTGCATTGGTATGGATTTTTATAAGGTCACATTCACTCCTGGTATTGGTAAATTAAGGCTTTGTAAACGACTATGTGTTTTTACTTTAATACTGAAAAAAATTCGATGAAGGTGTTCATTTATTATTTTTCGCTTTTATCGAGTCATTAAAAAATATGATTTAGTTCCGTTCGACTGTTTTCTTTTTATATAACTGTATATGCGCTAACGAAGTTGTTACAAAAGAAACTTCCTTCAAACGAAGATAGTGTTACGTATATGTAATTAAATTTGTAGTGTCTTAGTTTTAAAATTCTTTCTTAGTTTTGTTTCATTTCATTTTGTTAAGATGATTATTGTAGGGACTTGAAATTCTTTTTTCATTAATTCGATGTTTTCTTTTGGTAGATGCTATTCATCTAAGACAAAACGTGTTGCATGAGAATTATTTTTTGTTAACCTAGTTCGTCTTTGGATGGGAAGTTCATAAACAGGCAGTTAAAATGATTGGTATATATCAAAACCATACTTTGTTTGATGACCATGTGTAAACAACGTTCTATTGTTATTGGCTCTTAAGTGGGGCTACACTGGTGTACTTGATAGATTTCTTTGGATAAAAGACCGCAAGACGCATCTCGCTAGACTTGAAATGAGTTTTGGTTGGTTTAAATGCTCATTCTTAATATTTTTTTGTCAGAGTCCTTTTACCATCTTGAAGACACAATTTGTTTTAATCATTTAAGAATTTAAGTTATATCTTGTGGAATGGAATTATACTGTATTGACTTATATAAGAAGTTATCATCGGAATTCACAAATTATGAATAATCTAGACCAGGAACTTTCACACATGCAGCAGCCAGAAAGAATGAACTAAAACAGCAATTCCTTTAATAAAATCATTTATTTGCAGATGTTCCAACGCGAGTATATAAGATCTACCTTGCAGTTGAAATTGCAGATTCCACATTTAGAAAAATATCATCCATACAGGATGAACCTTCTAGAATAGGAATGCTTGAATAAAGAAATGCTTTACTTACTGTAGAATCCGAGTAAAAGTTACTGATGTTTACCTTGTATAGCTTGTACCGAAACCACGTAATAATTCCGCATGTACACAGGCTATAGAAATGTGCATGAAGTGACAAACGAGATTTATTTCCATTGCCAAAAATTGATAAATACATTGTTAATATTGAAAACAAAAATGTGACCAAATTCGGTCCTTTGAAGGAAATCTAGCAAATTCCACTGAAGAAAATCGCAAAAGAAATTTCATTATTGGTGACTCTAAATGGACTTAGTCAACATGAAAAGGTGCTCTTTGGGATGATAATACCTAGATTATATAATTGAATGCTTACATCTATAACGACACCTCGAGCGATCGCTTGAAGACAAACCGGAAATTCTTTGACATACTAATAGATGTAACTTTACAATTAGAATTTATATAAAAGTGAGTTTTGCCGTGGTTGTGTTACATATATACGACGTTAAAGCTATCTCTAATTTCCATGTACCTATCATTAAAACGCAACTGATGAGATTTTAGGGTATGTATGGACAATATCGGATTTTTTCAAAACGTTTACGTATTGCTGAACCCCTGACAAATTTATTGAGTAAGAAAACTATGTTTCATTTGTGTGAAAAATAACAGGAAGTGTTTGATAAGTTAAGTGTCATATTTAAGTGTGCGTAAGTTATTTCCGCTATAAATTTCAGTCAAGCATTTAAAATGCCCTTTGATGCAAGTTATACTGGATTGGTAGAGTATTGACTCAATGTATCATACAGTGTGATTTGTTTTCAAAGCAATTAAACGAGTGCCATACAAATTCTCTACAATCGAAAAGGAATGTTTAGCTTTGTTGTTGGCTTTGCGCCACTTTGGATTATATATATGTGAGCTACTTCTCTGATTATTGTATTTAGTGATCACAACCCGTTTACTTTCATTAGCAGGATGGAAATCAAAAAATGAAACATATTATAGTGGACTATGATGTCTTGCAAATAAAGGGAAAATACAATCTAATAACAGATGCTGCTTCACATATACGAAAATATATTGTTTCACATATACTGTTAGGCATTCATAAGATTACGTCTTATGAAAATTTATGTCATGTATGCATTTAAGTAATAATTTTAAAAAAAACTTTATTGTAACAAGTCTTTATTTTCCTTTATGTATTATTGTTGTATCCAGAGTTTCATTTTGGCTTAAATGTTTTGATTCCAACTATGTAATTTTAACTATTTCCTTTGGAGATAGGAAATGTTCATTAAACACAATTATAGTAAATAAAGACTGGGATTGATAATGAAATTTAAAAAATGATATATTCTTATATTGTGTTATTATAATTCAACAAAAGATTGTTGGCACATAGCTACGACACAGACCACCACATGCACATCAACACTTTCAACACTGTATTTATTTTGGATTATTATTATAATTTCTTATTCATTAGAATATGTGTTAGTAAATATATGAATACTTGGGATATAGTTCGCAATAATATAAGTTTCATTTTTACATTTTCATTTTATATTCTAGGGTAGGAACGTAATTGTTGAAGTTTATAAAACGTGCTGGATGTAGTTCCTTTCTGTTACATTAGGCATTAGAGTCTTAAACAATCTCTTCCTCCAGCTGTTATCAAAGGTCAGGATAAGGCACGGGTTATAAGACCAACATATGATCTCATCAGAAATGGACGGAATAGGCACGCTATTAGAACACCTGCCATAAGCAAACTTAATGTTAAGAAAGGCTCAATTGGTTTAATCGGTATGGTTTAATCTAAAAAAAAAAAAACAGTATCCTAACAAGCTTTTATATTAGTGGCTTGACCCTCTCTGACAATATATCCAGAATAAAGATTCGACGACATTTGGCTAGCGAAAGATGGGTCTATGTATTCTGTCGCAGTAAAGAGGCTCATGAAGGAAAACTTCGAGAAACTTAAGATTAAACGTTTTGTTCACAAAATATACTGATATGATAACATAATTTAAATATATTGAAAAATTAAAGATTGAGTGATTATTGTTGAGTATTTATCAATGTAGTAATCATTCATAAATTTAGCGTAAAGTCCGTTGGACTGTATTTACTTTGGGAGCGATGAGATGAGCTATACACATCGATAAACACCCACCAATAATCATGTAATCCTATAATAAAGAACGTATCATTACGGACTGTAAACCTTGTGGTATGCGTGGAATGCACACCACTGTTTCGAATCGTTATTTATCACCAATAGTAACATATCTGAATATTTCATCTGACGTAATCTTTGGGAAGGGTTCTCATCATTTTCAAAAATTTATACCTCTTTCTAACATTTGTATAAAAATATTTTTTAGGATAATGGAAACGATAAAATGGATTGCTTAATAGTTATGAGCCAGAATAACATTTTGTCGAAAGATAAATTAGCCTGCTTACGTCCTATCTAGGGCATGATTAATATTCCTATAATTCATATACAGACATTCTCCATTATACGGATGGACAATTGTTAGGATATGCTGATATGACAACATAATTTATGTATACTAAAAAATTAAAGACTGAGTGATTATTGTTGAGTATTTATCGATGTAGTAATAATTCATACATTTAGCGTAAGTTCGTCGGACTATATTTACTTTTAGAGCGATGGGGTGAGCTATACACATCGCTAAACACCCACCAATTATCATTTAATCCTATAATAAAGAACATATCATTACTGACAGAGACTGTAAACCTTGTGGTATGCTTGGGATGCGCACCTCTGTTTCGAATCCTTATTTATCACCAATAGTAACATATCCGAATGTTTCATCTGACGTAATCTTCTCATCATTTTCAAAGATTTATACCTCTTTCTAACATTTGTATAAAAAATTTGTTTTAGTATAATGGAAACGATAAAAGGGTTTGCTTCATAGTTATTAGCCAGAATAACATTTTGTCACAAGATAAATTCTGCTGTCTATATAGGACGTGATTAATATTCATATAATTCCTATACAGACATTATACATTGTATGCATGGACAATTGTTCTCCTAAGAGTAGTATCAAATTATATATTTTGATGAGGAAGAATGTCTAAATGCTAAGGTCAGAAAATGTAAAGTTAAGGAAATGATGAACTAAGAGAGAATCTGAAGAACTCGTTTAAATTAATCCTACTGATGATGATGATGGAAATGATGGTGATGATGATGATAACGACGACGACGACGAAAATGATGACGAGTACAGATTTGAAAGCTGGAAAAAAACTAACCAGAAGTTTTAGTATTT
>JAEAOA010000823.1:0-7500 GCA_016746295.1 Potamilus streckersoni | reverse complement strand
AAAAAATTGTATTATTTTCTTGCAGCTTAATTTCTAAAGGATGGGATCAGCTATCAGAGCAATAGTAGGTGTATTGTTACATATGATCAATGAAAATAGTCCACTCTAACCTATATATCATACTGAATAATTTGCGTTAGGTCTTAGATTTAGCAACATTTTTCTAGCTATATTATCAGTACCATCTTAACCTTGTTGACCTCTTTCTTGATGTACAACATTGCTGGTAGAATAGATCTCAAAACTATAAACCATATCTTAAAAAGAAAAGATCAATTTTATTTATAATTAAGTTGAACATGGATAAATATATAAGTTGATTCTGATTTGAATTATAGACCATGCGTAAAACCAAAATAGTGTTTTAAAAAACAGTACAATTGATTTGCTCAAAATATAAAAGTACCTGTATGCATATGGCACGATTAGGGATATTTCTTGATAATTTAAATATTGTATTTTAATATATCGATATTTTACTTGTTTGCTGTACAATAAAACACAACGTACATGACTGAGAATATCACTTGTTTCATATGATATTTAAGTACCAGGCAGTGTAGGTCTCACTATCTGTACTAATTCCTCGGACGAGCATTTGGAACAACAGTAATCGTATTACAGCATTTATATAAATGGATATCGTGCCTTGACTTGCTTCGGGTTGTACTTATACTTATGTATACGGATCTGTATGACATTTATAAAACGGTGGAGAGGACGGGCAACAAGGTCATAGATTCAGATAAAATAGTCTACCGACAACTACTCAAACTTATTGACCTCTCCTCTTCCTCTTGCTTCTTTTGTTTCCTCCCTTTTTTCGTAGAGCACTCCTAAAACCAGTTTCATTTCTCCTGACAGCAATAATAATTATCTTGACCTTTGTCTCTCTTTGTTCCTATCTTTCCTCTTCTTTCACGGTCTGAGGCGACACATCCTTTCTCCTGACAATATATCAAGAAACTTGACTTTTATTTCGAGCGGATAAGTTGTCCGTCGCCATCTCTGAACGAAAATGTCTGACGGAAAAAGCGATTTGATGTGCCAAATCCCTAATCACTAAGATAAGAAGCGTTGTATGTTCCATCCTGATTGTTTGAGAGTTGAATTAAAACTCTATAATACTCGCCCTATCTACAGAAACCCGCTGAGTGTAAAATTGATTTCAAACGAAATTTTGCAATATGATGAAACAAATTCGGTAGGAAAGTAAAATGTACCAACAAGGATTTTGCCTCACACACGAGCTGATGTGTTAGTTCAGAGCCTTACTAATGTTTTGGAGGATGACATAGGATAGCCTTAATCAACGCTCTCCAATTTTGCCCCAAAACCAAGAGTCCTGATTCACCCCAAAATAAATTCGTTCAGTCCAACAAATTATTACCACATTTGAGAGACGCACAAACTAACTTCCCGAAAATTAATAACGACGTCACTCGAATCGTTTCATCTTATTGCACAATTTCACTTGACAGAAATACAATATGGGCATACAAAACACATCTCCTAGTAAGGAAACGGACGAATTATGTTAAAAAAGATTTTTTTCTACAGATTAAATACCCAAACAAAGTATCATAATACTGAAATTTTATATTAAACTCTATAAGGGATTTGCATAAATAAATAAATAAATAAATATATATATATATATATATATAAATATATATATATATAAATATATATATATATATATATATATATATATATATATATATATATATATATATATATATATATATATATATATATATATGTATATTTATATATATATATATATATATATATATATGTATATATATATGTATATATATATATATATATATATATATATATATATATATATATATATATATATATATATATATATATATGTATGTATATATATATATATATATATATATATATATATATATATATATATATATATATATATATATGTATATATATATATATATATATATATATATATATATATATATATATATATATATATATATATATATATATATATATATATATATATATATATATATATATATATATATATATATATATATAGACACATTCGATTTCGTTATATTAACACTTATTTGTTCTTTTGTAAATTTAGTTCAAACAGCAGTTATTTATATTCCTTAAAAATGATAGTTTAGACTATCAGCTGCAAAAAATCACACTAGAAGTTTATCTGTAAAGATTAAACGTTTTAGCAAGTCTGTAATATAAATAAAATTACTGTGTCATCGCTTCATATTTTAACGTTTATAATAAAACTTAACATGTCAATGTAAATTAGTTTATTTAACAATCATGTTATCATATGATATTTAGCTTATAAAGCTCGAAAGCAATTAAAAATAAATATATTCTGACAAATTTTATCACCGCACAGACCCCCTATCCCTCAAACATTCACCCTCTTATTTCATTAATGAAACATTATATTGAAATATAAAGGTAATTCTGGCTCAGCAGATTTTTTCCTATTAAACAAGTGAAACATATATATATATATATATATATATATATATATATATATATATATATATATATATATATATATATATATATATATATATATATATATATATATATATATATATAATGAGTCACTATAATAAAAACAGATATGATGAATTTTTATCTGACAAACATATTTTGTAAGAGATTCATTTCAATCAAATAAGCTTTGCGTTAATACAGGCGTGCAATCTAATATAATAATTTATTGTTTTAAAAAAGTAGGTTATCATATAGCACCAAAATAAGGATCAGTATGGTTATTCCCGACTAAAATGATATGAGAATAGCTAGTTGGTCAGATGATATATTGATATTTATTGATAATATGGTCGATATTTTATTTGATAATTATATTTCTTAACCTGCACAAAATTAAACATATATTGCTTATTATAATCTTTTCCATATATTGGGACTCTCATTGGCAGAATATCTGTTACCCAACTGTCACTAGTTCGGATTTCTCCTATTAAATCGTCAATATCATATTTTATATTCAACAGGTAAGATCGTATATCATCAAGTAATTCTTTATAGGTGATATTTGCTGTTTTGCAAGCATTGTTTTAGTCGCAAGTTGAGGCTCAACGTTTGAACAAGCTGTTGCAAGAGAAACACTAACACCAAGTATTTTTAACGAAAATGGATTTTATGATGCATCATTTGAAATTATGCCAGAGCCGGTCATCAACAACGGTAAATATATTACTCTACGTATGTTGGCATAGTATTTGTAACATTCTTTTCAAGCACCTAAGTTTTTATGATAATATCTGTAATAGTGCATTAGAGCGTCAACATAATGTTTTGGAATGTTTTCTGAAATATGATTAAAATCGACTATAGTTGTTTTCGTTCTATAATATTTACATATTTTATTCCGTCATTTAAGTAATTAATACGGGAGTTTCAGCTACAATTCAATACACCACCAAAAAGAACGCTGCGGTTATTTTTTTTTAATCTAATATCACCATAAACTTTTCATCGATATTTTTGTTTAATACTATAGACACAGTTCCAGAAAAATTATCATGCAGATGTGCTAAGTATACTAATCTTTGCATTGCTAAACATGGACAGTCTATCAGCGACCAACTATGGTGTGTTTAAAAGTGTTATTTTGCTGTGACTATATTGTTTGCTCGTTCGTGAGGAATTTTAATCAGATTAGTTTCTTCTATACCAATGATATATCGTTAAATCGTGGGTTAATATCAGAGAGTTTGATATGAACTGTTGATGTAGCTTCAAAAATCGTTAATGGTTCTGTTTTATTAGAAAAATCATTTTAGTTGCAAGGTCGAAATCTGTTCATATTGAATAATAAACGCATGATGCAACCGCACACTAATACGTACATATATTCTTGATTATCAACGTATGGGTGTTATTTTTGTCGCTGTGTCTGATTTTGTGATTGGGTCACCAAGGTATACAATTTTGTTCCCGACATAATAATGTCGCCAGTAAATACATCGCCAGCTTTCGTAACATAATCATTAGCTTACTTACCCGAATCTTGTGGTTTAAAAAGATCAACAAATATAACTATATTGACAATTGCAGCGGGAATTCATATAAGTACATCTAACACTTGTCAATGACTTGTTTTTAATTCTCCAGAAAATGAATCTCCTATTGATGTTCCAAATTTGAATAACAGCTCATTATAAATTTACTATTGACAAAATTATATTACATTAAATATTAAAACAACTATGGCAAAATCGTCGATATGAAAATTTAAAAACAGAATATTTGCTGAAAGATAAATATAACAATCAACTTCCAGATCGCCATTATCGTATACTTGGTAGAACTGGATCTGTCCAAACAAACCTGCTTATGAATTTACTTCTAGGAAATAATTTTAACTACGATCGCGTTTATATTTCCACAATTAATCCACAACATGATAAGTACGAATTACTTAGCAATAATAATGACAAACATCGTGATGATCTTGAGGCTGGCGAAGAGTTTGTTATCAGACAATCAGAAGAACTTATTCCAGTTAATCGACTTGATTCGTTCGAACACAAGATAGCTTCTTTTATGATATTCCGCAAAAAATCGAATAAATGAATAAAATAAGATAATTTGTTTCGTTATCATGTAATAACAAATGCAATTCTACTTATCTAGCTCAGTGATATTATAATGTTGACAGATTTATTAAGCGAAATACTGGTTGTTTTTTAATTTTTTCCAGGACTTGAAAATGTTGACGTTAGAAATATAAGCGAACGAACAATTCGGTGCAATAACGAAATATAAGTTTATTGAACTATACCGTCAAGCAGCAACAAATGACTATGACATTTCTTGTTTGATAAATTAGCAAATGATACGAGTAAAATGTTTCGATGATGTATTGAAACATATATACAGGATTATTTTATAGAAAAAATATGAGATAATTATTTGAAAAACAAGCAAAATATAGAAAAGATATAGAAAATTTGCACTTGCTTGCACATTCTTAGGCAAACTTTAAAGAGTTTGTACAACAATCACGACGTGATCAAGTTGCTCAAACCGGTTACTGAGGCTTTACATGCAAAGCAACCTCAAAGTAAGCCACTATCACAAGAAGAACTTACAATCTTACAAGAAAAAGGGCTGATTGGGTTAGTTAAGGGACAAAAACAGAGATTTGAAGAAAACAACAGAAGATTAGCTGAGGCACTTGTAGTATATATAGCTGATCCTGTTGCAAGACAAGCTGTAGACAGTACATCTGATATTAAAATGACTTGGACACTAGGAGAGTTATACGTATATGCGTTGGTGATTTATGACATGTTTGTTGCCATTAAATGAGAGGTAAAATGTCAGTAAAAGATTAATGTATAACTTTAATATAATGAAAAAATATAAGAAAAATAACTGATGGCCAAGTTAAAACATAACTTCAGAAAAGAGAGTAAAATATGTGTATTATTGAAAAAGTTATTAAAAAGAGTGGCAACAAAAGTTTAGTTACATGTACTTGGGTTTAGTTTCTGTTGTACAGCGATACCCGAGGGTGATTAATGTATATTTTACATTATTTTGAAACAGTCAGTCGCAGGTTTACTTTGGGACCTACATATTTGTAGCTGTAGAGGTACGTCATTTACTTTTTATATATATATATATATATATATATATATATATATATATATATATATATATATATATATATATATATATATATATATATATATATATATATATATTGTAAGTTATGGCTATCTTATTATCATATTTATTATCGTATTACAGCAGCTTCGACTTGCATAGTATAATGATAATATTTTCTATTCTTATAATGACTTAGCAAAAACTTTACAGAATTTCATTTAGGTAAGCACCGTTGAGTGTATTATGAATCGTATATTTCACTCGTACACTAATGAACTTGTTTGTTGTTTTGTAATGCAAGACTGATAATGATTATTTGTAGCCACCGTATATAACATCATTACGTATTACCATATCTACCAGGATCATGAATAGTACACGGCATTGAATGTATTGTGTCTGCCGTGCTGTGCTGTGCTGTGCTGTGCTGTGTGTGTATCTTTTCGAGCTACTTCGAGCTGTTCGAATGCTTCGAATATGCCAACGATGGTGCGAGGGATCTATGTTGATCATTGCTAGTCGGGTTGCAGGTGACCTGGTGTAGCAGACCAAAGTGGTGGGTGTCAATTGTCTTACCCAGGAGTCAATGGTGGTCGATGACTACAAATAATCTTTGCTTATTTAGCCAGTGGAACTGGTAGCAAAGGTTGAATTAAAGAAAGTATATACATTGATATATAAGTGTAATCTTTTCGCCGTGGGCATTAGAAGGGTTTTGTTATATCCAGTGTTTTAGAAGTGAAGAGATATATCGTGTTATCTGCTTCATTAATATCTGTTCACTGCTTTGAATGAGTGAAATGTCAGTTCACTATTTCGAGTGAGTTAACTATCAATCCGATATTTGAGTGAAAACTTTTGTTTTGATATTGTGAAAATCATATTTTTATTTATGTAATATACCATGAATTGTTCTTTTTTTTGATTTTTGGTACTGTATATAACAATTTGGTTACCTTTGCATTCATTTCATTGGTAGGATCGTGCCACGTATGTTAATTCTTTTAATATTTGGACATATACAGGCACGTATCAATAATTTTTAGTTTCAATTTTCATATATTATTAAATATCGTATTTGAATTTACAATCGCTTTTGTTGTTAATCCAGTTATCCCAAACTCACTTATTGTGTTACACTCAGTCGATTACATCGACAGCGATTATATTGACTGAACAATATTAGAAATTTTTTCGTATTGTGTTAGCACTGACATTTTACTTGTATGCGTAAAGAAATTAAATGTAATTTTCTTGCATTATCATTTGGCATTAGGTTGGTCATTTTAACAAAAATAAAATCGTATTTTGCATTTGTTGTCCATTTAAAAAAGGCTATATAAATTGCCAAAATATTTGATGCTTTCCAACATTTAAATTAAATTTTAATGATTAATGGGCAATATGGTATTTAACATCATATATCCTGGATGTTGTCCTACTTCCTTTTTTAATAACAACCTCATTTTCGTCATAGTAATAGTTATAAAAGTTTCCTTTTTAGTATAACCAACATATCCATCATCAGTGATACATTCTAACGTAATATTAGGAACTGAAACAAAATCTTCCGCATTAAGATGAGCCAGTCTCTCAATAACTTCCTTATTATAAACGTTTTTACCTAATTAATAAATAATATGTTTGTGGAAATCAAATATCATCAGCGAGTTAATATACTAAACAAGAAACAAATAGCTAAGACTGTTCGAAATTGTTTGGTGGAACAGATTATATTTGGTTTATATCATAATAGTATTAAGCATTTCTGATATATATTTTCGTTAACAGTAGCAAAGTAAAACTTGATACAAGATACGTTTCTTTCCCTTCCACTGT
>JAEAOA010000822.1:4370000-4404080 GCA_016746295.1 Potamilus streckersoni | reverse complement strand
TTGTGTTTTATCATATTTGTCTTACTAAAACCGAGTTAAGAAATATTATTAAGCACTGTATTTTAAACTAAATTTGTCAAAAGTTGACATTGAAGTTGTTTATTTATGTACGCCATCAGCCACAAATATTACTGCACGACGATCAATCTTATGATATTTTCCAGCAGAATATATTGATTTAAATTTTATTTCTTCTTCAGTATACAGATTTACTAAAATAATTGATCTTTTTTATTTTTGTAATTGAAACCATTGGAACAGGCTACTCTTTTGGTGTTTTCTTTAGTTGGAACTAAATCTATGTTTTCAATGCGATTGACATTTTTATATTTATTTTATTATTATGATCGATAATTAAATTATTTATATTAGCAACGTTGAAAGTTTCATACACAAATATATGGTTTTATAATTAACCTGGTCAGTTTTAGTTCCTCTAACCATTACACCTAAATAACCATATTTATCTAAATTTCCAGCAACTTTTTTTATATCGAATAATTATTTTATCAGAGGTCTGAAATCAAATATAGGACACTGCTGAAACTCGTTTTGTAATTCTAAATTCTCAATATTACCATCATTATCTGTGCCATATTTTCGATAAATTCTTTGTCCTGCTGGAATGTCCTCACAAAACAAAGTATAAATAAAATCTTTTATGACCATTTCAGTCATATGTGTATCATCACCTTTTACTGAAATTATCTCTCCAGCTGGTATTGGTTTTCCTACAAATGTTTTAGATTTTATGTAAATAACCAAACCAATTGCATTTGCTGCATATAAGTTGTACTTTGGATGAACATGATAAGTTTCTTGCTCTTCCGCTTATATTGTAAAGACGTTATTAATACTCTAGCACGTGGCTATTTTACGTTCAAATTGCTTGCACTTTCTAGGGAGATTTTCAAATACATCAGTCATCCAATCATTTATTTTTTCTTGTTCTTCATCAGTTCTAACGACAAAAGAAATCCATTACGAGCCTAGAAAATTACTTGTAATTTTCCACAGATGTTTAAAATATAAAACATTTTAAAACAATTTTTGAGAATTAAATTTAAGTATCATCATATTCTGTTATTTGGGAGGAGGTGCTCAGATTAAATCACAACTTTTGGAACTTAGAATTTCAATGTTTATATATTCCTAGAGTTATTATATAATTTTCTGAAAGATATTCTTTGTTCAAACCAAATCTTATATAAATGTTTAAAGGAAACGGGAAATTAATATTTGTTATTTCGTTTCTGTCTCATGTTTTATTTATTTCACTATTGATCGAAAATATATATCATTAGCTGAAGAAAATGTTTCTTTAGAAGGGAGATAACACCGTTCCAGCTTATTTCAAAATCTTATCTGGTTTGTAGAACATAGATTGGCAAAAATGAAATGTATAAAACCGTAATGATTTCCAGACTGTCAGTAACAAAGTGCTGATGTATTGGTATTTGTTACAGTGAAATAATCTAAAGCCGTACTGAATCATAACATTATGTATATAGGGGTTGGTAAAAGCCCATCTATTGATTTTTCAGACCTGACTATCATGTACACAGCTGCTGTTCGTTTTTCAGCACTAATATGTAGCATCTTTCTTTTCTGTACAAATATACATTATTATATTTTAGATTACGCGATTAAATTTATATAATAATTAAAAATCAGAAAAACGAAAACATTTAGTAATTGGTAAGTATATAGTAATTTCTCTAACATATATGTGTAATCGGATTTCATAGCTTAGAGTTAAAATGTTGGATGCTGGTACTGAAGGTTGTAGTTTTATTCCCATCACTGGCATATGTCGGTGGGTATGGTTTATCAAAATTTATCAATATATATATATATATATATATATATATATATATATATATATATATATATATATATATATATATATATATATATATATATATATATATATATATATATATATATATATATATATATATATATATAATTGAAGTTGCAAACCACAACAGAAAATACATTCTCCCACCATGTAAGTACGTGGCGGGTGTACTTTTGCACTCAACTTGGGGTTACATGGAGAGTGTACAAAAATCTGTTGGACGCAGGTAAATCCCCATTTATGTATGTGCTGTCTCTTAGGATAAGTTTATATGTTGTGTTGTCTCCTGGGAAAATTTTATGTGTTTTGCAGTCCTGTAGGATAAGTTTATGTGTTTGTATCGTCTAAAAATAAACAGCAGGATGATATGAATTAACGACTTTGCGACCTCACGAAGGGTATCCCTAACAAGGTCATTCAGAAAAAATGTCGTCAGACAAAATTTGTCTATGAAGTGCCTGTGGACCATAAGAGAATTCTTTAGACTGGAAAAGACAGCCCTCTGAGTTTCTACAGTTTCGGTTTCGGATATTTAGGAATTCGACTGAGGGGTATGTATAGGAAAAGGGATCTTAGGACTTAATGTTCTTTACTGACAGATCGGACCCGTGGAATGGCAGACCGATCGTCTTCGGTGCTGTATTTTAGTTTGGGAATATCATTATCAAATAAAATATCGACCATATTGTCAAAAAATATCATCAAATCATATGACCAGCCTCTTATTCGTTCGTCATTTTCAGTTGCAAATAACCATACTGACCCATATTTTGGTGATATATAGTAACCAACTTTTCTAATACAGTCGCTTATTCGTTTAGGTTTTTGCCCGTATAGCATGAAGCTGATTTTATTAAATCAAATCTCCTACAAAATATGTTTGTTAGATCAAATCCAACAAGTCTTATTTATGATGGATAATAATTCTATAGTAAACATTGCATCATTGATTAATATGAGATTACTAGCTAAATAATGTTTATTCTTTCTTTGACAAAATCCTGGTCCAGAATCCGCATTTGGTTTTAAGATCAGAATATAAGCATAATACTTGCAGTACAGTAGTTTTTCCACATTCGATCTAGTACTGTACTGTAGAGAACCCCATTAATGTTCTTATTTGCAGAGATTATGCAGCATACAACAGCAAATGTTTTGACAATTAAGATATTGTACCTTTAGAGGTATATATATATATATATATATATATATATATATATATATATATATATATATATATATATATATATATATATATATATATATATATATATATATATATATATGTTGACCATGTACAATATTATTAAGTTATGTTATATTTATATTCTTTTATGCAGTTGCTGTTGAACCCTGAAAGTTTTTCTCTAATTACATGTATACATGTATATTTCGTTTAATTGTATATCCAGTTGACAAAAATTATGTCACCCTTTTTCGTTTATTCGGGGGCCAATTATTATTATTA
This sequence comes from Potamilus streckersoni, assembly GCA_016746295.1. Classification (NCBI taxonomy): domain Eukaryota; kingdom Metazoa; phylum Mollusca; class Bivalvia; order Unionida; family Unionidae; genus Potamilus; species Potamilus streckersoni. Next base: position 4,400,751 of record JAEAOA010000822.1, on the reverse strand, counting down.
TTATTATTATTATTATTATTATTATTATTATTATTATTATTATTATTATTATTATTATTATTATTATTATTATTATTATTTGTGGAATGGCACGATTTGTAGCACTTATTTCCATAATACAATATTCTAAAAGAACACTGGCACAAATATGATGCCATATTCACTCCATGATACAATGTCCTTGAGAATTACATTTTCAACTGCAGTGCTACACAGAATTACATTTTCAGCTGTAATACCAAATATAAATAAAACTTCAAAAGCAGTATTTTTGCCACGTCTGATAAAATAGTTGCAAATAAACGAGGCTATATTTCAATATTTACATATGTCTGCATGTCTTATTTGTGTTCCCCAGTGAATACTAAGCTTTTGAAAATTTACAAACCATGAATGGTAATAAAGATAAAAATAGAAACTAATGTAATACAAAGCTAATATTGTCGAAAAACTGTGCGTGTTTGTTTCTGTGTGTGTGTGTGTGTGTGTGTGTGTGAGAGAGAGAGAGAGAGAGAGAGAGAGAGAGAGAGAGAGAGAGAGAGAGAGAGAGAGAGAGAGAGAGAGAACATCATGTGCATCAAATTTCTTTATGACAAACATCGGAGGACAAAGACAGTGAAATCCACGAATGCATGAGAAAAGATTGAGATTAATGGACATAGAAGGAGTGGAATTTGTAAATGAATATGGTCAAATATGTGAACTGTGCAAGTGAATATAGCATGGTCCACATGGAATACAACTCTCATTGTCCAGAAACTGAGCGAGTTTGTTTCTGTGTGTGTGTGTGTTTGTGTGTGTGTATGTGTGTGTGTGTGTGTGTGTGTGTGTGTGTGTGTGTGTGTGTGTGTGTGTGAGAGAGAGAGAGAGAGAGAGAAATTTCTTCGTGATAAGCATAGGAGGACAAAGACAGTGAAATCCACGACTGCATGACAAAAGATTGAGATTAATGGAGATAAGAGGAGTGGAATTTGTGGAATGTCTCAATTTAGTTTTTCTTTTGTATATTTCATTGAAATTTCAGAGTCATGTTTACTTGAGTGTAACGGGGTGGGGTTGTTTAGAATGAAAAGAGAAATGCTGATATACAGGTCAATTAAGTACATTTTTTACTCATTTTTTCAATATTTATAGTCTCATGCCGCCTCTGGCTGAATATACCGTGACGTAATAGCCAGGAGAATTGTTGCATTTTCGTACAAAGTCCATATCACGTTCCAGATAAGCGGCTGACAGCGTCATGGCAACGTTTCTCTCAAGTCTGAAGGCAGACAATGATTCACAATGAGTGCAGTCCTACAAAATGTTGTATCCTCCACTTCCCAACAGAATGGCCTTTCTTCCTCCACCTACAACAATCAGTTTTCAGTCACAACTAAGCACTCTCATCTTGCATGTGTCCATAGGAGTCTTTAATTCTGAGTAACATTTTTAACGCTGAATCTTTTAAATTGTTTGGTTACTCTAAATTCTATACGAATCTTCAATGTCTTAAAGGAGTGGCATATGAAGAAACTGACAAAGCCATGAAATACAAGAATAGAAGCAAAACTCCGCAAAAGTGTATGAAAAAGCACATTGTCTCCTCAAAGGATATATCTACAGTTACTGGTCATTCACTACCAGCACTATAATACATAACAAGTTTTAAAACAAATCGAGTCAAAAGAAAACTTCATTGCAAGTCGAGACTAAGCCTGGAACTGGACTTAAGTCGCGTCCAGAACTTGACAATACGGGGGCTTACGTAGCCAGAATCTCGCAGTAGAGGCTTTGTCAAGTCTGCATTTGGACCGGAAACGTGTCCCGATTCTTCCTTGTCACACTGGTATCTCCTGGGTCTTCGTTTACTTGGCAGGGACTCAAGGAATACGGAAGTGTGTCTGATGACTTCCAAGGTAACCTTATTTCCACTGTTCATGCAATGTAAAGTAGAAAAGAAAAACTAGTTAAACACACGTCACATTTGAGCTAATATAATATAATATAATATAATATAATATAATATAATATAATATAATATAATATAATATAATATAATATAATATAATATAATATAATATAATATAATATAATATAATATAATATGACAAACGTACATGTTCCCGGTTTGTTTTTAAACCAAGAACTTTAGTCATTATGGGATTGCGAACTATTTGCACGAACAATTTACATCCTAAACTTTTACAGCCAGCAAGAACATCTTTCATCCAATGCTAAAATGCCCGACAATGAAATTACGTTGGTTAAGTAACATACTATATATTTCTTAAAGAACATATGTTAATACGCTGCAAAAAAAAGTTTTCTGATCACAACTTAAAATCAATATATTTTAGCAGTATCATTTTAGAACATCCAAGCAGCAAAATAACGAATCAAGTGTATGGAACGCATTGTTGGAGATTGAACGCGTTGTGATATACAACTGTATAGTAGTTCAGAAAATATAAGATGCACTTTATTAAACGAGATGTTGCAGGAAACTTCATAAATTATTGCACCGGACAAAAATGAAACATACTTTACAAGCTTAGCTACGCTGGTTGACGTTGATCGTGAGACGTTTACGCCGTTTACTTGAATAATGACATCATCTTCCCTCAAACCAGTCTCAGCAGCATGTGAGTCTGAAAAAATTAAATATCAATTAAAACATTGCACAATACTTTGTTAATATACGTGTAATGGAGGAAACGAGTCAAGTATTTATGACTATCCTTCTGAAACTGTGAAGAGAAGCAGTAATTTAGATGAAGTCTAAGATGACTCGTACATTTGAATAGGTCAACTATTTATAAAATCCTCATAATATATAAATATAAAAGTGTGGTTATACAGAATTTCTTAAGAAAACAAAATGGTAAAAATGTAACAATAAGAGCCAATCTGGCATCAATCAAGATGTAATGAATATGTCTGGATTTGTTTGTATATTCGGTATGCTTTTTATCACTGGACACTTTCTAACTGGACGACATCACGGTACTTTAGGACACTCCTACGGTGGGAAGATGGAATCATAATTCGTGTTACTAGAAATTTTGGCCTTAAATGGCCGAGTCCAACAAAGATAAAAAGATGTTTACCAAGCCAAGCCAATAGACAAACCTACAGATCTCATTATGCAGGCAGTGCAATTATACACTTATATCACACACACACACACACACACACACACACACACACACACACACACACAATTATTTTGACAGAATGGGCCTTAACGTTCTGGGCACCCAAAGCCCCAAAATAATTTTGACAAAATATAATACATACTTTGGTTTTTCTAACAGCATGTAAAAATTTAAAATCACAAAATATCTTATATACTTTGTGAAATGATTTTGGTGTTTTGACCGAGAACTTGATTTTCCTATTCATATTATAAAAACACCTAAGCTGAACTTTACGATGACAACTTTGCCCCTGACTGTCCTATTGGATTATATATGCAGACATACAGACAAACAGTCAATGATTATAATACCTCTGTCAACTCTTCCTACTTTAACCGGACAAGATTCCACAACGGTGAAGCCAAAGCCTCCTCTACCTCTGTGCACTGTCATTTTCAACTGCTCTGTTCCCATAATGTCCTTATTGATAGCCGGTATCACTGGAGGCAAGGAGGCACCTATAAAAAAAACGAAAGTAAAAAAAACTACTATGAATCCATTCAAAATACAAAAGAATCATTTTAATCAGCAAGAAAATCATCTCAGTTTACTTACTATATTAAATGTACACTGTTCATTTTCATTCGCATAATTCTCTCTCTCTCTCTCTCTCTCTCTCTCTCTCTCTCTCTCTCTCTCTCTCTCTCTCTCTCTCTCTCTCTCTCTCTCTCTCTCTCTCTCTCTCTCTCTCTCTCTGCATACCCACACATGCACGATTGCACAGACTTAAGTAAAAAATACTCATGCACGAATTCACACTTAAGTCACACGTACATACATACATACATACATACATACATACATACATACATACATACATACATACATACATACATACATACATACATACATACATACATACATACATACATACATACATACATACATACATACATACATACATACATACATACATACATACATACATACATACATACATACATACATACATACATTTTTCTAATTCATTAATACTCACGTCTGTTGATGGTTGACATAAGCTTGTCTCTCTTGGTAATTTGTAGGTGTTTCTTTCGACCCACAGTCTCATTTAAAAGGTAGTACCAGCCTTTCACAGCCTACAATAGAAAAACATGATATTAAATTGAGATAAAAAAAACTACAAAATCAAATAGAACCCAGCACAAAAAAGGAGTAACATTACAATATCATATTGATCTTTTGTATATATTCATGTATATTTTATATTTAGTGCTTGCTAAATAAGAACAGGTACGCAAGCATTTATGAGGCGCTTATTTATAAGATAACAATAAAGAGGTATTACAAACTTAGCATAAAAATAAGAGGGTATATAAATCCTTCAGTTATCGTTTTATATCTTCAGACATTAGGTGGGAAACAATTGAAATATACGCATGAGTAAAATTCTTACCGTCATTGTTTTCTTAATACGTGCAATTCCAAACGATGTGCAGCCCACAAATTCATTCGACCTGAAATTCGATAAAGAGTTAATTTAGAAATTATATTTGTTATTCTTAATTTATTATTATTATTATTATTATTATTATTATTATTATTATTATTATTATTATTATTATTATTATTATTATTATTATTATTATTATTATTATTATTATTATTATTATTATTATTATTATTATTATTATTATTATTATTATTATTATTATTATTATTATTATTATTATTATTATTATTATTATTATATGATTTTATTAGCGTTTAAGAAAGTCTTACAACGCCAATCAAAATGAACTTCGCAAAATAGCTTGGTAATAAAGCTCCTAATACGATAAAATTCAAATTATCATCCAATATTCTGACATCACTTATCAAATGAAAGTCATTGCACATTGCAAATAAATAATCTTTTAATATTTATCATTATGATTAAGTTACTCCCTTGGAGAACTACTCACCTAGTGACGGGATCCTGATGCCAAATGGAAATCATAACTCTTTTGTGATGATCCTCATCTGTCAGCTCACTGTAATAATAATAATAATAATAATAATAATAATAATAATAATAATAATAATAATAATAATAATAATAATAATAATAATAATAATAATAATAATAATAATAATAATAATAATAATCTTGTAACATTACCCACAGCCTCAAATCACATTACATACACCTTTGAAATAAATAAGACAATTGCAAAAATCTAGGATGCACACACAAGCTTTCGAATTGCTAGAGAAGATGAAAATTATAGGAGAATAATATTAATAGTGATCAACTGCATGATTTTCAATAACTTATGCAGCACTTACATCTCAATTTTGATCTGATTGTAATCGTAATATATGCGTTGAATTTAACTTTAAATGGATAAAAACATATCATATTATAATAATAATAATAATAATAATAATAATAATAATAATAATAATAATAATAATAATAATAATAATAATAATAATAATAATAATAACTCACAAAGAGAACTTTTCATCATAGACTGGGTTGTTGGTGTTTGGGATTACTTCCGTTCTGCATTTGCATGATTCTTTTCCGTCCGGAATCAAAGAGATCTGTAACAAATATTATATTAGAAACTCTTATATTCTGTTTTAAAGCAGAAAGCAAGCAAAGAAAGAAAGAACAGAAAGGAGTTGAAGGTAAACAAATCATATCGGGAATTTTCTGTCCTTATTAACTTCAGCTTCATATAATATCAGTTACATAAAATATATGATTTTTATGTACTACATCTTATAATTCAGTACAAATCAGTTAGTTTGACAGTGTAGTGAAATCGAAGGACGCACATTTAAACAAGAATCTACACAAACATACACAAGAATTGTATAAATGTTCCATTCTGTGTAAATTACATAGATCGCATCGATACAATGAGGAGAATTTGCGCAGACGTTAAATTCCGTGTGTATTATATGTTTATTACTCCAATACAATGTGGAGAATTTGTGTAGACGTTAAACTCCGTGTGTATTATACGTTTATTACTCCAATACAATGTGGAGAATTTATGTAGACGTTAAATTCCGCGTGTATTATATGTTTATTACTACAATACAATGTGGAGAATTTGTGTAGACGTTAAACTCCGTGTGTATTATACGTTTATTACTCCAATACAATGTGGAGAATTTGTGTAGACGTTAAATACCGCGTGTATTATACATGTTCATTACTCGAATACCAGGCAAAGGAATAGTAAGTCAAAGTACTTACCAATGCAAATGAATTAACCAGAGTGGACTTCATGGAACCAATCTGTCTGGCTTTGATTACTGCAATAAATAAATAAAATAAAATAAATAAATAAATAAATACATAAATAAATCAAAATAAATAAATAAATAAATAAATAAATAAATAAATAAATAAATAAATAAATAAATAAATAAATAAATAAATAAATAAATAAATAAATAAATTTAAAAAAATAAATAAAATTAAATAAATAAATAAACAATTGGTAACATATGTTATTAATAACATAAAATGATGCAATGCAAATATGTATATTTCCTAATATCGTTAAAATCGAACGAGGGAAGAAATAATCACATAATTTTGATTGTTTAATACATAGAAAGCTACCATTATGTGCATTATAATTATTGCTTGTCAACTAATACATCATATTATAATAAAATATACACGATATAACTATGTAATTTAATAATCATATCATTTAGATTGTGTGTGTGTGTGTGTGTGAGAGAGAGAGAGAGAGAGAGAGAGAGAGAGAGAGAGAAAGAGAGAAAGAGAGTGAGAGAGAATCTCACCATAAACTGTCAGTAATCCAGTGTTCATGTACACAGCAACTTTTAATTGCCCTGTTAAAAAAAATGGTTAATCACATAAAGAAAAAAATATACGTGCCTGTTAAAAACAATAGTAAGTCTTACTTACATTCAAATACATGTGTATAATTATGTAACTTATTTTTGTCGTCTTTATAAAATCTAAATTCATTTAGTTTATCAATATCATTATCTTTATGTCCACTTTGCTGCTATTAATCGAAACGAATGTAGGTTTTTTTTCAGTACAAAACTGTGTGAAAATTAGAATAATAATGCTAAGCTGAATTTGATGGAACGTGTTTGGGCACACATTAAAAACATCATATATTGTATCACAAAAAGGAAAGAGAGAACGGATAATAAACAAAAATTTAGATTCGGGTTTATGTATTTTCTAGATGTTCAGCGTAAGTCATCAAAACCATGACGCATTCAGATATGGAATAATGTCTAACCGTTATTTTCCAGCATTCGTTCAATTGTGTATACACTAAACTCATTACGATGTAATTAAAGAGAACGTCATTAGCGATGACGATGTTTTTAGGGATGACGATGGTTCGTTTAGATCACAGTAATGTCTGTCAGTAATCAACCATCCAAAGTAATACACAACCGACGTATTTTTATCTATATTTATTTCAGACTATCCGATGCAAATGTGTTTCGATACATTCTTATCTACGCATACGTTGCAGATAATTTGATAGTTTATTGTTTAGTGGGAAAAAAGCAAGGCAGCAAGAAAACGAGGTAAAATTAAAATAAATAAATAAATAAATAAATAAATAAATAAATAAATAAATAAATAAATAAATAAATAAATAAATAAATAAATAAATAAACAAATGTCTCTTATGAACATACCTCTTCCTTTTGGATTCAAATATTCCTCAACTGTAGGTAGCACCATGATTTGAATCACTGAATGCAGTGTTATAGTCACTATTAAACCTAATGTCACCAGTACAAATATATCCGATAAATGATGCAAAAACGTATGTATATTTATATTTAGCTGACTAGGCTTAAAGATCTAATAATATGAACGATACTGTCAGCGGTCGATAGCCTCTTAAATTATAGCTGGTAAACTGGGACACTTCGGGTTAAATAGACTTAATCCCATCACGCCATTTAAACCTCGCTCTAGGATTGGCCAGTTTAATTTAAACCGTATTTATTATTGCCACTGAGGCGAAACGACCCTGTTTTAACGGATTAATGCGTTGATTTAATCTTTTAAAGGCCAAAAATAAAAAACGAGGATTGGCGTTGGGGTTCCACGTTGTTTTTCAACGTCGGCATCCTTTAAACTACCGAATTGTAAGCTGAGCCTTCGAACATCTTTGACCGGTCGCCAGGTGAAAACAAAATCCTCTAGCAATCGAGGAAAAAAGGATTATATAACGTAGTTATTCACCTTCATCTTAACATTTACGTCTTTTATATATTGCTAAACAATGTGATCTTATCCCTTAAGAAAGTAAATATGGTTTGACGCACACACGCATTAAAAGTTAACAGAGGTCTATGTATGTATGTATGTATGTATGTATGTATGTATGTATGTATGTATGTATGTATGTATGTATGTATGTATGTATGTATGTATGTATGTATGTATGTATGTATGTATGTATGTATGTATGTATGTATGTATGTATGTATGTATGTATGTATGTATGTATGTATGTATAAATAATGTTTTATTCCTAGCTCTGAAGATAGCATTTATGTAAGAATACGTTTCTTAAGTGTTAGGATGTTTCTGAAAAATTCGAGATGCAAATTATTATTAATTGTAATCAGTTCAATCTTCGCACCCATTTAATAAAATGGGTAATACGGTCTAATCAGAAAGATGCATTTACAGGTCTAGAAAAGTAGATACGGGGATTTTTTAACTAGGTCAACGTTGTATTTTAATGGACTCAACTACCCTTCAATCTTATACGTTTTTTACCTCATGATCATAACTAAACAGTGAGCAAAAGTGGCAATAATAATAATAATAATAATAATAATAATAATAATAATAATAATAATAATAATAATAATAATAATAATAATAATAATAATAATAATGTATAACATAATACAAAATTTTAGTATTTATCTAGCAAATTATTATGACAATTTTTGACTACGCCCTTGACATTGAGACGACTGCATAATTCATGATAAAGAACTCCAAGAAAAAAATTAAATGGTCAGACGATCAGAATAATAATGGGTGCAATCAAAGGTGCATCTAATTCATAATTTGTACGATGAAACAAGCTGTGATAGTCTAAACTTTCGCCGTTACATGCATAAACTTCTTCAGCTATTTAAAATGTATACAAAAAATATAAAAAATTACCATTGATAAGAAAATATTATATCTAATAATAAGTATTGCTCGTGCGGTGAAACTGAGAATGCAAACGCTTTCTTTTTGACCGTTCCAAATATTAAAATCTTAGAGATCATATCCTATACTCACGTTATTTTGCTCTTATGAATGAGAATGAAACATTATCTGACAACACTGTATTAACTGTGGAAAACAAACCACGAATATTTTAATTGTGAAAAATTATATTTGTATTTTTATCCACAAGAGATTTCATTAATTGACTGATTTCATATCCATTTCATTCGCAATTAGTTCTTATTCATTGTTATGCTTGTTGTGTGTGTGTGTATATATATATATATATATATATATATATATATATATATATATATATATATATATATATATATATATATATATATATATATATATATATATATATATATATATATATATATATATATATATATATATTATGTACAACCATTGGTACTGGTATTTAAATCTTTGATATTATATTTTCTTTCTTGTTGAGATTATGGGGGGACTGTGTTAGTAAGCTCATACTTTCGACTGAATCCCCCAATTTATATTTTTGTATCAAAGTGTCTTAAATAAATATCGAGGAAAGTTGGAGTCAGCGTGTTAGTCCTAGAATTGTTGTTTTGTGGCTGAACCATACTTTTAAACATGCTTTTGATGACTTTTTAATAAAGATATGAACAGTTATGGAAAAAGAATGAGGGAAGAAGTGGAACAGAAAATGAAGCAACAAGAACACAAGACAGCCAAAAGGTTCATAATGAATGCAAGAAAATAGAAAAGGATGAAACATAATACGAAATGGAAAAGTTTTACTAATAAATCATGCAAGTAATAACATCTTATGAAATGTGTGTGAGCATGTGTGTGTGCGTGTGTAATATCTATTACAGAAAATCAGAGGGACAATACAAATAATAATAATAATAATAATAATAATAATAATAATAATAATAATAATAATAATAATAATAATAATAATAATAATAATAATAATAATAATAATAATAATAACAAATGATATCGTTAGCTGGTAAACTGCGACACTTCTGATTAAATATACATAAACCCGTCAAGTCATTTAAACCTCATTCTCCGATTGGTCAATTTAATTTGGACCTTAAATTAGTATCGCTGTTGACGCAAAACTGAACCGTGCTAAAGGCTATGCCTTATGATTCAGGTGGCGCTCACCAGTTATTATGTACTTCTGAGAGAGTGATGTATTTAAGGTGAAGTTGTTTGCATTTTAAACATGCACAGTGGAGAGAATGTTGGCATACCTATATGCTACTTTCATGTAATGTGGCTGAAATTTCTTTGGATATTGTACTTTTGGAAATTTTAAATGAGCTTAGGACACTGCGAACTAAAATGACTGCTCCCTTGTGCTCCAAAAAATCAAACAAAATTTGTCTAAAGTACACTATTCTTGGCAGCTATTAAAATATGGAAAAGGAATTGTGCCAAACTAGATAACACCAGCTTCTAAAAGAGCAATGACTGAATTACCAAATACATAAAATGTAAAAAAAAATGTTATCAGCTCTTTTTTTTACAATTTACCTCTGAAGTTCGAGAAGTGAAAATGAGCAAGTAGAGCAAGCACTTTTTTGAAAGATGCACATCTGCAGTAAGGCCAAGCTGCATACTCTCTAACCCATATTACACCCATCAATCATACATCAAAATAAAGGGAATTAAAAGGTTCTTTGAACAATACCTAAGATATACAAAGTCTCTTTTAAAAAACCACTAAAACTAGTGAGGAAACCCAGGGAAACTCTTTTTCTTTAAAATTTTAACCCTATGCTAAATACGAAACTGTAGAGCGCCACCTTAAATACGATGAAAATAAAGTAATGATTGTCGTTCGGGTACCTCTTTGTTTTCATCGCTGGCGTTCTTTATAACTACTGAACTGTAAAGTTGTGCATTTGAATTCTTTAACCCGTCCCGAGATCAAAACCTAATCCTGTACCAATTAGGTAAATGACGACTAATTGAAGCTGCTAATCACCTTCACGCTTATATTGAATCTCTCGTTCAAAATTATGATTTTAGCCATCAAGAAAGTAAATATGGTAGAACACAAAGGAATATATATATATATATATATATATATATATATATATATATATATATATATATATATATATATATATATATATATAAAGAATACAAATTATATGGCGAATAACAACCATTTCAAGCGCACTGGATCCACCAAGAGATCACGTGTATACACACACACACACACACACACACACAAACACGCCAAGCATAACAATGAATAAGAACTAATTATGATTGAAATGGTTAAGAGATCAGTCAATTAATGAAATCGCTTGGTCATCAAAATATAATTTTTCACAGTTAAAATATTCGTGTTTTGTTTTCCACAGTTAACACAGTGTTGTCAGATAATGTTTCATTCTCATTCATAAGAGCGAAAGAAAGTGTGTATAGGATATGATCTCTAAGATTTGGATATTTGGAACGGTCAAAAAGAAAGTGTTTTGCATTCTCAGTTTCACAGCAGTAGAAATACTTATTACTAGATACAATATTAGCTTATCCATGGTAATTTATTATAATTTTTGTATAAATTTTAAATAGCTGAAGAAGTTTATGCATGTAACGGCGAAAGTTTAGACTATCACAGTTTGTTTCATTGTACAAATTATGAATTAGATGCACCTTTAGTTGCACCCATTAAGAATCTAATCGCCTGAACATTTATTTTTTCTTGGAGTTCTTTATCGTGCATTATGCAGTCGTCTCAATGTGAAGGGCGTAGTCAAAAATTGGCATGATAGAGTTTGCTAGATGAATACAAAAATTATGTTTGACATTATGACATTAATATTGATTCTCTGCATAGAGTTTAAAATCTGATGTGATTTGGCATACGATGAAGTTATGAAGGTACATATGCTTTTCTCAAATTATCAAACAACGGACAGATAACAGGAAGTAAAACCCATCAGCTATCTCTGCAGAAAAACTGTATACTTTTTTAACATAGGTGTGTGCGTATTCTGTTTATAATAATAATAAAAATAATAATAATAATAATAATAATAATAATGATGATGATGATGATGATGATAATAATAATAATAATAATAATAATAATAATAATAATAATAATAATAATAATAATAATAATAATAATAATAATAATAATAATAATAACATACATACATACATACATACATACATACATACATACATACATACATACATACATACATACATACATACATACATACATACATACATACATACATACATACATACATACATGTATGCACAGACAGACACACAGACAGACAGTTATATACCTCTTTTAACTTTTAGTGTGTGGGTGGGTGGGGTGGGTGGGTGTGGGTGAAACCATATTTACATTCTTAAGGGATAAGATCACATTGTTTAGCAATATATAAAAGACATAAAGGTTAAGCCGGAATGCGGATAACTACGTTATTTAATCCTTATTTCCTTGATTGCCTCGGGATTTTGTTTTCACCGGTTGACAGGTTAAAGGTATTCGGATGCTCAGCTTACAATTCGGTAGTTCTAAAGGACGCCGACGTCGAAAAACAACGCCAATCATCGCTTGTTTTCCTCGCCTTTAAAAGATTGAATCAGCGCATTAATCCGTTAAAACCGTTCCGTTTCGCCTCAACGGCAATAAGAATTAAGGTTTAAATTAAACTGGCCAATCCCAGAGCGAGGTTTAAATGGCGTGATGGGATTAAGTCTATTTTACCCGAAGTGTCCCTGTTTACCGGCTATAATTTCAAATGATATCAACCGCTAACGGTATCATTAATATTATTAGATCTTTAAGCATCGTCAGCTAAATATAAATATACATACGTTTTTGCATCGTTTATCGGATATATTTGTACTGGTGACATTAGGTTTAATAGTGACTATAACACTGCATTCAGTGACTCAACAGCTACTAAAAATTAGACCCACAGGGTTTGGTAAGAGTTGTAATTTCCATAGTAAATTTAAAATAAATGATGAAATATGCATAAAGGATGCTAAAAAAAACTTAAAAAGTATATTAGAACTGATATACCAGAGCCAGCAGAGATTGAAAACCCAATAGTTATATCGCCAAGGGATACTGGAAGTAAAATAACTGGAACAGGTGTAAAAAAAAAATATTTGGATCAACTGCCGAAATGATAGGGAGATTAATGATGTTGGCGATGAAATTGACAATGAAATTATTGATATGCTTGATCATTTAAGATCGGAAAATTTATTAACATCTGACGGACACGAAACATTACATAGCTATTTAATATAAATCGCAACGACTTAATTTTGTAAATGTTTTTTTTGCACAATGATTTAATAAAAATATACTTTAACTCCAGCTACAGAATCTACTTGGAAATCAGTTAAAATTTCGCAAGGAGCCTACAAGATAACTCATTTAAATAAGACGATACGCGAATTAATGACGAAAAATGGTGGAGTTGCAGACAATTTTTAGCTGGTACCGAATTATAACACATTACACGCCAGAATAACGTTGAAAATAATTTGGTAATAGATTTTTCATCAGAAACAAACATAGCTTCGCTGATAGGATTCACTCACAAGAAATATGGATCTGTAGCAGAACAAACTATGACGTGTGAGGGTAATCTGTCAATAAATATTATTGACATAAACACAATACTGATAAATTGGTCCTTTGCAGCTGGATCTTACTTGATAACAACAAAAAACTTTATCACCAAAAGACGAACAGATTATACAAAAAGTAATATCTAAAGTAACAGTGCCGCACTGAAAATTTTATATAATCTAATAAATAGAGAATGTCTGTTAAAGAGTATATAAGATTTAGAATAAACTTATAACATCCAAAAAACTGTAACAGAATTTGAATATCTCGACGAAACTTCTAATGAACCAAATAAAACTGGTGTCAAAACATTTAATACCAGAGACGAAGATGTATTTCTTCTGCCACATAAGGCAGTTTTGGAAGTTCGCAGATAGATTATGACAGTAGCTGTTCTTCCTGTCGCAATTGAGGCTAACGCAGAAGTAGTACTTGTAAATAATGGCTGGTATTAATTTACAAGAGCCAGATATCAGCTGGCCAATTAAGCTGTTGAAGATATTTCAAGTCACTTACAAGTTGCAAGCACAATCATAAATACTATATAGTTTTCGGATGATTACTCCAGATCGACTGCAACGAATATGATGTGGTTTAAAGATACTGGACGTGGTGAAGATGAATAGATTGAACTTTTATCGAATGGTGTTTAATTGCATGATGTCTCTGCAGATCTTATAATTGTAAGAACTTTTCTTATTGTTTTTATTTTTTTGTTTTTTATTATTTTTTGCGGTAGTTAGGTAATATTTTTTTTAAGTTCATAATTTTATTATCCCCGTAATAGGGTGACCATTGGGTCGGGGAACCATCCCAAGGTAACCTTATAATCAAAATTTATAAACTAGGAATAGTAAATATAATAAATATAATTTATATTAAAAGAAAGAAATAATAAAAGACAACACAAACATGCACACACGCATGCACACAATCTAGGTGACCTAAGCTTTAGAAAATACTGTTTTGTTCCTGTTTACCATCCGATCAGTTACAAGATTCCTATTGATCTATTGAGGTTCATTTCTTAAGAAATTGGTCCTCTTTTTTGTTTATCTTAGCAGCATATTTTTCAACGTTCTTATACATTACAACTCTCTGCTTAAAAGCATAGATGGTAGGATTTTGCATATTGAATCTGCAAGTATAAATGTAATATTTCCCCAAAATAAGCAAGAAATTACACAAACTGTCCAGTTGTTCACTTCCTAAAAGTATTTTTTTTACAAATGTACAATATTTGGGCAAAATGGTGCGAAATGATCAATAAAACTGTACCAGAACTGTGAAGTAATATTGCAATCATAGAAGAGATGTTCAATACTTTCATTATCTCCCTCTTGCAAAACGTACATTTGTTGTCGTCCAATATATTTATTCTTTTCAAAAAATCATTAGTAGAACTTTTCTTATTGTTAATGAAGCTGCACTAGGTGTAGCCGCACTAGCTGCAGACGCTAATAAAGACGTCTTAATAGTCTCCCTTACAGCTGCTTGTAATAATCTTGGTATATCGCTGCCAGTTGCAGCTGCAAACGGTGTTGTAATGTTAGATTTAATCAATAAGACAATTAGCGTAATAAAATATACGTTACAATGAAGGTTTTCCTTGGAGAAAAGAACTTGAGCAAGTACACGTCAAATTACAATGATGTTACCATTAAGTACGATTTTCGGCTTTTGTCGGGACTACAATAAAGTATTTCGTGGAGTAAAGCATACGCTTATTTTAGATCGATCAGGAAAAAAAATGGTTTAGGACAGGAGGAGTTGATGTATAATTCATCATAAAACAACTTGCACTGTGGATGACCCGAATAACATTAATCAGTAAAATGGCAGAATTAAATGATATGCTTGAAAACCGCACAAACAAACTTTATTTTCAGCAACATAAAATATATCAAACAGCAGTTCCAAATACTACCGACTACACACGGCAGTTACAACATCAAGTGAACAACTGACGAGGCAATTATTTACTGCATTTGAGCAAACCACAACAAAACAATACAATATTTGATAATGCTGATGTTAGACGAATATAATTGAATATATGCCAGACTAAATTCAATATCTAGAATGAGCGATTGAATGTAATTTTACCGATGACGATAATAAAAATGTTACTGGATCTTACATGTACCTGTTTGACGCAATACAAATATCACGGCGTTGGAGATATTTCTCAGATATTAGTAGAGAAATTTCGTACACTTTATCCAATATTTCATTTTGATCTTTAGTAAACATAGCAAGCGATCAGTCGACTCGACAGCTGATATTGAAATTACATGGACGCTCGGTGCAGTTCCAGTGGCACAGTTGTACATGTACTTTTTAGTGATCAGTAACAGATCTATTACAATTGACTCTGTCGGAGATAAAATGATTATAGAAGTTTAATCTGTAATCTGTATAAAATAACAAAATATATTGTAAAAGAAATTTATTTGACTGATGGTCAAGTTAAAAACAATAGCAGCTGCTTTTTCTAAACAACGGCAGGTATCATTAAAAGTAAAACCCAGCACTGAAGGCACTTTAACAAAATTAATGCTAACAAACAAACGCCAAGTAAATAAGTATAATCGCGGAAAAGCTTTTGTTATAAAATTTAAGTGCCCCACACAAATTAGCGGCTTCTCTGGTCCGGCGCTATCCGCAATGGTAAGAACGTTAATATCCAAACTTAGCCGGTGTTATGTACGTGGAGCAGTATCTGGGGTAACGATAAAGGTAGTTGAGGGCAGTGACGTTGTCATCGGCAGTGGTATTAAGAACATTTTCGTTTAATTATTTAGTTTAATGTTTCGCATGAATGTCTATGGAGATAGCCTAAGCGAGAAACAGCAAAAAGAAAGACAGCATAAATAAAAAAGACCCGATCACGGCGAAAAGCAACCAAAGGCGGATTTATAGGACAGTTGCTGGCGGGAGTAGCAAGAAGTCTACTGCCAAATATGCGGTGAATAGGACGAGGACTAACATTACCAAGAACACGGCCCCGTTATGCAACTTTGATATACTTGATAAGTTAAAACAAATAAACAATTTCCATGGATATTATTCCAAAGACGAACTTGCGGCGATAAAATCGTCGTAAACAGTAGGATCGTGTGTGATATACACAAACGCACACACACACACACACACACACACACACACACATATATATATATATATATATATATATATATATATATATATATATATATATATATATATATATATATATATATATATATATATATATATATATATTCAAGATTTCAATGACGGATCTGGTACACATTGAGTAGCTGTTTATAATAACAATTATTTTGATTCATGTGGACTTCCTCCGAGCGACGCAATGAAAAATATATGAGCAATACGCTAACGAAAGTAATAAATTATTCGCCCAATCAACTTCAGCCAGTTGAAACTTAAGCTTGTAAATATTATTGCGTGATATTTTTCCGACTGATGAATAAAAATCCAGATTTTTTAAAATTTCTGTTAGTTTGACAAGCATCCATCTCACGTTAATGATAAGATAGCAATTAAGTTTGCTAATTTCATCTAAATTACAAATATAAAAATGTCAACATGTTGTCTAAAATGTAAACCTAAAACGGAAAATATCAATGAAACAACAGAAAAACAACCCCCATCAACAACAGGATGATACTGAAAAGTATTTGCAAAATTTGTGGAATAAGAAAAAGTATGTCTGTAAAGAAATAGTCCGGAGCTAGATGTACTGACGTCTAATTTAGTAGACGATTAAAAATTATTTTAATAGACCACTGAAAGCTATTTCAGTAGACTAATTTTGCTGTTTTTATAGGTCAAACCCAGGGAAACATTATACTAATATTTCTGGTATTTTCTTAAAAAGATATATGTTTGCCTTTTATCAAATTTTTGTTGATGTTTCATAAATTTTTCGTTAATTTTTTTCTAGATTTTTCTTAAGCAAAATATCAATGAACATGAAAATTTACATTGAAAACAGGTCGGGGTTTGACCCATACAAATGAGAAATTTGATTTAAAAAAAAAAACAGGTAAAAACCTGCAAACTGGGAGAAAAATGTCAAATTTGGAACGAAAAACATAAAATTAATTTTATTTCAGATATATGATAGAAAGGCATTTCTTCTGATAAAAGATTATAAATCTGAAAATAAATAATGATTTGTAAAAGAGCTTCTGTTAATGATTTATGTCTCGAGCAAAATAAAATTGTCACATATTGTAAACAATGCTACAAGAGATAAATAATAGGAACATAAAGGTGGTTGGACATTACCAGGCCATAAATATACTAGACCTTATAATTCTCTTGATAAAAAATCTTGAAGAGAACGATAAACCATTACCAGGACAAGAGCCCTACAATCAAGTTGATATAATAGTAATGTGTCACGACATTTGTTATCGTGATATAGAACGTCGCTATAACGTTCGTGCAGTGATTTCTAAATCAGATTCTGATAAGGTAATGTTGGACGATCTTCGTGATATGAAACCTGCAAACGGTCAGCTTCACAAGCTACGAGAACGTGTTGTTATAAATCTGGTGCAGGGTTTTATTGGAGCAAAATATAAAATGGGACTAGGAGAAAAAGAATTGTATGATGATCTTGATGCGACAACATCGTTAGAGTCAGAGCTACACAAACCAAAAAAAATGTTTCCAACGTAAAATTGTTGCAAATGCCGTTGACAATATCTGGACGATAGATTTAGTTGATGTGTCAAATCTTGGTTAGGTTTAACATAATAAAAGATATCTTTATAATTTCAAATATGCTTTCAGTGTGCGTGCCAGTTTTAGATTAAACAGGAACGTAACGTCGATAACTAATGCGGTTAAACAAATGATAACAAGTACAGAAAATACACAAATAGAATCTGGACCGATCACGGAGCAGAATTGTTTAATAAAATGTTCGAGCAGGTTTTGGAACCAAGTAATATAAAAAACCATATTACAGGAAATGAAGGTAAAAGTGTTGTCGTCGAGCGATATCATCGTACACTAAACGAAACAATTCATAAGTATCTGACAGCTAAAGTTATAATAAATATATTGATAATTTACCAAATATTGTTGATGAGTATAACACGAAACACCGAACCATTAAAATGTCGCCAAATGACGCAATTAAAAATCCGATATTAGCAAACGAAAATATGTACCGCAGACATACATTTAAATTTTGCAATAAAGCTAAAATTTCTCTGACGCAAGAAAATTTGAAAAAGGATTTACTCCAAGTAGTATTTGTTGTTGATAAAGTACGTTTAACAGTACCTGTAACATACTCGTTAAAAAATTTATTAGGTGAACCTATAACTGGTAGTTTTTTATGAACAAGAACTTCAGAACACTTCCAAATGTAATGGCTGTGTGCGAACAAAGTCGATACAATAATGTTATTATAAATTGTATCATTTCTTTAAAAGCACAGATTTACATCTAATAGTTTTTTGTAACGAAATTAAATGTAATTTTCTCGTATTATTATCTGGCAATCAAATAAAAATTTTAACAAAAAATAAATTATATTTTATATTTCTTTGATAGCAAATTATTTTCAGACTTAAAAAGGTTTGATAAGCTACCAAAATATTTATTGCTTGGTAACTTCAAAATCAAATTTATTATTTCTTTAGTAATGTGACACTCAACATTATATCGTCC
Organism: Potamilus streckersoni; assembly: GCA_016746295.1. Lineage (NCBI taxonomy): Eukaryota > Metazoa > Mollusca > Bivalvia > Unionida > Unionidae > Potamilus > Potamilus streckersoni. The sequence continues at coordinate 4,381,064 of JAEAOA010000822.1, read as the reverse complement.
AGTTGTCGGTCTGCTTATTTTTCTCTCAGCTACAGCAACTAGTACTTCTTCGGAATCTTTGTTGCACAAACTATCATCTTCGATATAACCAGCCAAATTGTTAAATCGCTGTATAATTGTATAACTTGCTGTACAATTATCATTTGTGATTGTATAGGATGGATATATATCAGCAAGTCAATTTATCAATTTAATATTAATCAAGTTCATATTAAAATAACCTTTTTTAATTATAAATAATAATGGCTAGCTAAATTAAATCTCCAGAAGCAAAATATCATTAAAAAGTTAATATATTAAAATACAAGGAAGGAGCAAGCTGAGACAGAAAATGTTTGTCTGGTTATAACGCATATTCTGTTGACTTTATTTTAATGCAAGGCGATTCTGATAAATTTCGCCTAACAACGGCAGAAAAATAAACTTAATGAAATTTCTTTTATAACATTAAAGTTTGAAAAAGAGGACATTCTTGTGTTTTATCATATTTGTCTTACTAAAACCGAGTTAAGAAATATTATTAAGCACTGTATTTTAAACTAAATTTGTCAAAAGTTGACATTGAAGTTGTTTATTTATGTACGCCATCAGCCACAAATATTACTGCACGACGATCAATCTTATGATATTTTCCAGCAGAATATATTGATTTAAATTTTATTTCTTCTTCAGTATACAGATTTACTAAAATAATTGATCTTTTTTATTTTTGTAATTGAAACCATTGGAACAGGCTACTCTTTTGGTGTTTTCTTTAGTTGGAACTAAATCTATGTTTTCAATGCGATTGACATTTTTATATTTATTTTATTATTATGATCGATAATTAAATTATTTATATTAGCAACGTTGAAAGTTTCATACACAAATATATGGTTTTATAATTAACCTGGTCAGTTTTAGTTCCTCTAACCATTACACATAAATAACCATATTTATCTAAATTTCCAGCAACTTTTTTTATATCGAATAATTATTTTATCAGAGGTCTGAAATCAAATATAGGACACTGCTGAAACTCGTTTTGTAATTCTAAATTCTCAATATTACCATCATTATCTGTGCCATATTTTCGATAAATTCCTTGTCCTGCTGGAATGTCCTCACAAAACAAAGTATATATAAAATCTTTTATGACCATTTCAGTCATATGTGTATCATCACCTTTTACTGAAATTATCTCTCCAGCTGGTATTGGTTTTCCTACAAATATTTTAGATTTTATGTAAATAACCAAACCAATTGCATTTGCTGCATATAAGTTGTACTTTAGATGAACATGATAAGTTTCTTGCTCTTCCGCTTATATTGTAAAGACGTTATTAATACTCTAGCACGTGGCTATTTTATGTTCAAATTGCTTGCACTTTCTAGGGAGATGTTCAAATACATCAGTCATCCAATCATTTATTTTTTCTTGTTCTTCATCAGTTCTAACGACAAAAGAAATCCATTACGTGCCTAGAAAATTACATGTAATTTTCCACAGATGTTTAAGATATAAGACATTTTAAAACAATTTTTGAGAATTAAATTTAAGTATCATCATATTCTGTTATTTGGGAGGAGGTGCTCAGATTAAATCACAACTTTTGGAACTTAGAATTTCAATGTTTATATATTCCTAGAGTTATTATATAATTTTCTGAAAAATATTCTTTGTTCAAACCAAATATTATATAAATGTTTAAAGGAAACGGGAAATTAATATTTGTTATTTCGTTTCTGTCTCATGTTTTATTTATTTCACTATTGATCGAAAATATATATCATTAGCTGAAGAAAATGTTTCTTTAGAAGGGAGATAACACCGTTCCAGCTTATTTAAAAATCTTATCTGGTTTGTAGAACATAGATTGGCAAAAATGAAATGTATAAAACCGTAATGATTTCCAGACTGTCTGTAACAAAGTGCTGATGTATTGGTATTTTTTACAGTGAAATAATCTAAAGCCGTACTGAATCATAACATTATGTATATAGGGGTTGGTAAAAGCCCATCTATTGATTTTTCAGACCTGACTATCATGTACACAGCTGCTGTTCGTTTTTCAGTATTAATATGTAGCATCTTTCTTTTCTGTACAAATATACATTATTATATTTTAGATTACGCGATTAAATTTATATAATAATTAAAAATCAGAAAAACGAAAACATTTAGTAATTGGTAAGTATATAGTAATTTCTCAAACATATATGTGTAATCGGATTTCATAGCTTAGTGCTAAAATGTTGGATGCTGGTACTGAAGGTTGTAGTTCTATTCCCATCACTGGCATATGTCGGTGGGTATGGTTTATCAAAATTTATCAATATATATATATATATATATATATATATATATATATATATATATATATATATATATATATATATATATATATATATATATATATATATATATATATATATATATATATATATATATATATATATATAGATATATAATTGAAGTTGCGAACCACAACAGAAAATACATTCTCCCACCCTGTAAGTACGTGGCGGGTGTACTTTTGCACTCAACGTGGGGTTACAAGGAGAGTGTACAAAAATCTGTTGGACGCAGGTAAATCCCCATTTATGTATGTGCTGTCTCTTAGGATAAGTTTATATGTTGTGTTGTCTCCTGGGAAAATTTTATGTGTTTTGCAGTCCTGTAGGATAAGTTTATGTGTTTGTATCGTCTAAAAATAAACAGCAGGATGATATGAATTAACGACTTTGCGACCTCACGAAGGGTATCCCTAACAAGGTCATTCAGAAAAAATGTCGTCAGACAAAATTTGTCTATGAAGTGCCTGTGGACCATAAGAGAATTCTTTAGACTGGAAAAGACAGCCCTCTGAGTTTCTACAGTTTCGGTTTCGGATATTTAGGAATTCGACTGAGGGGTATGTATAGGAAAAGGGATCTTAGGACTTTATGTGCTTTACTGACAGATCGGACCCGTGGAATGGCAGACCGATCGTCTTCGGTGCTGTCTTTTAGTTTGGGAATATCATTATCAAATAAAATATCGACCATATTGTCAATAAATGTCATCAAATCATATGACCAGCCTCTTATTCGTTCGTCATTTTCAGTTGCAAATAACCATACTGACCCATATTTTGGTGATATATAGTAACCAACTTTTCTAATACAGTCGCTTATTCGTTTAGGTTTTTGCCCGTATAGCATGAAGCTGATTTTATTAAATCAAATCTCCTACAAAATATGTTTCTTAGATCAAATCCAACAAGTCTTATTTATGATGGATAATAATTCTATAGTAAACAATGCATCATTGATTAATATGAGATTACTAGCTAAATAATGTTTATTCTTTCTTTGACAAAATCCTGGTCCAGAATCCGCATTTGGTTTTAAGATCAGAATATAAGCATAATACTTGCAGTACAGTAGTTTTTCCACATTCGATCTAGTACTGTACTGTAGAGAACCCCATTAATGTACTTATTTGCAGAGATTATGCAGCATACAACAGCAAATGTTTTGACATTTAAGAAATTGTACCTTTAGAGGCATATATATATATATATATATATATATATATATATATATATATATATATATATATATATATATATATATATATATATATATATATATATATATATATATATATATATATATGTTGACCATGTCTAATCTTATTAAGTTATGTTATATTTATATTCTTTTATGCAGTTGCTGTTGAACCCTGAAAGTTTTTTCTCTAATTACATGTATATATGTATATTTCGTTTAATTGTATATCCAGTTGACAAAAATTATGTCACCCTTTTTCGTTTATTCGGGGGCCAATTATTATTATTATTATTATTATTATTATTATTATTATTATTATTATTATTATTATTATTATTATTATTATTATTATTATTTGTGGAATGGCACGATTTGTAGCACTTATTTCCATAATACAATATTCTAAAAGAACACTGGCACAAATATGATGCCATAATCACTCCATGATACAATGTCCTTGAGAATTACATTTTCAACTGCAGTGCTACACAGAATTACATTTTCAGCTGTAATACCAAATATAAATAAAACTTCAAAAGCAGTATTTTTGCCACGTCTGATAAAATAGTTGCAAATAAACAAGGCTATATTTCAATATTTACATATGTCTGCATGTCTTATTTGTGTTCCCCAGTGAATACTAAGCTTTTGAAAATTAACAAACCATGAATGGTAATAAAGATAAAAATAGAAACTAATGTAATACAAAGCTAATATTGTCGAAAAACTGTGCGTGTTTGTTTCTGTGTGTGTGTGTGTGTGTGTGTGTGTGTGTGAGAGAGAGAGAGAGAGAGAGAGAGAGAGAGAGAGAGAGAGAGAACATCATGTGCATCAAATTTCTTTATGACAAACATCGGAGGACAAAGACAGTGATATCCACGAATGCATGAGAAAAGATTGAGATTAATGGATATAGAAAGAGTGGAATTTGTAAATGAATATGGTCAAATATGTGAACTGTGCAAGTGAATATAGCATGGTCCACATGGAATACAACTCTCATTGTCCAGAAACTGTGCGAGTTTGTTTCTGTGTGTGTGTGTGTGTGTGTGTGTGTGTGTGTGTGTGTGTGTGTGTGTGTGTGTGAGAGAGAGAGAGAGAGAGAGAGAGAGAGAGAGAGAGAGAGAGAGAATGAGAGAGAGAGAGAAATTTCTTCATGATAAGCATAGGAGGACAAAGACAGTGAAATCCACGAATGCATGACAAAAGATTGAGATTTATGGAGATAAGAGGAGTGGAATTTGTGGAATGTCTCAATTTAGTTTTTCTTTTTATATTTCATTGAAATTTCAGAGCCATGTTTACTTGAGTGTAACGGGGTGGGGTTGTTTAGAATGAAAAGAGAAATGCTGATATACAGGTCAATCAAGTACATTTTTTTACTCATTTTTTCAATATTAATAGTCTCATGCCGCCTCTGGCTGAATATACCGTGACGTAATAGCCAGGAGAATTGTTGCATTTTCGTGATGCACCAGTTCTACAAAGTCCATATCACGTTCCAGATAAGCGGCTGACAGCGTCATGGCAACGTTTCTCTCAAGTCTGAAGGCAGACAATGATTCACAATGAGTGCAGTCCTACAAAATGTTGTATCCTCCACTTCCCAACAGAATGGCCTTTCTTCCTCCACCTACAACAATCAGTTTTCAGTCACAACTAAGCACTCTCATCTTGCATGTGTCCATAGGAGTCTTTAATTCTGAGTAACATTTTTAACGCTGAATTTAAAAAAATTGTTTGGTTACTCTAAATTCTATACGAATCTTCAATGTCTTAAAGGAGTCGCATATGAAGAAACTGACAAAGCCATGAAATACAAGAATAGAAGCAAAACTCCGCAAAAGTGTATGAAAAAGCACATTGTCTCCTCAAAGGATATATCTACAGTTACTGGTCATTCACTACCAGCACTATAATACATAACAAGTTTTAAAACAAATCGAGTCAAAAGAAAACTTCATTGCAAGTCGAGACTAAGCCTGGAACTGGACTTAAGTCGCGTCCAGAACTTGACAATACGGGGGCTTACGTAGCCAGAATCTCGCAGTAGAGGCTTTGTCAAGTCTGCATTTGGAGCGGAAACGTGTCCCGATTCTTCCTTGTCACACTGGTATCTCCTGGGTCTTCGTTTACTTGGCAGGGACTCAAGGAATACGGAAGTGTGTCTGATGAGTTCCAAGCTAACCTTACTTCCACTGCTCCTGCAATGTAAAGTAGAAAAGAAAAACACACGTCACATTTGAGCTAATATAATATAATATAATATAATATAATATAATATAATATAATATAATATAATATAATATAATATAATATAATATAATATAATATAATATAATATAATATAATATAATATAATATAATATAATATAATATGACAAACGTACATGTTCCCGGTTTGTTTTTAAACCAAGAACTTTAGTCATTATGGGTTTGCGAACTATTTGCACGAACAATTTACATCCTAAACTTTTACAGCCAGCAAGAACATCTTTCATCCGATGCTAAAATGTCCGACAATGAAATTACGTTGGTTAAGTAACATACTATATATTTCTTAAAGAACATATGTTAATACGCTGCAAAAAAAAGTTTACTGATCACAACTTAAAATCAAGATATTTTAGCAGTATCATTTTAGAACATCCAAGCAGCAAAATAACGAATCAAGTGTATGGAACGCATTGTTGGAGATTGAACGCGTTGTGATATACAACTGTATAGTAGTTCAGAAAATATAAGATGCACTTTATTAAACGAGATGTTGCAGGAAACTTCATAAATTATTGCACCGGACAAAAATGAAACATACTTTACAAGCTTAGCTACGCTGGTTGACGTTGATCGTGAGACGTTTACGCCGTTTACTTGAATAATGACATCATCTTCCCTCAAACCAGTCTCAGCAGCATGTGAGTCTGAAAAAATTAAATATCAATTAAAACATTGCACAATACTTTGTTAATATACGTGTAATGGAGGAAACGAGTCAAGTATTTATGACTATCCTTCTGAAACTGTGAAGAGAAGCAGTAATTTAGATGAAGTCTAAGATGACTCGTACATTTGAATAGGTCAACTATTTATAAAATCCTCATAATGTATAAATATAAAAGTGTGGTTATACAGAATTTCTTAAGAAAACAAAATGGTAAAAATGTAACAATAAGAGCCAATCTGGCATCAATCAAGATGTAATGAATATGTCTGGATTTTTTTGTATATTCGGTATGCTTTTTATCACTGGACACTTTCTAACTGGACGACATCACGGTACTTTAGAACACTCCTACGGTGGGAAGATGGAATCATAATTCGTGTTACTAGAAATTTTCGCCTTAAATGCCCGAGTCCAACAAAGATTAAAAGATGTTTACCAAGCCAAGCCAATACACAAGCGTACAAATCTCATTATGCAGGCAGTGCAATTATACGCTTATATCACACACACACACACACACACACACACACACACACACACACAATTATTTTGACAGAATGGGCCTTAACGTTCTGGGCACCCAAAGCCCCAAAATAATTTTGACAAAATATAATACATACTTTGGTTTTTCTAACAGCATGTAAAAATTTAAAATCACAAAATATCTTATATACTTTGTGAAATGATTTTGGTGTTTTGACCGAGAACTTGATTTTCCTATTCATATTATAAAAACACCTAAGCTGAACTTTACGATGACAACTTTGCCCCTGACTGTCCTATTGGATTATATATGCAGACATACAGACAAACAGTCAATGATTATAATACCTCTGTCAACTCTTCCTACTTTAACCGGACAAGATTCCACAACGGTGAAGCCAAAGCCTCCTCTACCTCTGTGCACTGTCATTTTCAACTGCTCTGTTACATTAATGTCCTTATTGATAGCCGGTATCACTGGAGGCAAGGAGGCACCTAAAAAAAAACGAAAGTAAAAAAAAACTATGAATCCATTCAAAATACAAAAGAATCATTTTAATCAGCAAGAAAATCATCTCAGTTTACTTACTATATTAAATGTACACTGTTCATTTTCATTCGCATAATTCTCTCTCTCTCTCTCTCTCTCTCTCTCTCTCTCTCTCTCTCTCTCTCTCTCTCTCTCTCTCTCTCTCTCTCTCTCTCTCTCTCTCTCTCTCTCTCTCTCTCTGCATACCCACACATGCACGATTGCACAGACTTAAGTAAAAAATACTCATGCACGAATTCACACTTAAGTCACACATACATACATACATACATACATACATACATACATACATACATACATACATACATACATACATACATACATACATACATACATACATACATACATACATACATACATACATACATACATACATACATACATACATACATACATATATTTTTCTAATTCATTAATACTCACGTCTGTTGATGGTTGACATAAGCTTGTCTCTCTTGGTAATTTGTAGGTGTTTCTTTCGACCCACAGTCTCATTTAAAAGGTAGTACCAGCCTTTCACAGCCTGCAATAGAAAAACATGATATTAAATTGAGATAAAAAAAACTACAAAATCAAATAGATCCCAGCACAAAAAATGGAATAACATTACAATTTCATATTGATCTTTTATATATATTCATGTATATTTTATATTTGGTGCTTGCTAAATAAGAACAAGTACGCAAGCATTTATGTGGCGCTTAATTATAAGATAACAATAAAGAGGTATTACAAAGTTAGCATAAAAATAAGAGGGTATATAAATCCTTCAGTTATCGTTTTATATCTTCAGACATTAGGTGGGAAACAATTGAAATATATGCATGAGTAAACTTCTTACCGTCATTGTTTTCTTAATACGTGCAATTCCAAACGATGTGCAGCCTACAAATTCATTCGACCTGAAATTAAATAAAGAGCTAATTTAGAAATTATATTTGTTATTCTTAATTTATTATTATTATCATTATTTTATTATTATTATTATTATTATTATTATTATTATTATTATTATTATTATTATTATTATTATTATTATTATTATTATTATATGATTTTATTAGCGTTTAAGAAAGTCTTACAACGCCAATCAAAATGAACTTCGCAAAATAGCTTGGTAATAAAGCTACTAATACGATAAAATTCAAATTATCATCCAATATTCAGACATCAATTATCAAATGAAAGTCATTCCACATTGCAAATAAAAAATCGTTTAATATTTATCCTTATGATTAAGTTACTCCCTTTGGAAAACTACCCACCTAGTGACGGGATCCTGATGCCAAATGGAAATCATAACTCTTTTGTGATGATCCTCATCTGTCAGCTCACTGTAATAATAATAATAATAATAATAATAATAATAATAATAATAATAATAATAATAATAATAATAATAATAATAATAATAATAATAATAATAATAATAATAATCTTGTTTCATTACCCACAGCCTCAAATCAAGTTACATACACGTTCGAAATAAATAAGACAACTGCAAAAATCTAGGATGCACACACAAGCTTTCGAATTGCTAGAGAAGATGAAAATTATAGGAGAATAATATTAATAGTGATCAACTGCATTATTTTCAATAACTTATGCAGCACTTACATCTCAATTTTGATCTGATTGTAATCGTAATATATGCGTTGAATTTAACTTTTAATGGATAAAAACATATCATATAATAATAATAATAATAATAATAATAATAATAATAATAATAATAATAATAATAATAATAATAATAATAATAATAATAATAATAATAACTCACAAAGAGAACTTTTCATCATAGACTGGGTTGTTGCTGTTTGGGATTACTTCCGTTCTGCATTTGCATGTTTCTTTTCCGTCCGGAATCAAAGAGATCTGTAACAATTATCATATTAGAAACTCTTATATTCTGTTTTAAAGCAGAAAGCAAGCATAGAAAGAAACAGAAAGGAGTTGAAGGAAAATAAATCATATCGGGAATTTTCTGTCCTAATTAACTTCAGATTCATATAATATCAGTTACATTAAATATATGATTTTTATGTACTGCATCTTATAATTCAGTACAAATCATTTAGTTAGACAGTGTAGTGAAATCGAAGGACGCACATTTGAACTAGAATCTACACAAGCATATACAAGAATTGTATAAATGTTCCATTCTGTGCAAATTACATAGATCGCATCGATACAATGAGGAGAATTTGCGCAGACGTTAAATTCCGTGTGTATTATATGTTTATTACTCCAATACAATGTGGAGAATTTGTGTTGACGTTAATATCTGTGTGTATTATATGTTTATTACTCCAATACAATGTGGAGAATTTGTGTAGACGTTAAACTCCGTGTGTATTATATGTTTATTACTCCAATACAATGTGGAGAATTTGTGTAGACGTTAAATTCCGCTTGTATTATACATGTTTATTACTCGAATACAATGCAAAGGAATAGTAAGTCAAAGTACTTACCAATGCAAATGAATTAACCAGAGTGGACTTCATGGAACCAATATGTCTGGCTTTGATTACTGCAATAAAAAAATTAAATAAATAAATAAATAAATTTTAAAAAAAATAAATAAACAATTGGTAACATGTTATTAATTACATAAAATGATGCAATGCAAATATGTATATTTCCTAATATCGTTAAAATCGAACAAGGGAAGAAATAATCACATAATTTTGATTGTTTAATACATAGAAAGCTACCATTATGTACATTATAATTATTGCTTGTAAACTAATAGATCATATTATAATAAAATATACACTATATAACTATGTTATTTAATAATCATATCATTTAGATTGTGTGTGTGTGTGTGTGTGTATGAGAGAGAGAGAGAGAGAGAGATAAAGATAGTGAGAGAGAGAGAGAGAATCTCACCATAAACTGTCAGTAATCCAGTGTTCATGTACACAGCAACTTTTAATTGCCCTGTAAAAAAAAATGGTTAATCACATAAAGAAAAAAATATACGTGCCTGTTAAAAACAATATTAAGTCTTACTTACCTTCAAATACTTGTGTATAATTATGTAACTTATTTTTGTCGTCTTTATAAAATCTAAATTCATTTAGTTTACCAATATCATTATCTTTATGCCCACTTTGCTGCTATAAATCGAAACGAATGTAGTTTTTTTTCCAGTACAAAACTGTGTGAAAATTAGAATAATAATGTTAAGCTGAATTTGATGGAACGTGTTTGGGCATTTGATGGAACGTGTTTGGACACACACTAAAAACATCATATATTGTATGCACTCTATCACAAAAAGGAAAGAGAGAACGGATAATAAACAAAAATGGAGATTCGGGTTTATGTATTTTCTAGATGTTCAGCGTAAGTCATCAAAACCATGACGCATTCAGATATGGAATAATGTCTAACCGTTATTTTCCAGCATTCGTTCAATTGTGTATACACTAAACTCCTTACGATGTAATTAAAGAGAACGTCATTAGCGATGACGATGTTTTTAGGGATGACGATGGTTCGTTTAGATCACAGTAATGTCTGTCAGTAATCAACCATCCAA
>JAEAOA010000822.1:4080000-4365000 GCA_016746295.1 Potamilus streckersoni | reverse complement strand
AGAGATTGAAAACCCAATAGTTATATCACCAATGGATACTGGAAGACAAATAACTGGAACAGGTGTAAAAAAAAAACATATTTGCATCAACTGCCGAAATGATAGGGAGATTAATGATGTTGGCGATGAAATTGACAATTAAATTATTGATATGCTTTATCATTTAAGATCGGAAAATTTAATAACATCTGACGGACACGAAACTTTACATAGCTATTTAATATAAATCGCAACAACTTAATTTTGTTAATGTTATTTTTGCACAATGATTTAATAAAAATATACTTTAACTCCTGCTCCAGTATCTACGTGGAAATCAGTTAAAATTGCGCAAAAGCCTACAAGATAACTCATGTAAATAAGACGATACGCGAATTAATGACGAAAAATGGTGTGAGGGTAATCTGTCAATAAATATTATTGACATAAACACAATACTAATAAATTGGTATTTTGCAGTTGGATCTTACTTGATAACAACAAAAAACTATCACTAAAAGACGAACAGATTATACAAAAAGTAATATCTAAAGTAACAGTGCCGCACTGAAAATTTTATATAATCTAATAAATAGAGAATGTCTGTTAAAGAGTATATAAGATTTAGAATAAACTTATAACATCCAAAAAACTGTAACAGAATTTGAATATCTCGACGAAACTTCTAATGAACAAAAAAAAACTGGTGTCAAAACATTTAATACCAGAGACGAAGATGTATTCTACTGCCACACAAGACAGTTTTGGAAGTTCGCAGATAGATTATGACAGTAGCTGTTCTGCCTGTCGCAATTGAGGCTAACGCAGAAGTAGTACTTGTAAATAATGGCTGGTATTAATTTAAAAGAGCCAGATATCAGCTGGCCAATTAAGCTGTTGAAGATATTTCAAGTTACAAGTTGCAAGCACAATCATAAATACTATATAGTTTTCGGATGATTACTCCAGATCGACTGCAACGAATATGATGTGGTTTAAAGATACTGGACGTGGTGAAGCTGAATAGATTGAACTTTTATCGAATGGTGTTTAATTGCATGATGTCTCTGCAGATCTTATAATTGTAAGAACTTTTCTTATTGTTTTTATTTATTTGTTTTTTGTTCTTTTTTGCGGTAGTTAGGTAATATTTTTTTAAGTTCAAAATTTTATTATCCCCGTAATAGGGTGACCATTGGGTCGGGGAACCATCCCAAGGTCACCTTACAATCAAAATTTATAAACTAGGGATAGTAAATACAATAAATATAATTTATATTAAAAGAAAGAAAAAATAAAAGACAACACAAACATGCACACACGCATGCACACAATCTAGGTGACCTAAGCTTTAGAAAATACTGTTTTGTTCCTATTTACCATCCGATCAGTTACAAGATTCCTATTGATCTATTAAGGTTCATTTCTTAAGAAATTGGTCCTCTTTTTTGGTTATCTTAGCAGCATATTTTTCAACGTTCTTATACATTACAACTCTCTGCTTCAAAGCATAGATGGTAGGATTTTGCATATTGAATCTGCAAGTATAAATGTAATATTTCGCCAAAATAAGCAAGAAATTACACAAACTGTCCAGTTGTTCACTTCCTAAAAGTATTTTTTTTTTACAAATGTACAATATTTGGGCAAGATGGTGCGAAATGATCAATAAAACTGTACCAGAACTGGGAAGTAATATTGCAATCATAGAAAAGATGTTCAATACTTTCATTCTCTCCCTCTTGCAAAACGTACATTTGTTGTCGTCCAATATATTTATTCTTTTCAAAAAATCATTAGTAGAACTTTTCTTATTGTTAATGAAGCTGCACTAGGTGTAACCGCACTAGCTGCAGACGCTAATGTAGACGTCTTAATAGTCTCCCTTCCAGCTGCTGGTAATAATCTTGGTATAACACTGCCAGGTGCAGCTGCAAACGGTGTTGTAATGTTAGATTTAATCAATAAGACAATTAGCGTAATAAAATATACGTTACAATGAAGGTTTTCCTTGGAGAAAAGAACTTGAGCAAGTACACGTCAAATTACAATGATGTTACCATTAAGTACGATTATCGGCTTTTGTCGGGACTACAATAAAGTATTTCGTGGAGTAAAGCATACGCTTATTTTAGATCGATCAGGAAAAAAATGGTTTCGGACAATAGGAGATGATGTATAATTTATCATAAAACAACCTTGCAATGTGGATGACCCGAATAACAACATTAATCAGTAAAATGGCAGAATTAAATGATATGCTTGAAAACCGCACAAACAAACTTTATTTTCAGCAACATAAAATATATCAAACAACAGTTCCAAATACCACCGACTACAAACGGCAGTTCCAACAATATTAAGTGAACAACTGACGAGGCAATTATTTGTTGCATTTGAGCAAACCACAACAAAACAATACAATATTTGATAATGCTGATGTTAGACGAATATAATTGAATATATGCCAGACTAAATTCAATATCTAGAATGAGCGATTGAATGTAATTTTACCGATGACGATAATAAAAATATTACTCAACCTTACATGTACCTGTCGACGCAATACAAATATCACGGCTTTGGAGATATTTCTCAGATATTAGTAGAGAAATTTCGTACACTTTATCCAATATTTCATTTTGATCTTTAGTAAACATAGCGAGCGATCAGTCGACTCGACAACTGATATTGAAATTACATGGATGCTAGGTGCAGTTCCAGTGGCACAGTTGTACGTGTACTTGTTAGTGATCAGTAACAGATCTATTACAATTGACTCTGTCGGAGATAAAATGATCATAGAAGTTTAATCTGTAATCTGTATAAAATAACAAAATATATTGTAAAAGAAATTTATTTGACTGATGATCAAGTTAAAAACAATAGCAGCTGCTTTATCTAAACAACGGAAAAGTATCATTAAAAGTAAAACCCAGCACTAAAGACACTTTCGCAAAATTAATGCTAACAAACAAAGGCCAAGTAAAAAAGTATAATCGTGGAAAAGCTTTTGTTATAAAAATTAAGTGGCTTTTTTGGTCCGGCGCTATCCGCAATGGTAAGAACGTTAATATTAAAACAGCCGGTGTTAGGTACGTGGAGCAGTATCTGGTGTAACGATAAAGGTAGTTGAGGGCAGTGACCTTGTCTTCGGCAGTGGTATTAAGAACATTTTCGTTTAATTATTTAGTTTAATGTCTATGGAGATAGCCTAAGCGAAAAACAGCAAAAAGAAAGACAGCATAAATAAAAAGACCCGATCACGGCGAAAAGCAACAAAAGGCGGATTTATAGGACAGTTGCTGGCGGGAGTAGCAAGAAGTCTACTGCCAAATATGCGGTGAATAGGACGAGGACTAACATTACCAAGAATACGGCCCCGTTATGCAGCTTTGATATACTTGATAAGTTAAAACAAAAAAACAATTTCCATGGATATTATTCTAAAGACGAACTTGCGGCGATAAAATCGTCGCAAACTGTAGGATCGTATGTGATGTGATAGACACAAACGCACACACACACACACACACACATACATACACACACACACACACACACATATATATATATATATATATATATATATATATATATATATATATATATATATATATATATATATATATATATATATATATATATATATATATATATATATATATATATATATATATATATATATATATATATATATATATATATATATATACTCAAGATTTCAATGACGGATCTGGTACACATTGAGTAGCTGTTTATAATAACAATTATTTTGATTCATGTGGACTTCCTCCGAGCGACGCAATGAAAAATATATGAGCAGAACGCTAACGAAAGTAATAAATTATTCGCCCAATCAACTTCAGCCAGTTGAAACTTAAGCTTGTAAATATTATTGCGTGATATTTATCCGACTGATGAATAAAAATCCAGATTTTTTAAAATTTCTGTTAGTTTGACAAGCATCCATCTCACGTTAATGATAAGATAGCAATTAAGTTTGCTAATTTCATCTAAATTACAAATATAAAAATGTCAGCATATTGTCTTAAATGTAAACCTAAAACGGAAAATATCAATGAAACAACAGAAAAACAACCCCCATCAACAACAGGGTGATACTGAAAAGTATTTGCAAAATTTGTGGAATAAGAAAAAGTATGTCTGTAAAGAAATAGTCCGGAGCTGGATGTACTGACGTCTAATTTAGTAGACGATTGAAAGTTATTTTAATAGACCACTGAAAGCTATTTTAGTAGACTAATTTTGCTGTTTTTATAGGTCAAACCCAGGGAAACATTATCATAAAATTTGTGATATTTTTTTAAAAAGATATATGCTTGCCTTTTATCTAATTTTTGTTGATATTTCAAAAATTTTTCATTAATTTTTTTCTAGATTTTTCTTAAGCAAAATATCAATAAACATGAAAATTTACATTGAAAACAGGTCGGGGTTTGACCCATGCAAATGAGAAATTTGATTTAAAAAAAAACAGGTAAAAAGCTGCAAACTGGAAGAGAAAAGTCAAATTTGGAACGAAAAACATAAAATTAATTTTATTTCAGATATATGACAGAAAGTCATTTCTTTTGATAAAACATTATAAATCTGAAAATAAATAATGATTTGTAAAAGACCTTCTGTTAATGATTTATGTCTCGAGCAAAATAAAATTGTCACATATTGTAAACAATGCTACAAGAGATAAATAATAGGAAAACAGAGGTGGTTGGACATTGCCAGGCCATAAATATACTAGACCTTATAATTCTCTTGATAAAAAAAAACTTGAAGAGAACGATAAACCATTACCAGGACAAGAGCCCTACAATCAAGTTGATATAATAGTAATGTGTCACGACATTTGTTATCGTGATATAGAACGTCGCTATAACGTTCGTGCAGTGATTTCTAAATCAGATTCTGATAAGGTAATGTTGGACGATCTTCGTGATATGAAACCTGCAAACGGTCAGCTTCACAAGCTACGAGAACGTGTTGTTATAAATCTGGTGCAGGGTTTTATTGGAGCAAAATATAAAATGGGACTAGGAGAAAAAGAATTGTATGATGATCTTGATGCGACAACATCGTTAGAGTCAGAGCTACACAAACCAAAAAAATGTTTCCAACTTAAAATTGTTGCAAATGCCGTTGACAATATCTGGGCGATAGATTTTGTTGATGTGTCAAATCTTGGTTAGGTTTAACATAATAAAAGATATCTCTATAATGTCAAATATGCTTTCAGTGTCCGTGCCAGTTTTAGATTAAACAGGAACGTAATGTCGATAACTGATGCGCTAAAACAAATGATAACAAGTACAAAAAAAAAACAAATAGAATCTGGACCGATCACGGAGCAGAATTGTTTAATAAAATGTTCGAGCAGGTTTTGGAACTAAGTAATATAAAAAAACCATATTACAGGAAATGAAGGTAAAAGTGTTGTCGTCGAGCGATTTAATCGTACACTAAACAAAACAATAAATAAGTATCTGACAGCTAAAAATATAATAAATATATTGATAATTTGCCAAATATTGTTGATGAGTATAACACGAAACACCGAACCATTAAAATATCGCCAAATGACGCAATTAAAAATCCGATAGCAAACGAAAATATGTACCGCAGACATACATTTAAATATTGCAATGAAGCTAAAAATTTCTCTGACGCAAGAAAATTTGAAAAAGGATTTACTCCAAGTAGTATTTGTTGTTGATAAAGTACGTTTAACAGTACCTGTAACATACTCGTTAAAAGATTTATTAGATGAACCTATAACTGGTAGTTTTATATGGACAAGAAATTCAGAATACTTCCAAATGTAATGGCTTTGTGCGAACTAAGTCGATACAATAATGTTATTATAAATTGTTTCGTATTTTACAAGCACAGATTTACATCTTATAGCTTTTCGTAACGAAATTAAATGTAATTTTCTTGTATTATTATCTGGCAATCAATTAAAAATTTTAACAAAAATAAAATTATATTTTATATTTCTTTGATAGCAAATTATTTTCAGACTTAAAAAGGTTTGATAAGCTACCAACATATTTAGTGCTTGGTAACTTCAAAATCAAATTTATTATTTCATTAGTAATTTGACACTCAACATTATATCGTCCAGTTGTCGGTCTTCTTATTTTTCTCTCAGCTACAGCAACTAGTACTTCTTCGGAATCTTTGTTGCACAAACTATCATCTTCGATATAACCAGCCAAATTGTTAAATCGCTGTATAATTGTATAACTTGCTGTACAATTATCATTTGTGATTGTATAGGATGGATATATATCAGCAAGTCAATTTATCAAGTTAATATTAATCAAGTTCATATTAAAATAACCTTTTTTAATTATAAATAATAATGGCTAGCTAAATTAAATCTCCAGAAGCAAAATATCATTAAAAAGTTAATATATTAAAATACAAGGAAGGAGCAAGCTGAGACAGAAAAAGTTCGTCTGGTTATAACGCATATTCTGTTGTCCTTATTGTAATGCAAGGCGATTCTGATAAAATTCGCCTAACAACGGCAGAAAAATAAACTTAATGAAAGTTCGTTTATAACATTAAAGTTTGAAAAAGATGACATTCTTATGTTTTATCATAATTGTCTTACTAAAACCGAGCTAAGAAATATTGTTAAGCACTGTATTTTAAACTAAATTTGTCAAAAGTTGACATTGAAGTTGTTTATGTACGCCATCAGCCACAAATATTACTGCACGACGATCAATCTTATGATATTTTCCAGCAGAATATATTGATTTAAATTTTATTTCTTCTTCAGTATACTGATTTACTAAAATAATTGATCTTTTTTATTTTTTTTAATTGGAACCATTGGAACGGGCTGCTCTTTTGGTGTTTTCTTTAGTTGTAACTAAATCTATATTTTCAATGCGATTGACATTTTTATATTTATTTTATTATTATGATCGATGATTAAATTATTATAATAGTACCGTTTAAAGTTTCATACACAAATATATGGTTTTACAATTAACCTGGTCAGTTTTAGTTCCTCTAACCATTACACCTAAATAACCATATTTATCTAAATTTCCAGCAACTTTTTTATATCGAATAATTATTTTATCAGAGGTCTCAACTCAAATATAGGATGCTGCTGAAACTCGTTTTGTAATGCTAAATTCTCAATATTACCATCATTATTTGTGCCATATTTTCGATAAATTCTTTGTCCTGCTGGAATGTCCTCACAAAACAAAGTATAAATAAAATCTTTTATGACCATTTCAGTCATATATGTATCATCACCTTTTACTGAAATTATCTCTCCAGCTGGTATTGGTTTTCCTACAAATGTTTTAGATTTTATGTAAGTAACCAAACCAAGTGCATTTGATGCATATAAGTTGTACTTTGGATGAACATGATTAGTTTCTTGCTCTTCCGCTTATATTGTAAAGACGGAATTAATACTTTAGCACGTGGCTATTTTTTGTTAAAATTGCTTGCACTTTCTAGGGAGATTTTCAAATACATCAGTCATCCAAACATTTATTTTTTCTTGTTCTTTATCAGTTCTAACGACAAAAGAAATCCATTACGAGCCTAGAAAATTACTTGTAATTTTCCACAGATGTTTAAAATATAAGACATTTTAAAACAATTTTTGAGAATTAAATTTAAGTATCATCATATTCTGTTATTTGGGAGGAGGTGCTCAGATTAAATCATCAAATTTTTTGGAACTTAGAATTTCAATGTTTATATATTCCTAGAGTTATTATATTATTTTCTGAAAAATATTCTTTGTTCAAACCAAATATTATATAAATCTTTAAAGGAAACGAGAAATTAATATTTGTTACTTCGTTTCTGTCTCATGTTTTATTTATTTCACTATTGATCCAAAATATATATATCATTAGCTGAAGAAAATGTTTCTTTACAAGGGAGATAACACCGTTCCAGCTTATTTAAAAATCTTATCTGGTTTGTAGAACATAGATTGGCAAAAATGAAATGTATAAAACCGTAATGATTTCCAGACTGTCTGTAACAAAGTGCTGATGTATTGGTATTTGTTATAGTGAAATAATCTAAAGCCGTACTGAATCATAACATTATGTATATAGGGGTTGGTAAAAGCCCATCTATTGATTTTTCAGACCTGACTATCATGTATACAGCTGCTGTTCGTTTTTCAGTACTAACATGTAGCATCTTTCTTTTCTGTACAAATATACATTATTATATTTTAGATTACGCGATAAAATTTATATAATAATTAAAAATCAGAAAAACGAAAACATTTAGTAATTGGTAAGTATATAGTAATTTCTCAAACATATATGTGTAATCGGATTTCATAGCTTAGTGCTAAAATGTTGGATGCTGGTACTCAAGGTTGTGGTTCTATTCCTATCACTGGCATATGTCGGTGGGTATGGTTGTGGATTATCAAAAAAAAGATATTTAATTGAAAGTGCGAACCCCAACATAAAATTACATTCTCCCACCATGTAACCACGTGGCGGGTGTACTTTTGCACTCAACTTGGGGTTACCATGGAGAGTATACAAAAATCTGTTGGACGCAGGTAAATCCCCATTTATATATGTGCTGTCTCTTAGGATAAGTTTATATGTTGTGTTGTCCCTGGGAAAATTTTATGTGTTTTGCAGTCCTGTAGGATAGGTTAATGTGTTTGTATCGTCTAAAAATAAACAGCAGGATGATATGAATTCGCGACCTTGCGACCTCACGAATGGTATACATAACAGTGTCATTCAGGAAAAATGTCGGGAGACAAAATTTGTCTATGAAGTGCCTGTGGAACATAAGAGAGGTCTTTAGACTGGAAAAGACAGCCCTCTGAGTTTCTAGTTTCTGTTTCGGATATTTAGGAATTCGACTGGGGGTATGCATATGAAAAGGACTTTATGTGCTTTACCGGCAGATCGGACCCATGGAATGGCAGACCTATCGTCTTCGGTGCTGTCGTTAAGTTTAGAAATATCATTATCAAATAAAATATCAACCAAATGTTCTAACTTGCAGAGATTATGCAGTTTACAACAGCAAATGTTTTGACATTTAAGAAATTATACCTTTACAGGCATATATATATATATATATATATATATATATATATATATATATATATATATATATATATATATATATATATAGTAACTAACTAGCCTGAGCGCTTTCGACTCTTAATGAGTCTTTTTCAAAGGCAAATACAAAACATATAAAACAAACAAATAAATACAAAAACGTTTTGTTTGTAAACCTCTACATGGCTGTCTCCACATGAGTTTAAACTATAAATACAACCGGCTTGTATAGACTTGTTGCGGATACTGAAAACTGTGTAACTGTGAAAACTGTGTATAATTCCCTAAAAGTCTCCGTGGATTCTTAAAGAGATGACGTCATAATTCTCAAATAATTTTATAAATACTATACCAATAATATTATCCTTCATATGATATACCTTATTTCACAAATTAAAAATATCTCACCTGTATGCAAATGATATTAACTCTCAATATTTATCTCTGTGTGTGTGTGTATATATATATATATATATATATATATATATATATATATATATATATATATATATTTCTGTGTGTTATACCATATTTACTTTCTTGAAGGCTAAGATCAAAATTTTGAACGAGAGATGCAATATAAGCCTGAATGGGATTAACTGCTTTAATTAGTCCTCGTTTACCTATTTGGTACCGGATTATGTTTGGAGGAGGTGAAAGATTAAAGGTCTTCGAATGCACAACTTTACGAATCGGTAGTTATTTAAGAACGCCTGCGTTGAAAACAAAGAGGTACCCGAACAACAATCATTGCTTTATTTTCCTCGCATTTAAAAGATTGAATCATAAGGCGTAGACTTTAGCGCTGTTCTGTTTAGCATCAAGGGCGATACTAATATAAGGTCCAAATTAAACTGACCAATCGGAGAGCGAGTTTAAATGACTGGATGGGTTTATGTTTACCTAATCAGAAGTGTTGCAGTTTACCAGCTAACGATATCATTTGTTATTATTATCATCATTATTATTATTATTATTATTATTATTATTATTATTATTATTTTTATTATTATTATTATTATTATTATTATTATTATTATTATTATTATTATTATTATTATTATTATTATTATTATTATTAGTAGTAGTAGTAGTAGTAGTAGTAGTAGTAGTAGTAGTAGTAGTAGTAGTAGTAGTAGTAGTAGTATGGTCCCTCTCATTTTCTGTAATGCAGATGACCTTTAGGCGGAAAGAATAAAGCATATTATATGGTTGAGCCCCCCATTAGATGTTGGCGTTTTGTAAAAACTCAAAATAGAATTTAGATTAAATTGTATGAATTTTTGCATTAGGGTTTAATACACATCCTTACTCTAGTGTAATATTAACTCTACAAGCCGAGCTGGTTTTCGAGTTTTTATGAGTGTGTCATCCTTTCCTTGAATCTATATTATCCGGTGTATGCCATATTGTTTTGTATGCAATCTGTGTATTTTCTGGACTGGCATTATAATCAAATCATAATTTCAGATTCGATTTTAATTTTAGAACAAATAATTCCATTTTTTAAAAAAAAATAATTTAACGATTTGTCTGCATTTAGATTAGCTATAATTGATCATACAGTGTTATACATCATTGTAAACTGCCGCATTGCAGTTCATCATATCAATTTAACTGCAAAATTGTTAAAGCCACGTTAAGAATCCAAGACAAACACACACGCACACATACACACACGCACAGACATTTCAAAAGATGTTATTACTTGCATGATTTATTAGTAAAAGTTTTCCATTTCGTATTATGTTTCATCCTTTTCTATTTTCTTGCATCCAATTTGAATCTTTTGGATGTCTTGTGTTCTTGTTGCTTCATTTTCTGTTTCACTTCTTCTCTCATTCTTTTTCCATAACTGTTATATTTTTATTAAAAAGTCATCAAAAGCATGTTTAAAAGTATGGTTCAGCCACAAAACAACAATTCTAGGACTAACACGCTGACTCCAACTATCAAATTATCTGTAACGTATGCATAGATGCGCATGTATGGAAACACATTTTGTACTGGATAGTTTGCAATAAATATAGCAACGTTTGAGAAAAATACGTTGGTTGTTTATTCATTTGGATGGTTGATTAATTGACAGACATTACTGTAATCTAAACGAACCATCGTCATCTCTAATAACATCGTCATCGCTAATGACACTATCCTGTTTACTTACATCGTAAGGAGTTTAGTGTATACACAGTTTAGCGAATGTTGGAAAATAACGGTTAGACATTATTCCATATCTGAATGCTTCATAGTTTTGATGACTTACGCTGAACATCTAGAAAATACATTCACCCAAGTCTCCATTATCGGTTATTATCCATCCTCCATTTCCTTTTTGTGATAGAGTGCATACAATACATGATGTTTTTAATGTGTGCCCAAACACGTTCCCTCAAATTCACCTTAGCATTATTATTCTAATTTTCACACAGGGTTGTATTGTGAAAAAAAAATACATTCGTTTCGATTAATAGCAGCAAAGTGGGCATAAAGATAATGATATTAATAAACTAAATGAATTTAGATTTTATAAAGATTTCACAAAATTAGTTACATAAATATACACAACTATTTGAAGGCAAGAAAGACTTACTATTGTTTTTAACAGGCACGTATATTTTTTCTTTATGTGATTAACCATTTTTTTTACAGGGCAATTAAAAGTTGCTGTGTACATGAACACTGGATTACTGACCGTTTATGGTGAGATTCACTCTCTCTCTCTCTCTCTCTCTCTCTCTCTCTCTCTCTCTCTCTCTCTCTCTCTCTCTCTCTCTCTCTCTCTCTCTCTCTCTCTCTCTCTCACATACACACACACACACACACAATCTAAATGATATGATTATTAAATAACATAGTTATATAGTGTATATTTTATTATAATATGATCTATTAGTTTACAAGCAATAATTATAATGTACATAATGGTAGCTTTCTATGTATTAAACAATCAAAATTATGTGATTATTTCTTTCCATGTTCAATTTTAACGATATTAGAAAATATACATATTTGCATTGCATAATTTTATGTAATTAATAACATATGTTACCAATTGTTTATTAATTTTTTTAAATTTATTTATTTATTTATTTAATTTATTTATTGCAGTAATCAAAGCCAGACATATTGGTTCCATGAAGTCCACCCTGATTAATTCATTTGCATTGGTAAGTACTTTGACTTACTATTCCTTTGCATTGTATTCGAGTAATGAACATGTATAATACACGCGGAATTTAACGTCTACACAAATTCTCCACATTGTATTGTAATAATAAACATATAATACACACGGAGTTTAACGTCTACACAAATTCTCCACATTGTATCGAGACGATCTATGTAATTTACACGGAATGGAACATCTATACAATTCTTGTTGTTGTGGGGTTTAACGCCATTTTTCAGCACACGATAGGCTATACATGGCGGCCAGTATTAATGGTAGAGGAATAAACCAGGAAATCATCGGAAAGAACCACCGACCCACGAGAAGCTACTGGTAAGCTTTCTCACATATCCACATTCGTCGAATCCTAGACTCGAACCCACGCAGACCGAGGTGAGATGGCAGTGATCCGTAAAGGACAGCGATTTAGACCACTCAGCCAATCGGGGCCCTCATACAATTCTTGTGTATATTGTGTAGATTCTTGTTCAAATTTGTTTCCTTCGATTTAACTACACTGTCAAACTAAATGATTTGTAATGAATTATAAGATGCAACACATTATATATATATATATATATATATATATATATATATATATATATATATATATATATATATATATATATATATATATATATATATATATATATATATATATTATTATTAAACTGATATTATATGATCTGAAGTTTAATAGGAAAGAAAATTCCCGATATGATTTGTTTCCCTTCATCTCCTTTCTGTTCTTTCTTTCTATGCTTGCTTTCTGCTTTAAAATAGAATATAAGAGTTTCTAATATGATAATTGTTACAGATCTCTTTGACTCCGGACGGAAAAGAAACATGCAAATGCAGAACGGAGGTAATCCCAAACAGCAGCAACCCAGTCTATGATGAAAAGTTCTCTTTGTGAGTTATTATTATTATTATTATTTTTATTTTTATTATTATTATTATTATTATTATTATTATTATTATTATTATTATTATTATTATTATTATTATTATTATTATTATTATTATTATATACGATATATTCTTATCCATTAAAAGTTAAATTCAAAGCATATGTTACGATTACAATCAGATCAAACGTGAAATGTAAGTGCTACATAAGTTATTGGAAATCATGCAGTTGATCACCTATAATTTTCATCTTCTCTAGCAATTAGAAAGGTTGTGTGTTCATCTTAGAATTTTACAGTTTTTTTTTATTTCAAACGTGTATGTAATTTGAGCCTGTGCGTAATGTTACAAGATTATTATTATTATTATTATTATTATTATTATTATTATTATTATTATTATTATTATTATTATTATTATTATTATTATTATTATTATTATTATTATTACAGTGAGCTGACAGATGAGGATCATCACAAAAGAGTTATGATTTCCATTTGGCATCAGGATTCCGTCACCAGGTGGGTAGTTTTCCAAGGGGAGTAACTCGAATCATAATGATAAATATTAAAAGATTATTTATTTGCAATGTGGAATGACTTTCATTTGATAATTGATGTCAGAATATTGGATGATAATTTGAATTTTATCGTATTAGGAGCTTTATTACCAAGCTCTTTTGCGAAGTTCATTTTGATTGATGTTGTAAGACTTTCTTAAATAATAATAATAATAATAATAATAATAATAATAATAATAATAATAATAATAATAATAATAATAATAATAATAATAATAATAATAATAATAATAACTATAATTTCTAATTTTACTCTTTATCGAATTTCAGGTCGAATGAATTTATAGGCTGCACATCGTTTGGAATTGCACGTATGAAGAAAACAATGACGGTATGTATTTTACTCATGCGTATTTCAATTGTATCCAACAAAATGTCTGAAGATATAAACTGATAACTGAAGGATTTATATACCTTCTTATTTTTATACCTACTTTGTAATACCTCTTTATTTTTATCTTATAATTTAGTGTCTCTTAAATGCTTGCGTATCTGTTGTTGTTTTTTTTTTTTTGCAAGCATGAAATATAAAGTATACATGAATATATTCAAAAGATCAATATGATATTGTAACGTTTTTCCATTTTTTTGTACCGGGTTCTGATTGTTTCTGTAGTTTTTTACATCTCAATTTATTATCATGTTTTTCTATTGTAGGGTGTGAAAGGCTGGTACTACCTTTTAAATGAGACGGTGGGTCGAAAGAAACACCTACAAATTACCAAGAGAGACAAGGTTATGTCAACCATCAACAGACGTGAGTATTAATGAATTAGAAAAATATATATATGTATGTATGTATGTATGTATGTATGTATGTATGTATGTATGTATGTATGTATGTATGTATGTATGTATGTATGTATGTATGTATGTATGTATGTATGTATGTATGTATGTATGTATGTATGTATGTATGTATGTATGTATGTATGTATGTATGTATGTATGTATGTATGTACGTGTGACTTAAGTGTGTGAATTCGTGCATGAGTATTTGTTACTTAAATCTGTGCAATCGTGCATGTGTGGGTATGGAGATAGAGAGAGAGAGAGAGAGAGAGAGAGAGAGAGAGAGAGAGAGAGAGAGAGAGAGAGAGAGAGAGAGAGAATTATGCGAATGAAAAAAAACAATGTTCATTGAATATAGTAAGTAAGCTGAGAAGATCTTTTTGCTGAATAAAATGCTTCTTTTATATGGATTGTCGTTCTTTTACTTTCGTTTTGTTTATAGGTGCCTCCAGTGATACCGGCTATCAATAAGGACATTACGGGAACAGAGCAGTTGAAAATGACAGTGCACAGAGGTAGAGGAGGCTTTGGCTTCACCGTCGTGGAATTTTGTCCTGTTAAAGTAGGAAGAGTTGACAGAGGTATTATAATCATTGACTGTTTGTCTGTCTGCATATGTGATACATTAGGACAGCCAAGGGCAAAGTTTTCATGGTAAAGTTCTGTTTAGGTGTTTTTACATTATGAAGAAGAAAATCAAGTTCTCAGTCAAAACACCAAAATCATTTCACAAAATATATAAGATATTTTGTTACTTTAAATTTTGCGTGCTGTTAGAAAAACCAAAGTATGTGTTATATTTTGTAAAAACTATTTTGGTGCTTTGGGTGCCCAGAACGTTAAGGCCCATTCTGTCAAAATAATGGTGTGTGTATATGTGTGTGTGTGTATGTGTGTGTGTGTGCATGCGTTTGTGTGTGTGTGATATAAGCGTATAATTGCACTGCCTGCGTAATGAGATCTGTACTTTTGTCTATTGGCTGGGATTGGTAAACAATATTTTTATATTTGTTGGACTCGGCCATTTAAGGCTAAAATTTTCTAGCAACACGAACTATAATTCCATCTTCCCATCGTAGGAGTGTTTTACAGTACCGTGATGTCGTCCAGTTAGAAAGTGTCCAGTGATAAAAGCATACTGAATTTACAAACAAATTCAGACATATTCATTCCATCTTTATTGATGCCAGATTGGCTTTAATTATAACATTTTTACCCATTTTGTTTTCTTAAGAAATTCTGTATAACCACACTTTTATATTTATAGATTATGAGGATTTTGTAAATAGTTGACCTATTCAAATGTTAGAGTCATCTTAGACTTCATGTAAATTACTAATTCTCTTCACAGCTTCAGAAGGATAGTCATAAATACTTGACTCGTTTCCTCCATTACACGTATATTAACAAAGTATTGTGCAATGTTTTAATTGATATTTAATTTTTTTCAGACTCACATGCTGCTGAGACTGGTTTGAGGGAAGATGATGTCATCATTCATGTAAACGGCGTAAACGTCTCACGATCAACATCAACCAGCGTAGCTAAGCTTGTAAAGTATGTTTCATTTTTGTCCGATGCAATAATTTATGAAGTTCCCTGCAACATTTCGTTTATTAAAGTGCCTCTTATATTTTATGATCAGTTGTATATCCCTATGTGTACAATCTCCATTAAAGCATTCCATACACTTGATTCGTTACTTTGCTGCATCGATGTTCTAAAGTGATACTGTTAAATATCTTGATTTTAAGTTGAGCTAAGTAACCTGTTTTTGCAACGTATTAACATATGTTCTTTAAGAAATATACAGTATGTTACTTAACCAGCTTACGTTCATTGTCAGACTCTTTAGCATCGGATGAAAGAGATTCTTGGTAGCTGTAAAAGTTTGGGATGTAAATTGTTCGTGCAAATAGTTCGCAAACACATAATGACTAAAGTTCTTGGTTTAAAAACAAACCGGGAACATGTAAGTTTGTTATATTATATTATATTATATTATATTATATTATATTATATTATATTATATTATATTATATTATATTATATTATATTATATTATATTATATTATATTATATTATATTATATTAGCGCAAATGTGACGTGTGTTTAACTTGTTTTTCATTTCTACTTTACATTGCAGGAACAGTGGAAGTAAGGTTACCTTGGAACTCATCAGACACACTTCCGTATTCCTTGAGTCCCTGCCAAGTAAACGAAGACCCAAGAGATAAAAGTGTGACAAGGAAGAATCGGAACACGTTTCCGGTCTAAATGCAGACTTGACAAAGCCTCTACTGCGAGATTCTGGCTACATAAGCCCCCGTATTGTCAAGTTCTGGACGCGACTTAAGTCCAGTTCCAGACTTAGTCTCGACTTGAAATGAAGTTTTCTTTTGACTCGATCTGTTTTAAAAATTGTTATGTATTATTGTGCTGGGAGTTGATGACGAGAAACTGTAGATATATCCTTTGAGGAGACAATGTGCTTTTTCATACACTTTTGCTTCTATTCTCGTATTTCATAGCTTTGTCAGTTTCTTCATATGTGACTTCTTTAACAGATTGAAGAGATTCGTATAAAATTTAGAGTAACCAAACAATTTAAAAGATTCAGCGTTAAAAATGTTACTCAGAATTAAAGACTCCTATGGACACATGCAAGATGAGAGTGCTTAGTTGTGACTGAAAACTGATTCGTGGTAGGTGTTGGAAGAAAAGCCATTCTGTTGGGAAGTGGACGATACAACATTTTGTAGGACTGCCCTCATTGTGAATCATTGTCTGCCTTCAGACTTGAAAGAAACGTTGCCATGACGCCGTCAGCCGCTTATCTGAAACACGATATGGACTTTGTAGAACTGGTGCATCACGAAAATGCAACAATTCTCCTGGCTATTACGTCACGGTATACTCAGCCAGACGCAGCATGAGACTATGAATATTGAAAAAGTGAGCAAAAAATGTACTTAATTGACCTGTATATCAGCATTTCTCTTTTCATTCTAAACAACCCCACCCCGTTACACTCAAGTAAACATAGCTCTGAAATTTCAATGAAATATAAAAAGAAAAACTAAATTGAGACATTCCACAAATTCCACTCCTTCTATCTCCATTAATCTCAATCTTTTGTCATGCATTCGTGGATTTCACTTTTTTCTCCGACGTTTGTCATAAAGAGCAGCAGGGAGGGCGAACCCTACAAAATTTTGCGACAAAATCGATTAAAGCCTCAGAATGCCAAATGGAGCCTTCCTACGAAATCTCATATTTTAACAAAAAAAAAAATGAAGACCCCATTTGTAAAATGGAGCATTAGCGATTTTGTCGTAAATATGTTGTCATAACCACCCTCAAAATTGCTGCCATCTACGTCGCAAATATGTTGTCATCTCGCCCTCCCTGCTGCTGATTAATACAAATTATTTGTTAGCTTTTCACAAACAGACTAATCGATAAGACTTCACCACGTAAATCAATTAAATTATTTGACTGATCGGTGAGTGTAAAATTAATTCTAGTTAGCAAATCATTTTGACATTGCATATAGACTGGATTAGTCGGATTCTCAACAATTAAAAATCCTGGAGGAGCTGTTGGTGCAAATGAATAAAGAATGTAACCTTGTCGGGCTTGATTTGATTGTTCCATATTAATTTGATAACTTCCTTCGATTACATCACACGTTAAATTAAGCGCGATCACCGATGAAATATCCACATTGTTCGGTGCGATATGTCTACCGTCGCCGTCGGGAGAATTATTATGAGTGAGGATAATAGGATTCGGCTGGCTATCTTTCCATGATTGATAAATTTTATTAAATCCTTCGTCGATGGCAGTTCTGAGTTTTTTCTTTAACTCGGGAACGTTATATCCTGGTAATTTATAATTTGGATTTTCATTTATATTTTTTTTATAATCTTGGGCTGAACTAGTTTTTGAAATCGGGCTATTTTCATCAGTAAAAAGATTAGTAATCCTCGAATTAAATATTTCCATGTCATCGATGATTTTATTACCCGCAGCGACTACACTAGTAAACTCAGCTTGTGTAAGAAGGCCAGATCTTAACGAGGGTAATAACAACAAAAAATCATTATTCATTCTATCAAGGATGTGATTTTTAATATCTACGAATGTTGGACTTGTATCATGCATTTCCAAAATTTCGTTCTCTCGTATAATATAATCATTAAAAAGTGGAATTATCCATGCATCCTCACCATATTGATCCTTATATCGATATCTTTTTGTGAAGTTTATATCCTCGAAATTTTTATACGTTTTTGATGGATTTTCAGGTCCTATTTCATCAGTGATGTAATCAGATTTACAGGCTCGGGCGTGGAATTACCAGCACTTCTAGGTGGATCTTCTGGCCATCCTAATACTGTTCTTATTGAACTGTTATAAATATCTACAACATACCCAGGGGAGCCTATTTCAATTGTAGATTATAGTGTTGGTTCATGAACTGTTATCGCAATTTTTGATTCCCTTCTAGTAATGGATTTTATTCTACGTTGTAATTCATTATTAATTTGCTCAATTTGATAGGACCCAGTTGGTATTGAAACAACGTTCCAATCTGGAGTGGCATCTTTTTTATTTCTATATGCAAATACCAGAGAATTATTAGGTCTCTGACCACCAAATGGAACCGATCTGATATTAGGCCAACTATGATACACTCGTAATTTTGCCAACGCGATTTCCTTTACTGAAACAGGGGAAGGAAAATTCACACTGAATTTAGGGTTTGTTGACGATATTGATATCATGCTTGTTTTCCGCGGAGTGGTATTTTCTGCTATCCGCTGAAGTAGTTGAATCTCTTGCGACATTATTATTATTATTTACAATGTCTAATTTTGCAATAGATGAAAAAACGCTAGCGTTTTTAATCGTAGTATCATAAATACGTATCATCGCGGAGAATTCGTCTTCGGTAATTATCGTATCATCAATCGATGATGACATCAACGAGGATAATTGTGAGTAACCGTTAGATACTGCTTGATGTTTTACTATATAGTCGTTAAGTTTTTCTTGAGAACAGGATGATATTTTTTAGTAATAGCATTTGCAATTCCAGCAAATGTTGTCACCGCGGAAATAGATATTGGGACAGCAATCGGAGCTACCATTGTTACTGAAGATAGTATAATACCAGCACCGGCCATTATACCAGATACTGAGTATACTGTAACATCAATCGCGGTAATTCTCCTGCGATACTTTTTAATTTTTATTTCATACTCATCAATGAGTGTTTTGAGTTTCGTTAAAAACTCTTTGACGGTATCATAGCGATATTGCGATGACGGAATCATATTATTTTAAAATCTCAAGTGGTTTCTAATTGTTAAAAATTCTAATTTAGATCAGCTACAAACTCCATGTACCATACAAATGATGTCTTATTTAAATTAGGATCAGTGCTTGTTATTGTAAACCGTTTGTATTCACCCACGTCAATAGTCGTTGAAATCACGTTGTTGTATCCATATGAAGTCGATGATGATATATTAAACTGGTTCAGTGACACTATTGTTAATCGATAAATACCCTTGTTTGACATAGTGAGAGTTATTGTATTCTTTTTAGGTTCCCAATCTAATGATCCAGAGAGAACTGTGTATACCATATTTATGATATTCCTCTCATGAGGAATCTTTATTTTTTCAAGTAGCGGAAGATTGTTTTAAACTTTGTGATATCCTCGATAGATTTTTTAATATTACTAATGCTATCTCTAATAATATTAAATCCAGCATCATTAATATTTTTAATATTGAATTTAATTTCATCAAAATTGGATTTAATTTCAGCGAGAGATGGAGAGGTTACCGCTGGTGTTCCAAAAAATTTATTGATAATATTTCTACGAAGGGAAGTATACGTTGTTATATGTTTTTCAAGTTCTTCATCTAAATATTTTAATGCATCTGTGATTGTAGAAACAAGTACACCTGGTTTGAGTTTTCCATCATTTGAATATAACACTATTGTATCTTCAACGACGTCATGTCTTCGTATTAAGACATCATCCAATGACACATTACTAGATTTCAATTTGCCCTGGCGATCTTGAAATACAACTATTTCCCCAGGATCTACACTTGGCAAATTTAATGTCTCGGCGATTTCATCTTCGATTATTTTTTTACATTTTGGACAGCTAATTTACTATCGGTTTCTGTTTTTTTTAATCTGATAAAGGTCGTCCCCAAATATCAATCATTATACGAAAACGCTAACGTTTTTCTAAATCATAACGCTATCGTTTTTGCCATTGCCCACTAGTATATTCATTAACAACAACTTGTGGTGGTTTCCTTGGAAATCTAGATATCTCTGCAATGACGTTTAATACTTCACGACCGCATATCGGTGGATCATTTAACCGTTGTGTTGGTAGCGTGGAATAAAAAACTGGAGATGATTTTGTTATTGTAGATACATATCGCATGAATTCTTTTGGTGGAGCTAATCCATATGAATCAAAATAGACAATTCCACGTGGATCAATTGCATATGCGACCCAATGAGTTCCTTTTCCGCTGCTGTTAACAAGATTGATAATACCCGTTTCATTTTTCATTGGTTTGGACGGTAATTGATCTCTCATGAAAACTCCTCTAAAGTTTTTTATTGATAACGATTTTACAGCATCAATTAAATCAAAATTGCACATTGGTGAAAATCCAAGGGATTTTTCCACTAATAAGCCGTTCCTGGTATTCTTAGGCCCGTGCCCTTGTACCAATTGTGTGGAGTTCCTGGCAGTCTTAGACCCTTTCCCTTTTTTTATAGCCATTCCCAGTAGCTTTTTTCAGGGCCATTCCTGCAGCAGTACCAACGGCTCCTAACGCTGCCGCCTTCGCAACCGCTGGGGCAGCCGCTGCAATCAATGCTGGAATAGCAGCTAACAGCGGAAATATACCACCTGATTTTATCATACTGGCGATTGCTGCTTTCGAAAAATCAATTTGAACTCCTCGTTTGTTCTTTAGCGCATCATTGAAATGTTTTATTTGACGATCTGTCAATGATAATTTATGTGCACCACCGGACATTTGAGTGGGTTTCAGCGTTATTGTAGTTCCACATTCTTTAGCCGACTTTGATTTCAATTTCTTGACCTGACCATCAGTCAACTGGACATTAACAATACTATATGTCATTCTATTCTAAAATGTAATTTACATTTTTAATTGATCTTATTGTGAAAATCCTAACTACATGTTTTCTACTGGTGCATCAATAAGTCTCATTCGTCCGCCAATTCCTTCTAACAACATTGATTTATCACTGAGAATGACAGCAACTGCTCTATAATCTGCTATACCAGCAGGGCGTTGTACCCGATCTTGGAAGTATATATCAACAACAGATTGTCTCATCATGTCAAGATGTTCCAATGAAAAGTAATAAATCGGATAGTGTTTTTCAAAATCAATTTGCGATATTTGCAAACCAGTATCAACATTTTGATCACGACCCATATACGACAATATTCTATGATATACACGTGCTACGTTGTTGTTTACATAATTAAGCTGTACAATCTCTGCTGGCTCTTGTCCGTTTATTCTCAAAGAAACTTCACTTACTCCTAATTTATCAAATATCATATAACTAGATAATTGACGACCCATTCGATTTGCATCCTGTAACGCTATAAAGATATGACGTGGAGCTGAAACACCTTGTTTTGATGCTAAGTGCCATGTAAATGTGCCATTTACATTATCCTGCTTCGTATCAGTCGTTGTTGTTAGCCAACTTAGTAATGATTTTCCACCTGTGTCCATAAACGATAGTAATTGTTGCTCTATCGTAACTGCTGGTGTCAAGACGGGCATCCATAGAACCAATTTATTTAAATTGACTTTACCATCATCAACACCATTAGCACGCCAGATTGCATCATTGTCATTCTCCTTTCGCACTAACACGACTGTATGCTTTGCTCCATAGATGACTTTTCTGACATTTCTACAGAATCCGAATATGTGATATAACGGAATTGCACATGAAAACCGTCGACGCTGTCCTTTTAATGCTCCTTTTCGTGTTGCAAATCCTAGATTGAAATTATCATTGACCTTTTTTAAAATGTTGAATTCAGCGTCTGGTCTAATTTCACGGTCTGGATTAGCATCGAGTTGTTGTTCAGCTTCTGCAGTAGCTTGCGGAGTTCGTACTTTAACAAATTGATAATGGTTCGGATGATCAGAAGTATCCTTAGCAAACATCATAGACGGACCAGCCGATCTTGTATAATCATCAGAATATCTCACAAGTCCGATTATTGTTGTTGCAATATCAACATTTCGTTCTATTGATTCAATTTCTTTTCCATCAATGATATATCTTGCACTGTTAAATAGCGCCATAATGCCATTATTTCGTTCGTCATTTTCAGTTGCAAATAACCATACTGACCCATATTTTGGTGATATATAGTAACCAACTTTTCTAATACAGTCGCTTATTCGTTTAGGTTTTTGCCCGTATAGCATGAAGCTGATTTTATTAAATCAAATCTCCTACAAAATATGTTTCTTAGATCAAATCCAACAAGTCTTATTTATGATGGGTAATAATTCTATAGTAAACATTGCATCATTGATTAATATGAGATTACTAGCTAAATAATGTTTATTATTTCTTTGACAAAATTCTGGTCCAGAATCCGCATTTGGTTTTAAGATCAGAATATAAGCATAATACTTGCAGTACAGTAGTTTTTCCACATTCGATCTAGTACTGTACTGTAGAGAACCCCATTAATGTTCTTATTTGCAGAGATTATGCAGCATACAACAGCAAATGTTTTGACAATTAAGAAATTGTACCTTTAGAGGCATATATATATATATATATATATATATATATATATATATATATATATATATATATATATATATATATATATATATATATATATATATATATATATATATATATATCTTGAACATGTATAATATTATTAAGTTATGTTATATTTATATTCTTTTATGCAGTTGCTGTTGAACCCTGAAAGTTTTTTCTCTAATTACATGTATATATGTATATTTCGTTTAATTGTATATCCAGTTGACAAAAATTATGTCACCCTTTTTCGTTTATTCGGGGGCCAATTATTATTATTATTATTATTATTATTATTATTATTATTATTATTATTATTATTATTATTATTATTATTATTATTATTATTTGTGGAATGGCACGATTTGTAGCACTTATTTCCATAATACAATATTCTAAAAGAACACTGGCACAAATATGATGCCATATTCACTCCATGATACAATGTCCTTGAGAATTACATTTTCAACTGCAGTGCTACACAGAATTACATTTTCAGCTGTAATACCAAATATAAATAAAACTTCAAAAGCAGTAGTTTTGCCACGTCTGATCAAATAGTTGCAAATAAACGAGGCTATATTTCAATATTTACATATGTCTGCATGTCTTATTTGTGTTCCCCAGTGAATACTAAGCTTTTGAAAATTTACAAACCATGAATGGTAATAAAGATAAAAATAGAAACTAATGTAATACAAAGCTAATATTGTCGAAAAACTGTGCGTGTTTGTTTCTGTGTGTGTGTGTGTGTGTGTGTGTGTGTGTGTGTGTGTGTGAGAGAGAGAGAGAGAGAGAGAGAGAGAGAGAGAGAGAGAGAGAGAGAACATCATGTGCATCAAATTTCTTTATGACAAACATCGGAGGACAAAGACAGTGAAATCCACGAATGCATGAGAAAAGATTGAGATTAATGGATATAGAAGGAGTGGAATTTGTAAATGAATATGGTCAAATATGTGAACTGTGCAAGTGAATATAGCATGGTCTACATGGAATACAACTCTCATTGTCCAGAAACTGTGCGAGTTTGTTTCTGTGTGTGTGTGTGTGTGTGTGTGTGTGTGTGTGTGAGAGAGAGAGAGAGAGAGAGAGAGAGAGAGAGAGAGAGAGAGAGAGAGAGAGAGAGAGAGAGAGAAATTTCTTCATGATAAGCATAGGAGGACAAAGACAGTGAAATCCACGAATGCATGACAAAAGATTGAGATTAATGGAGATAAGAGGAGTGGAATTTGTGGAATGTCTCAATTTAGTTTTTCTTTTTATATTTCATTGAAATTTCAGAGCCATGTTTACTTGAGTGTAACGGGGTGGGGTTGTTTAGAATGAAAAGAGAAATGCTGATATACAGGTCAATTAAGTACATTTTTTACTCATTTTTTCAATATTTATAGTCTCATGCCGCCTCTGGCTGAATATACCGTGACGTAATAGCCAGGAGAATTGTTGCATTTTCGTGATGCACCAGTTCTACAAAGTCCATATCACGTTCCAGATAAGCGGCTGACAGCGTCATGGCAACGTTTCTCTCAAGTCTGAAGGCAGACAATGATTCACAATGAGTGCAGTCCTACAAAATGTTGTATCCTCCACTTCCCAACAGAATGGCCTTTCTTCCACCACCTACAACAATCAGTTTTCAGTCACAACTAAGCACTTTCATCTTGCATGTGTCCATAGGAGTCTTTAATTCTGAGTAACATTTTTAACGCTGAATCTTTTAAATTGTTTGGTTACTCTAAATTCTATACGAATCTTCAATGTCTTAAAGGAGTCGCATATGAAGAAACTGACAAAGCCATGAAATACAAGAATAGAAGCAAAACTCCGCAAAAGTGTATGAAAAAGCACATTGTCTCCTCAAAGGATATATCTACAGTTACTGGTCATTCACTACCAGCACTATAATACATAACAAGTTTTAAAACAAATCGAGTCAAAAGAAAACTTCATTTCAAGTCGAGACTAAACCTGGAACTGGACTTAAGTCGCGTCCAGAACTTGACAATGCGGGGGGCTTACGTAGCCAGAATCTCGCAGTAGAGGCTTTGTCAAGTCTGCATTTGGACCGGAAACGTGTCCCGATTCTTCCTTGTCACACTGGTATCTCCTGGGTCTTCGTTTACTTGGCAGGGACTCAAGGAATACGGAAGTGTGTCTGATGAGTTCCAAGGTAACCTTATTTCCACTGTTCCTGCAATGTAAAGTAGAAAAGAAAAACTAGTTAAACACACGTCACATTTGAGCTAATATAATATAATATAATATAATATAATATAATATAATATAATATAATATAATATAATATAATATAATATAATATAATATAATATAATATAATATAATATAATATAATATAATATAATATAATATAATATAATATGATATGACAAACGTACATGTTCCCGGTTTGTTTTTAAACCAAAAACTTTAGTCATTATGGGTTTGCGAACTATTTGCACGAACAATTTACATCCTAAACTTTTACAGCCAGCAAGAACATCTTTCATCCGATGCTAAAATGTCCGACAATGAAATTACGTTGGTTAAGTAACATACTATATATTTCTTAAAGAACATATGTTAATACGCTGCAAAAAAAAGTTTACTGATCACAACTTAAAATCAATATATTTTAGCAGTATCATTTTAGAACATCCATGCAGCAAAATAACGAATCAAGTGTATGGAACGCATTGTTGGAGATTGAACGCGTTGTGATATACAACTGTATAGTAGTTCAGAAAATATAAGATGCACTTTATTAAACGAGATGTTGCAGGAAACTTCATAAATTATTGCACCGGACAAAAATGAAACATACTTTACAAGCTTAGCTACGCTGGTTGACGTTGATCGTGAGACGTTTACGCCGTTTACTTGAATAATGACATCATCTTCCCTCAAACCAGTCTCAGCAGCATGTGAGTCTGAAAAAAATTAAATATCAATTAAAACATTGCACAATACTTTGTTAATATACGTGTAATGGAGGAAACGAGTCAAGTATTTATGACTATCCTTCTGAAACTGTGAAGAGAAGCAGTAATTTAGATGAAGTCTAAGATGACTCGTACATTTGAATAGGTCAACTATTTATAAAATCCTCATAATGTATAAATATAAAAGTGTGGTTATACAGAATTTCTTAAGAAAACAAAATGGTAAAAATGTAACAATAAGAGCCAATCTGGCATCAATCAAGATGTAATGAATATGTCTGGATTTGTTTGTATATTCGGTATGCTTTTTATCACTGGACACTTTCTAACTGGACGACATCACGGTACTGTAGGACACTCCTACGGTGGGAAGATGGAATCATAATTCGTGTTACTAGAAATTTTCGCCTTAAATGCCCGAGTCCAACAAAGATAAAAAGATGTTTACCAAGCCAAGCCAATAGACAAACCTACAGATCTCATTATGCAGGCAGTGCAATTATACACTTATATCACACACACACACACACACACACACACACACACACACACACAATTATTTTGACAGAATGGGCCTTAACGTTCTGGGCACCCAAAGCCCCAAAATAATTTTGACAAAATATAATACATACTTTGGTTTTTCTAACAGCATGTAAAAATTTAAAATCACAAAATATCTTATATACTTTGTGAAATGATTTTGGTGTTTTGACCGAGAACTTGATTTTCCTCTTCATATTGTAAAAACACCTAAGCTGAACTTTACGATGACAACTTTGCCCCTGACTGTCCTACTGGATTATATATGCAGACATACAGACAAACAGTCAATGATTATAATACCTCTGTCAACTCTTCCTACTTTAACAGGACAAGATTCCACAACGGTGAAGCCAAAGCCTCCTCTACCTCTGTGCACTGTCATTTTCAACTGCTCTGTTCCATTAATGTCCTTATTGATAGCCGGTATCACTGGAGGCAAGGAGGCACCTATAAAAAAAAAACGAAAGTAAAAAAAAAACTATGAATCCATTCAAAATACAAAAGAATCATTTTAATCAGCAAGAAAATCATCTCAGTTTACTTACTATATTAAATGTACACTGTTCATTTTCATTCGCATAATTCTCTCTCTCTCTCTCTCTCTCTCTCTCTCTCTCTCTCTCTCTCTCTCTCTCTCTCTCTCTCTCTCTCTCTCTCTCTCTCTCTCTCTCTCTCTCTCTCTCTCTCTCTCTCTCTCTGCATACCCACACATGCACGATTGCACAGACTTAAGTAAAAAATACTCCTGCACGAATTCACACTTAAGTCACACGTACATACATACATACATACATACATACATACATACATACATACATACATACATACATACATACATACATACATACATACATACATACATACATACATACATACATACATACATACATACATACATACATACATACATACATACATACATACATACATACATACATACATACATACATACATATTTTTCTAATTCATTAATACTCACGTCTGTTGATGGTTGACATAAGCTTGTCTCTCTTGGTAATTTGTAGGTGTTTCTTTCGACCCACAGTCTCATTTAAAAGGTAGTACCAGCCTTTCACAGCCTACAATAGAAAAACATGATATTAAATTGAGATAAAAAAAAAACCACAACAAAATCAAATAGATCCCAGCACAAAAAATGGAATAACATTACAATATCATATTGATCTTTTGTATATATTCATGTATATTTTATATTTGGTGCTTGCTAAATAAGAACAGGTACGCAAGCATTTATGAGGCGCTTAATTATAAGATAACAATAAAGAGGTATTACAAAGTTAGCATAAAAATAAGAGGGTATATAAATCCTTCAGTTATCGTTTTATATCTTCAGACATTAGGTGGGAAACAATTGAAATATACGCATGAGTAAAATTCTTACCGTCATTGTTTTCTTAATACGTGCAATTCCAAACGATGTGCAGCCCACAAATTCATTCGACCTGAAATTCGATAAAGAGTTAATTTAGAAATTATATTTGTTATTCTTTATTTATTATTATTATCATTATTTTTATTATTATTATTATTATTATTATTATTATTATTATCATCATTATCATCATCATCATCATCATCATCATCATTATTATTATTATTATTATTATTATTATTATTATTAATAATTTTATTATTATTATTATTATTATTATTATTATTATTATTTTTTTATTTTTTTTTTATTATACGATTTTATTAGCGTTTAAGATAGTCTTACAACGCCAGTCAAAATGAACTTCGCAAAATAGCTTGGTAATAAAGCTCCTAATACGATAAAATTCAAATTATCATCCAATATTCTGACATCAATTATCAAATGAAAGTCATTCCACATTGCAAATAAATAATCTTTTAATATTTATCATTATGATTAAGTTACTCCCCTTGGAAAACTACCCACCTAGTGACGGGATCCTGATGCCAAATGGAAATCATAACTCTTTTGTGATGATCCTCATCTGTCAGCTCACTGTAATAATAATAATAATAATAATAATAATAATAATAATAATAATAATAATAATAATAATAATAATAATAATAATAATAATAATAATAATAATCTTGTTTCATTACCCACAGCCTCAAATCAAATTACATACACGTTCGAAATAAATAAGACAACTGCAAAAATCTAGGATGCACACACAAGCTTTCGAATTGCTAGAGAAGATGAAAATTATAGGAGAATAATATTAATGGTGATCAACTGCATGATTTCCAATAACTTATGCAGCACTTACATCTCAATTTTGATCTGATTGTAATCGTAATATATGCGTTGAATTTAACTTTTAATGGATAAAAACATATCATATAATAATAATAATAATAATAATAATAATAATAATAATAATAATAATAATAATAATAATAATAATAATAATAATAATAATAATAATAATAATAATAATAATAACTCACAAAGAGAACTTTTCATCATAGACTGGGTTGTTGCTGTTTGGGATTACTTCAGTTCTGCATTTGCATGTTTCTTTTCCGTCCGGAATCAAAGAGATCTGTAACAATTATCATATTGGAAACTCTTTTATTCTGTTTTAAAGCAGAAAGCAAGCATAGAAAGAAACAGAAAGGAGTTGAAGGGAAATAAATCATATCGGGAAATGTCTGTCCTCATTAACTTCAGATTCATATAATATCAGTTACATTAAATATATATGATTTTTATGTACTGCATCTTATAATTCAGTACAAATCATTTAGTTAGACAGTGTAGTGAAATCGAAGGACGCACATTTGAACAAGAATCTACACAAGCATACACAAGAATTGTATAAATGTTCCATTCTGTGCAAATTACATAGATCGCATCGATACAATGAGGAGAATTTGCGCAGACCTTAAATTCCGCGTGTATTATATGTTTATTACTACAATACAATGTGGAGAATTTGTGTAGACGTTAAATTCCGCGTGTATTATACATGTTCATTACTCGACTACAATGCAAAGGAATTGTAAGTCAAAGTACTTACCAA
Source organism: Potamilus streckersoni (assembly GCA_016746295.1). NCBI lineage: Eukaryota > Metazoa > Mollusca > Bivalvia > Unionida > Unionidae > Potamilus > Potamilus streckersoni. The sequence continues at coordinate 4,335,060 of JAEAOA010000822.1, read as the reverse complement.
TGCAAATGAATTAATCAGGGTGGACTTCATGGAACCAATATGTCTGGCTTTGATTACTGCAATAAATAAATTAAAATAAATAAATAAATAAATAAATTTAAAAAATAAATAAATAAATAAACAATTGGTAACATATGTTATTAATTACATAAAATGATGCAATGCAAATATGTATATTTTCTAATATCGTTAAAATCGAACAAGGGAAGAAATAATCACATAATTTTGATTGTTTAATACATAGAAAGCTACCATTATGTACATTATAATTATTGCTTGTAAACTAATAGATCATATTATAATAAAATATACACTATATAACTATGTTATTTAATAATCATATCATTTAGATTGTGTGTGTGTGTGTGTGTGTGTGAGAGAGAGAGAGAAAAAGAGAGTGAGAGAGAGAGAGAATCTCACCATAAACTGTCAGTAATCCAGTGTTCATGTACACAGCAACTTTTAATTGCCCTGTAAAAAAATGGTTAATCACATAAAGAAAAAAATATACGTGCCTGTTAAAAACAATATTAAGTCTTACTTACCTTCAAATACTTGTGTATAATTATGTAACTTATTTTTGTCGTCTTTATAAAATCTAAATTCATTTAGTTTACCAATATCATTATCTTTATGCCCACTTTGCTGCTATAAATCGAAACGAATGTAGTTTTTTTCCAGTACAAAACTGTGTGAAAATTAGAATAATAATGCTAAGCTGAATTTGATGGAACGTGTTTGGGCACACACTAAAAACATCATATATTGTATGCACTCTATCACAAAAAGGAAAGAGAGAACGGATAATAAACAAAAATGGAGATTCGGGTTTATGTATTTTCTAGATGTTCAGCGTAAGTCATCAAAACCATGACACATTCAGATATGGAATAATGTCTAACCGTTTTTTTCCAGCATTCGTTCAATTGTGTATACACTAAACTCCTTACGATGTAATTAAAGAGAACGTCATTAGCGATGACGATGTTTTTAAGGATGACGATGGTTCGTTTAGATCACAGTAATGTCTGTCAGTAAATCAACCATCCAAAGTAATACACAACCGACGTATTTTTATCTATATTTATTTCAGACTATCCGATGCAAAATGTGTTTCGATACATTCGCATCTATCCATACGTTGCAGATAATTTGATAGTTTATTGTTTAGTGGGAAGAAAGCAAGGCAGCAAGAAAACGAGGTAAAATTTAAATAAATAAGTAAATAAATAAATAAATAAATAAATAAATAAATAAATAAATAAGTAAATAAATAAATAAACAAATGCCTCTTATTAAAATACCTCTTCCTTTTGGATTCAAATATTCCTCAACTGTAGGTAGCACCATGATTTGAATCACTGAATGCAGTGTTATAGTCACTATTAAACCTAATGTCACCAGTACAAATATATCCGATAAATGATGCAAATACGTATGTGTATTTATATTTCGCTGACGAGGCTTAAAGATCTAATAATATTAACGATACCGTAAGCGGTCGATAGCCTCTTAAATTATAGCTGGTAAACTGGGACACTTCGGGTTAAATAGACTTAATCCCATCACGCCATTTAAACCTCGCTCTGGGATTGGCCAGTTTAATTTAAACCGTATTTATTATTGCCACTGAGGCGAAACGACCCTGTTTTAAGGGATTAATGCGTTGATTTAATCTTTTAAGGGCGATTCCACTTTGTTTTTCAACCTCGGCATCCTTTATAACTACCGATTTGTAAGCTGAGCATTTGAACATCTTTAACCGGTCACCAGGTGAAAACAAAATCCTCTAGCAATCAAGGAAATAAGGATTATATAACGTAGTTATTCAAATTCATCCTAACATTTATGTCTTTTATATATTGCTAAACAATGTGATCTTATCCCTTAAGAAAGTAAATATGGTTTGACGCACACACACCTTAAAAGTTAACAGAGGTGTATGTATGTATGTATGTATGTATGTATGTATGTATGTATGTATGTATGTATGTATGTATGTATGTATGTATGTATGTATGTATGTATGTATGTATGTATGTATGTATGTATGTATGTATGTATGTATGTATGTATGTATGTATGTATGTATGTATGTATGTATGTATGTATGTATGTATGTATAATGTTTTATTCCTAGCTCTGAAGATAGCATTTATGTAAGAATACGTTTCTTAAGTGTTATGATGTTTCTGAAAAATTCGAGATGCAAATTATTATTAATTGTAATCAGTTCAATCTTCGCACCCATTTAATAAAATGGGTAATACGGTCTAATCAGAAAGATGCATTTACAGGTCTAGTAAAGTAGATACGGGGATTTTCTAACTTGGTCAACGTTGTATTTTAATGGACTCAACTACCCTTCAATCTTATACGTTTTTTACCTCATGACCGTAACTAAACAGTGAACACAAGGTGCAATAATAATAATAATAATAATAATAATAATAATAATAATAATAATAATAATAATAATAATAATAATAATAATAATAATAATAATAATAATAATAATAATAATAATAATAATGTATAACATAATACATAATTTTGCTATTTATCTAGCAAACTCTGTTATGCCAATTTTTGACTACGCCCTTCACATTGAGACGACTGCATAATGCACGATAAAGAACTCCAAGAAAAAATAAATGTTCAGGCGATTAGAATAATAATGGGTGCAATCAAAGGTGCATCTAATTCATAATTTGTACAATGAAACAAGCTGTGATAGTCTAAACTTTCGCCGTTACATGCATAAACTTCTTCAGCTATTTAAAATGTATACAAAAAAAATTATAATAAATTACCATTGACAAGAAAATATTGTATCTAATAATAAGTATTGCTTGTGCGGTGAAACTGAGAATCAAACGCTTTCTTTTTGACCTTGCCAAATATTCGAATCTTAGAGATCATATCCTATACACACTTTCTTTCGCTCTTATGAATGAGAATGAAACATTATCTGACAACACTGTGTTAACTGTGGAAAACAAAACACGAATATTTTAACTGTGAAAAATTATATTTTTATTTTTATCCACAAGAGATTTCATTAGTTGACTGATTTCATAACCATTCCATTCCCAATTAGTTTTTATTCATCATTGTTATGCTTGTTATAATGTACAACCATTGGTACTGGTATTTAGATCTTTGATATTATATTTTCTTTCTTGTTGATAGTATGGGGGGACAGTGTTTGTAAGCTCATACTTTCGACTGAATCCCCCAGTTTATATTTTTGTATCAAAGTGTCTTAAACTAATATCGAGGAAAGTTGGAGTCAGCTTGTTAGTCCTAGAATTGTTGTTTTGTGGCTGAACTATACTTTTACACATGCTTTTGATGACTATTTAATAAAAATACGAACATTTATGGAAAAAGAATGAGAGAAGATGTGGAACAGAAAATGAAGCAACAAGAACACAAGACACCCAAAAGGTTCATAATGACTGCAAGAAAATAGAAAAGGATGAAACATAATACGAAATGGAAAAGTTTTACTAATAAATCATGCAAGTAATAACATCTTATGAAATGTGTGTGTGCATGTGTGTGTGCGTGTGTAATATGTATTACAGAAAATCAGAGGGACCATACAAATAAATAATAATAATAATAATAATAATAATAATAATAATAATAATAATAATAATAATAATAATAATAATAATAATAATAATAATAATAATAATAATAATAATAATAATAATAATAATAATAATAATAATAACAAATGATATCGTTAGCTGGTAAACTGGGACACTTCTGATTAAATATACATAAACCCGTCCAGTCATTTAAACCTCGCTCTCCGATTGGTCAGTTTAATTTGGACCTTAAATTAGTATCGCTGTTGACGCAAAACTGAACCGTGCTAAATGCTAATCCTTAGGATTCAATCTTTTAAATACGATGAAAATAAAGCAATGATTGTCGTTCGGGTACCTCTTTGTTTTCAATGTGGATATGTGAGAAAGCTTGCCAGTAGCTTCTCGTGGATCGGTGGTTCTTTCCGGTGATTTCCCGGTTTCTTCCTCCACCATTAATACTGGCCGCCATGAATAGCCTATCATGTGCTGAAAAATGGTGTTAAGCCCAACAACAACAACAACAACCTCTTTGTTTTCAACGCTGGCGTTCTTTATAACTACTGATTCGTAAAGTTGTGCGTTTGAATTCTTTAACCCGTCACGAGTTCAAAAGATAATCCTGTACCAATTAGGTAAATGACGACTAATTGAAGCAGCTAATCACATTCATGCTTATATTGTATCTCTCGTTCAAAAATTATGATATTAGCGTTCAAGAAAGTAAATATGGTAGAACACAAAGGAATATATATATATATATATATATATATATATATACATATACACATACATATACATAGAACACATACATATACATAGAACACATACATATACATAGAACACATACATATACAGAGAGAGAGAGAGAGAGAGAGAGAGAGAGAGAGAGAGAGAGAGAGAGAGAGAGAGAGAATGAATTAGGACGCCTTTTTTTAAGAATACAAGGATAACACTTTCTGTTCTGTTTGGTGTATATTTGTATATACATGTATATATATTTGTATATACATGTGTATATATATATATATATATATATATATATATATATATATATATATATATATATATATATATATATATATATATATATATATATATATATATATATATATATATAATTGTCCACATTTCATATTTCACTGGCATTAAGTACTATATTATTTCACAAATTTATCTTTCATCAAATTGAATATATTTGGCGTCATGCGTTTATAAAATTGAAGTTTTGTTTGTTGATCAAATCTAAATTAATAAGTTGAATACATTTTTGAAACACCCGTATGGTGGTAAAATGAAATAGTTTTCATGTTTGGAACACCTCTATGTTGGTCAATTGTCTTCAAATTTTGGATAAAATCTTTAGTGGTAAAGATTAATCTGTTTCAGAACAGAACGGAATGTAACTTTTGATAATAAAAGTATATAAATGTAACATTGTTATGGTAGAATACATTGACTCTTTTATGTTTTATAAAAGGAATAAGAAATAAACAAATATTATTTCATTTTGAAGTATGGAAAACGTCCGTTCTCAAAGATAACAAAGTTTCTGATATTATCTTCGTTATAACAGTAACAAATATGGCAAAATTTTGGAGCATTTTGCGATTATTGGTAGTAAAAAAAACGTTTGTATCCTTACAATTTATGGTTTGCGGCAAACAAAACGGTTTCACAAATATACCCCTTTCTTTGTTAAATTTGGAATAAATGACAAAATTAATTGTCATTCTTCCCCGATATTTTATTTTTTCTTTAAAATGATTCATAAATTCACAATTTAGTAAGTCGATCTCCAAAAACTTGTCAGATTTTTCTTACAGATCCATTTATAAGTATTAGCATTAACATTATCCTCGTAAAACAAAAGTATTTGATCTAGGAGTCAAGATGGTATTGTCCATTTGGAATCAGGACACAATAATTTCGGTTCAGTACGAATGTAGTCCTAGTCTATTTTTAGATCATTGTTTTTTCTGTCTCCGTTTGGTGGTGATACATGCGTTAGATTTTGTCATTCTTGGTAAGGACTTAAAGGCAATTATTTTTTCTCTAGAATGTGAGCTTATGGTGTGGTTGTCGGTGTGTATTTCGGCGACAGTGCACAGTGAGTAATAAGGCCATGGTGATGAGCTGGAAGTGAAATCTGTGTTTTTCATTGCATGGTGTTTTGTTTACAATTCAGCCTCTCAAAAAATGCAGGTCAGCACTTGACCAGAACTTTATCGTAAAGTCATCTTTGAAGGTATTTTAGATTAACATAGGATTTGTAATGATTGTCACACAGTGGAAAGTTCAGTACTGAGAAACAAATGTAGAGATCTCGACTATATAGTAAACTTAATTGTTTTATATGGCCATTTATCCAGTACCGGTGCAAGTGTAAATTCCACACTAGGCGAATATTCCACCTTGCGAACCCCACTGCAGGCATCGCTTATTATAAACTGTTCATTAGTATTAATACATGATCCGCTTTCATAATTTATTAATGTCATTATTTATTCCAGCTATTGAATGATTATAAATTAATAACCTGAGAGCATATCGTATTTGTTCGCCCCCCCCACACACACACACACAATAAAATATTGGCGCCCTAGGTGGCCGTCCAGTTCGCTTATTGGGTTATACCGACCCTGCATTAACAATTTACAATAGATATCCAAAATCCTATTGTTCGTGATCTGGTTTCCTTCCTATATCTGAATAAAGTATGTAAGAAGAACTACATTTCCTCAGTTTTAGGAAATTTCTTAAATTTTAATAGGCATATTTTCAGTAATTGTAATCCTTTCAAATAACCAATATTCACAGAAAGATGCATTTGCAGGTCTGTTGGAAGAATGGAGTATATAATTATAATTGCAAAGTAGATGTATGGCCTGTCTAGCTTGTCCTACCTTGTATTTTAATTGACTTAACATCCCTTCAATTTTACACGTTTTTACCGTCCATATACTATCATGATCATAATTAAACAATAAGTACAAGGTGCAAAACTATTATTATTATTATTATTATTATTATTATTATTATTATTATTATTATTATTATTATTATTATTATTATTATTATTATTATTATACACACGTATGTTGAAAGCATGTGCCATTTTTTGTGCAGATATAGACGAGTTTCACTTGCTGTCATATATGCACTATATGATATTTTGAGAACAGTATATGTACGTTAATTTTGCCACATTTATTCTAGCGCTGTACTGTGTGGAGAGAACCCAGTAAGTTTTCTTACTTGCAGAGACTATGCAGTTTACAACAGCAGATGCTTTGTCATTTGAGAAATTGTACCTCAATAAGATTTGAATGTGTTTATATAGGTCTATGATAACAATAATTTGACCCTGCATAAGTTGTATTAAGTTTTATTTAGATTCATTTATGCAGAAGCTGTTTAACCCTATAGGTTCTTTTCTAATTACATGTTTACATGTATGATTGTTTTTATTGCAGATCCATAATGTAAACAGCCTCATTTGTTTAGTCAGCGGGAAAATTATTATTATTATTATTATTATTATTATTATTATTATTATTATTATTATTATTATTATTATTATTATTATTATTATTATTATTACTTATCTATCAGTCACTGTTTCTATCATAGCACCATTATATGCTCGTTTTTAACAAGAAGTATTTTCATGTAATTTACGTATGCGAATACATCCATTCCAGCACATACATACATATACATACCCCCATGCACCAGATAAAATGAGACAGACAGACGTATAGATAGGCAGGCCGGTAGGGAAGAGCCACCAAGGTCATATACCTACACAGTGTATATTATAGAAATATTTCTCCTGTCTGTTCAACCGTAGATGACATTTGTGCATTTTAAAACAAATATATCATTCCAAGATATAACTCTTTATTACATGAATAATATATTGAACAATAATAGAAATACAACAGTCTAAATCGATTATATATATATATATATATATATATATATATATATATATATATATATATATATATATATATATATATATATATATATATATATATATATATATGTGTGTGTGTGTGTGTGTGTGTGTGTGTGTGTGTGCTGTTGTAAGCTGCATAATTTCTGCAAATAAGAACAATATATATATATATATATATATATATATATATATATATATATATATATATATATATATATATATATATATATATATATATATATATATATATATATATATATATATGGTAACCATGTATAGTATCATTAAGTTATGTTATATTTATATTCTTTTATACTGTTGCTCTTGTACCCTGTAAGTTTTTTCTAATTACATGTATAGATGTATATTTGTTTTAATTGTAGATTTAGTTGACAAAAATTATGTCACCCTCTTTCGTATATTCGGGGGCCTATTATTATTATTATTATTATTATTATTATTATTATTATTATTATTATTATTATTATTATTATTATTATTATTATTATTATTATTATTATTATTATTATTATTATTATTATTATTATTATTACTATTAATAGTAGTAGTAGTAGTAGTAGTAGTGTTATTATTATTATTATTATTATTATTATTATTATTATTATTATTATTATTATTATTATTATTATTATTATTATTATTATTTGTGGAATGGCACGATTTGAAGCACTTATATCCATAATACAATATTCTAAAAGTACACTGCCACAAGTATGATGACATATTAACTCCATGATACAATGTCCTTGAGAATTACATTTTCAACTGTAATACCACATCTAAATAAAACTTCGACAGCAGTATTTTTGCCACGTCTGATAAAATAATTGCAAATAAACGATGCTATATTTCAATATTTACATATGCCTGCATGTCTTATTTGTGTTCATTAGTGATTGCTAAGCTTTTGAAAATTTACAAAGCAACACTGGTAATAAAGATAAAAATAGAAAATAATTTAACAAGCTAAGCTGATATTGTCCAAAAACTGTGCGCGTTTTTTTCTCTGTGTGTGTGAGTGTGTGTGTGTGTGTGTGTGTGTGAGTGTGAGTGTGTGTATGAGAGAGAGAGAGAGAGAGAGAGAGAGAGAGACAGAGACAGAGACAGAGAGAGAATGAGAGAGAGAGAGAGAGAGAGAGAGAGAGAGAGAGAGAGAGAGAGAGAGAGAGAGAGATTTCTTCATGATAAACATAGGAGGACAAAGACAGTAAAATCCACAAATGCATGACAAAAGATTGTGATTAATGGAGATAAAAGGAGTGGAATTTGTAAAATGTCTCAATTTAGTTGTTCTTTTTATATTTCATTGAAATTTGATAGACATTTTTACTCGAGTGTAACGGGGTGGGGTTATTTAGAATGAAAAGAGAAATGCTGATATACAAGTCAATTGAGTACATTTTTACTCACTTTTTCAATATTCATAGTCTCATGCCGCCTCTGGCTGAGTAAACCGTGACGTAATAGCCAGGAGAATTGTTGCATTTTCGTGATGCACCAGTTCTACAAAGTCCATATCATGTTTCAGATAAGCGGCTGACTGCGTCATGGCAACGTTTCTCTCAATTCTGAAGGCAGACAATGAGTCACAATGAATGCAGTCCTACAAAATGTTGTATCGTCCACTTCCCAACAGAATAGCTTTTCTTCCACCTACACCAATCAGTTTTCATTCACAACTAAGCACTTTCATCTTGCATGTGTTCATAGGAGTCTTTAATTAAGTAAGGTTAGCTTGGAACTCATCAGACACACTTCCGTATTCCTTGAGTCCCTGCCAAGTAAACGAAGACCCAGGAGATACCAGTGTGACAAGGAAGAATCGGGACACGTTTCCGGTCCAAATGCAGACTTGACAAAGCCTCTACTGCGAGATTCTGGCTACATAAGCCCCCATATTGTCAAGTTCTGGACGCGACTTAACTCCAGTTCCAGATTTAGTCTCGACTTGAAATGAAGTTTTCTTTTGACTCAATCTGTTTCATTACTGTTCTTGTAAAGGTTTTAAAACTTGTTATGTATTGTAGTGCTGGTAGTTGTTGATGAAAAACTGTAGATATATTTTTGAAGAGACAATATGCTTTTTCATACACTTTTGCGGAGTTTTATTTCTATTTCTCGTATTTCATGGCTTTGTCAGTTTTTTCATATGTGACTCCTTTGACACATTGAAGATTCGTATAGAATTTAACGTAACCAAACAACTTAGATTCAGCGTTAAAAATGTTACTCAGAATTAAAGACTCCTATGGATGGTTGTACAAAGACACACGCAAGATGAAAGTGCTTAGTTGTGATGAAAACTGATTGGTGGTAGGTGGTGGAAGAAAGGCCATTCTGTTGGGAAGTGGACGATACAACATTTTGTAGGACTGCACTCATTGTGAATCATTGTTTACCGTCAGACTTTACAACAGTAAAGTAAAATGCAGTAATTTAGATGAAGTCCAAGATGACTCTAACATTTGAATAGGTCAAACAACTATTTGTGAAAATCTTCATAATCTATAAATATTAAAGTTTGGTTCTACAGAATTTCTTAAGAAAACAAAATGGGTAAAAATGTAACAATTAGAGCCAATCAGGCATCAATAAAGATGGAATGAATATGTCTGTATTTGTTTGTAAATTTAGTATGCCTTTTATCACTGTACACTTTCTAACTGGACGACATCACGGTACTGTAGGACACTCCTACGGTGGGAAAATTGAATCATGGTTTGTGTTTCTAGAAATTTTCGCCTTAAATGTCTGAGTCCAACATATATTTTAAAAAAACGTTTACCAATCTCAGCCAATAGACAAACGTACAGATCTCATTATGCAGGCAGTGCAATCATACGCTTATCACACACACACACACACACACACACACACACACACACATACACACAGCGTCCTTTGATAGAATGGGCCTTAACGTTCTGGGCAACCAAAGCACCAAAATAATTTTGACAAAATATAATATATACTTTGGTTTTTCTAACAGCATGCAAAATTTAAAATAACAAAATATCTTATATACTTTGTGAAATGATTTTGGGTTTTTTTAGAGAAAAATTAATATTCTTCTTCATAATGTAAAAACATCGAAGCAGAACTTTACCATGACAAATTTGCCCCTGATTGTCCTATTGGATTATATATGCAGACATACAGACAAACAGTCAATGATTATAATACCTCTGTCAACTCTTCCTACTTTAACAGGACGGGATTCCACAACGGTGAAGCCAAAGCCTCCTCTACCTCTGTGCACTGTCATTTTCAACTGGTCTGTTCCCATAATGTCCTTATTGATAGCCGGTATCACTGGAGGCAAGGAGGCACCTATAAACAAAACGAAAGTAAAAAAAAAAACAATAATAAAAATACAAAAAAAACCAATTTTAATCAGTAAGAAAATCTTCTCAGTTTACTTACTATATTAAATGTACACTGTTCATTTTCATTCGCATAATTCTCTCTCTCTCTCTCTCTCTCTCTCTCTCTCTCTCTCTCTCTCTCTCTCTCTCTCTCTCTCTCTCTCTCTCTCTCTCTCTGCAAACCCACACATGCACGATTGCACAGACTTAAGTAAAAAATGTCTAATTTCATTGTCGGACATTTTAGCATTGGATGAAAGATGTTCTTGCTGGCTGTAAAAGTTTAGGATGTAAATTGTTCGTGCAAATAGTTCGCAAACCCATAATGACTAAAGTTCTTGGTTTAAAAACAAACCGAGAACATGTACGTTTGTCATATTATATTATATTATATTATATTATATTATATTATATTATATTATATTATATTATATTATATTATATTATATTATATTATATTATATTATATTATATTATATTATATTAGCTCAAATGTGACGTGTGTTTAACTAGTTTTTCTTTTCTACTTTCCATTGCAGGAACAGTGGAAATAAGGTTACCTTGGAACTCATCAGACACACTTCCGTATTCCTTGAGTCCCTGCCAAGTAAACGAAGACCCAGGAGATACCAGTGTGACAAGGAAGAATCGGGACACGTTTCCGGTCCAAATGCAGACTTGACAAAGCCTCTACTGCGAGATTCTGGCTACGTAAGCCCCCGTATTGTCAAGTTCTGGACGCGACTTAACTCCAGTTCCAGATTTAGTCTCGACTTGAAATGAAGTTTTCTTTTGACTCAATCTGTTTCATTACTGTTCTTGTAAAGGTTTTAAAACTTGTTATGTATTGTAGTGCTGGTAGTTGTTGATGAAAAACTGTAGATATATTTTTGAAGAGACAATATGCTTTTTCATACACTTTTGCGGAGTTTTATTTCTATTTCTCGTATTTCATGGCTTTGTCAGTTTTTTCATATGTGACTCCTTTGACACATTGAAGATTCGTATAGAATTTAACGTAACCAAACAACTTAGATTCAGCGTTAAAAATGTTACTCAGAATTAAAGACTCCTATGGATGGTTGTACAAAGACACACGCAAGATGAAAGTGCTTAGTTGTGATGAAAACTGATTGGTGGTAGGTGGTGGAAGAAAGGCCATTCTGTTGGGAAGTGGACGATACAACATTTTGTAGGACTGCACTCATTGTGAATCATTGTTTACCGTCAGACTTTACAACAGTAAAGTAAAATGCAGTAATTTAGATGAAGTCCAAGATGACTCTAACATTTGAATAGGTCAAACAACTATTTGTGAAAATCTTCATAATCTATAAATATTAAAGTTTGGTTCTACAGAATTTCTTAAGAAAACAAAATGGGTAAAAATGTAACAATTAGAGCCAATCAGGCATCAATAAAGATGGAATGAATATGTCTGTATTTGTTTGTAAATTTAGTATGCCTTTTATCACTGTACACTTTCTAACTGGACGACATCACGGTACTGTAGGACACTCCTACGGTGGGAAAATTGAATCATGGTTTGTGTTTCTAGAAATTTTCGCCTTAAATGTCTGAGTCCAACATATATTTTAAAAAAACGTTTACCAATCTCAGCCAATAGACAAACGTACAGATCTCATTATGCAGGCAGTGCAATCATACGCTTATCACACACACACACACACACACACACATACACACAGCGTCCTTTGATAGAATGGGCCTTAACGTTCTGGGCAACCAAAGCACCAAAATAATTTTGACAAAATATAATATATACTTTGGTTTTTCTAACAGCATGCAAAATTTAAAATAACAAAATATCTTATATACTTTGTGAAATGATTTTGGGTTTTTTTAGAGAAAAATTAATATTCTTCTTCATAATGTAAAAACATCGAAGCAGAACTTTACCATGACAAATTTGCCCCTGATTGTCCTATTGGATTATATATGCAGACATACAGACAAACAGTCAATGATTATAATACCTCTGTCAACTCTTCCTACTTTAACAGGACGGGATTCCACAACGGTGAAGCCAAAGCCTCCTCTACCTCTGTGCACTGTCATTTTCAACTGGTCTGTTCCCATAATGTCCTTATTGATAGCCGGTATCACTGGAGGCAAGGAGGCACCTATAAACAAAACGAAAGTAAAAAAAAAAACAATAATAAAAATACAAAAAAAAAACATTTTAATCAGTAAGAAAATCTTCTCAGTTTACTTACTATATTAAATGTGCACTGTTCATTTTCATTCGCATAATTCTCTCTCTCTCTCTCTCTCTCTCTCTCTCTCTCTCTCTCTCTCTCTCTCTCTCTCTCTCTCTCTCTCTCTCTCTCTCTCTGCAAACCCACACATGCACGATTGCACAGACTTAAGTAAAAAATGTCTAATTTCATTGTCGGACATTTTAGCATTGGATGAAAGATGTTCTTGCTGGCTGTAAAAGTTTAGGATGTAAATTGTTCGTGCAAATAGTTCGCAAACCCATAATGACTAAAGTTCTTGGTTTAAAAACAAACCGAGAACATGTACGTTTGTCATATTATATTTTATTATATTATATTATATTATATTATATTATATTATATTATATTATATTATATTATATTATATTATATTATATTATATTATATTATATTATATTAGCTCAAATGTGACGTGTGTTTAACTAGTTTTTCTTTTCTACTTTCCATTGCAGTAACAGTGGAAATAAGGTTACCTTGGAACTCATCAGACACACTTCCGTATTCCTTGAGTCCCTGCCAAGTAAACGAAGACCCAGGAGATACCAGTGTGACAAGGAAGAATCGGGACACGTTTCCGGTCCAAATGCAGACTTGACAAAGCCTCTACTGCGAGATTCTGGCTACGTAAGCCCTGGTATTGTCAAGTTCTGGACGCGACTTAACTCCAGTTCCAGATTTAGTCTCGACTTGAAATGAATTTTTCTTTTGACTCAATCTGTTTCAATACTGTTCTTGTAAAGGTTTTAAAACTTGTTATGTATTGTAGTGCTGGTAGTTGTTGATGAAAAACTGTAGATATATTTTTGAAGAGACAATATGCTTTTTCATACACTTTTGCGGAGTTTTATTTCTATTTCTCGTATTTCATGGCTTTGTCAGTTTTTTCATATGTGACTCCTTTGACACATTGAAGATTCGTATAGAATTTAACGTAACCAAACAACTTAGATTCAGCGTTAAAAATGTTACTCAGAATTAAAGACTCCTATGGATGGTTGTACAAAGACACACGCAAGATGAAAGTGCTTAGTTGTGATGAAAACTGATTGGTGGTAGGTGGTGGAAGAAAGGCCATTCTGTTGGGAAGTGGACGATACAACATTTTGTAGGACTGCACTCATTGTGAATCATTGTTTACCGTCAGACTTTACAACAGTAAAGTAAAATGCAGTAATTTAGATGAAGTCCAAGATGACTCTAACATTTGAATAGGTCAAACAACTATTTGTGAAAATCTTCATAATCTATAAATATTAAAGTTTGGTTCTACAGAATTTCTTAAGAAAACAAAATGGGTAAAAATGTAACAATTAGAGCCAATCAGGCATCAATAAAGATGGAATGAATATGTCTGTATTTGTTTGTAAATTTAGTATGCCTTTTATCACTGTACACTTTCTAACTGGACGACATCACGGTACTGTAGGACACTCCTACGGTGGGAAAATTGAATCATGGTTTGTGTTTCTAGAAATTTTCGCCTTAAATGTCTGAGTCCAACATATATTTTAAAAAAACGTTTACCAATCTCAGCCAATAGACAAACGTACAGATCTCATTATGCAGGCAGTGCAATCATACGCTTATCACACACACACACACACACACACACACACACACACACACATACACACAGCGTCCTTTGATAGAATGGGCCTTAACGTTCTGGGCAACCAAAGCACCAAAATAATTTTGACAAAATATAATATATACTTTGGTTTTTCTAACAGCATGCAAAATTTAAAATAACAAAATATCTTATATACTTTGTGAAATGATTTTGGGTTTTTTTAGAGAAAAATTAATATTCTTCTTCATAATGTAAAAACATCGAAGCAGAACTTTACCATGACAAATTTGCCCCTGATTGTCCTATTGGATTATATATGCAGACATACAGACAAACAGTCAATGATTATAATACCTCTGTCAACTCTTCCTACTTTAACAGGACGGGATTCCACAACGGTGAAGCCAAAGCCTCCTCTACCTCTGTGCACTGTCATTTTCAACTGGTCTGTTCCCATAATGTCCTTATTGATAGCCGGTATCACTGGAGGCAAGGAGGCACCTATAAACAAAACGAAAGTAAAAAAAAAACAATAATAAAAATACAAAAAAAACCATTTTAATCAGTAAGAAAATCTTCTCAGTTTTCTTACTATATTAAATGTACACTGTTCATTTTCATTCGCATAATTCTCTCTCTCTCTCTCTCTCTCTCTCTCTCTCTCTCTCTCTCTCTCTCTCTCTCTCTCTCTCTCTCTCTCTCTCTCTCTCTCTGCAAACCCACACATGCACGATTGCACAGACTTAAGTAAAAAATGTCTAATTTCATTGTCGGACATTTTAGCATTGGATGAAAGATGTTCTTGCTGGCTGTAAAAGTTTAGGATGTAAATTGTTCGTGCAAATAGTTCGCAAACCCATAATGACTAAAGTTCTTGGTTTAAAAACAAACCGAGAACATGTACGTTTGTCATATTATATTTTATTTTATTGTATTATATTATATTATATTATATTATATTATATTATATTATATTATATTATATTATATTATATTATATTATATTATATTATATTATATTATATTAGCTCAAATGTGACGTGTGTTTAACTAGTTTTTCTTTTCTACTTTCCATTGCAGGAACAGTGGAAATAAGGTTACCTTGGAACTCATCAGACACACTTCCGTATTCCTTGAGTCCCTGCCAAGTAAACGAAGACCCAGGAGATACCAGTGTGACAAGGAAGAATCGGGACACGTTTCCGGTCCAAATGCAGACTTGACAAAGCCTCTACTGCGAGATTCTGGCTACGTAAGCCCTGGTATTGTCAAGTTCTGGACGCGACTTAACTCCAGTTCCAGATTTAGTCTCGACTTGAAATGAAGTTTTCTTTTGACTCAATCTGTTTCATTACTGTTCTTGTAAAGGTTTTAAAACTTGTTATGTATTGTAGTGCTGGTAGTTGTTGATGAAAAACTGTAGATATATTTTTGAAGAGACAATATGCTTTTTCATACACTTTTGCGGAGTTTTATTTCTATTTCTCGTATTTCATGGCTTTGTCAGTTTTTTCATATGTGACTCCTTTGACACATTGAAGATTCGTATAGAATTTAACGTAACCAAACAACTTAGATTCAGCGTTAAAAATGTTACTCAGAATTAAAGACTCCTATGGATGGTTGTACAAAGACACACGCAAGATGAAAGTGCTTAGTTGTGATGAAAACTGATTGGTGGTAGGTGGTGGAAGAAAGGCCATTCTGTTGGGAAGTGGACGATACAACATTTTGTAGGACTGCACTCATTGTGAATCATTGTTTACCGTCAGACTTTACAACAGTAAAGTAAAATGCAGTAATTTAGATGAAGTCCAAGATGACTCTAACATTTGAATAGGTCAAACAACTATTTGTGAAAATCTTCATAATCTATAAATATTAAAGTTTGGTTCTACAGAATTTCTTAAGAAAACAAAATGGGTAAAAATGTAACAATTAGAGCCAATCAGGCATCAATAAAGATGGAATGAATATGTCTGTATTTGTTTGTAAATTTAGTATGCCTTTTATCACTGTACACTTTCTAACTGGACGACATCACGGTACTGTAGGACACTCCTACGGTGGGAAAATTGAATCATGGTTTGTGTTTCTAGAAATTTTCGCCTTAAATGTCTGAGTCCAACATATATTTTAAAAAAACGTTTACCAATCTCAGCCAATAGACAAACGTACAGATCTCATTATGCAGGCAGTGCAATCATACGCTTATCACACACACACACACACACACACACACACACACACACACACACACACACACAGCGTCCTTTGACAGAATGGGCCTTAACGTTCTGGGCAACCAAAGCACCAAAATAATTTTGACAAAATATAATATATACTTTGGTTTTTCTAACAGCATGCAAAATTTAAAATAACAAAATATCTTATATACTTTGTGAAATGATTTTGGGTTTTTTTAGAGAAAAATTAATATTCTTCTTCATAATGTAAAAACATCGAAGCAGAACTTTACCATGACAAATTTGCCCCTGATTGTCCTATTGGATTATATATGCAGACATACAGACAAACAGTCAATGATTATAACACCTCTGTCAACTCTTCCTACTTTAACAGGACGGGATTCCACAACGGTGAAGCCAAAGCCTCCTCTACCTCTGTGCACTGTCATTTTCAACTGGTCTGTTCCCATAATGTCCTTATTGATAGCCGGTATCACTGGAGGCAAGGAGGCACCTATAAACAAAACGAAAGTAAAAAAAAAAACAATAATAAAATTAAAAAAAAAAACATTTTAATCAGCAGGAAAATCTTCTCAGTTTACTTACTATATTAAATGTACACTGTTCATTTTCATTCGCATAAATCTCTCTCTCTCTCTCTCTCTCTCTCTCTCTCTCTCTCTCTCTCTCTCTCTCTCTCTCTCTCTCTCTCTCTCTCTGCAAACCCACACATGCACGATTGCACAGACTTAAGTAAAAAATGTCTAATTTCATTGTCGGACATTTTAGCATCGGATGAAAGATGTTCTTGCTGGCTGTAAAAGTTTAGGATGTAAATTGTTCGTGCAAATAGTTCGCAAACCCATAATGACTAAAGTTCTTGGTTTAAAAACAAACCGGGAACATGTACGTTTGTCATATTATATTATATTATATTATATTATATTATATTATATTATATTATATTATATTATATTATATTATATTATATTATATTATATTATATTATATTAGCTCAAATGTGACGTGTGTTTAACTAGTTTTTCTTTTCTACTTTACATTGCAGGAACAGTGGAAATAAGGTTACCTTGGAACTCATCAGACACACTTCCGTATTCCTTGAGTCCCTGTCAAGTAAACGAAGACCCAGGAGATACCGGTGTGACCAGGAAGAATCGGGACACGTTTCCGGTCCAAATGCAGATTTGACAAAGCCTCTACTGCGAGATTCTGGCTACATAAGCCCCCATATTTTCAAGTTCTGGACGCGACTTAAGTCCAGTTCCAGGCTTAGTCTCGACTTGAAATGAAGTTTTCTTTTGACTCGATCTGTTTTAAAACTTGTTATGTATTATAGTGCTGGTAGTGAATGACCAGAAACTGTAGATATATCCTTTGAGGAGACAATGTGCTTTTTCATACACTTTTGCGGAGTTTTGCTTCTATTCTTGTATTTCATGGCTTTGTCAGTTTCTTCATATGCGACTCCTTTAAGACATTGAAGATTCGTATAGAATTTAGAGTAACCAAACAACTTAGGAGATTCAGCGTTAAAAATGTTACTCAGAATTAAAGACTCCTATGGATGGTTGTACAAAGACACACGCAAGATGAAAGTGCTTAGTTGTGATTGAAAACTGATTGGTGGTAGGTGGTGGAAGAAAGGCCATTCTGTTGGGAAGTGGACGATACAACATTTTGTAGGACTGCACTCATTGTGAATCATTGTTTACCGTCAGACTTGAGAGAAACGTTGCCATGACGCTGTCAGCCGCTTATCTGAAACATGATATGGACTTTGTAGAACTGGTGCATCACGAAAATGCAACAATTCTCCTGGCTATTACCTCACGGTATACTCAGCCAGACGCAGCATGAGACTATGAATATTGAAAAAGTGAGTAAAAAATGTACTCAATTGACCTGTATATCAGCATTTCTCTTTTCATTCTAAACAGCCCCACCCCATTACACTCGAGTAAAAATGTCACTGAAATTTCAATGAAATATAAAAAGAAAAACCAAATTGAGACATACCACCCGTCTCCCTCAAACCCAAAATTATTAAATTAAAATAAAACATTTAAATGAAAACAGCTACAGCTAAAAGACACATCTACGCACTCATGGCTATTTATGCCGGATTTAACATAACAAGTTACAGCTTAAAATAAGACCATTCTTTAAGTATTGACAGGTTGACAGACTCATGTACTTTCTTGACAGTCAAGTAACAAAATAAAGAAGACGGTGAAAATAATATTTGCTTTAAAACAGATCATGAATAATTATAACTTATTTTCGTTTTCGTAATTAGTTATTGTTTTTGTTTTGGGCTATTTTTTCAACCAAGAATAGCTATGTATAACTCACAGTAGACAAACATCGCATTTTGGACATCCAGTCTACACGTAACGTAAGGATATCCTCGACGTTACTACCACTACCAGTCCAGCTCACGGGAACTTTTACAGAGTATTGGGAGGTAAGAACGGCTGGACTAAATGACGAAAAAGTAATAACGCTATTCATTATGACTTAGTCATAAAACACAAATAGCTGGAGTTGTGTTTTGGATAAAATAATACTATGTACTTCATATAAATGCTATATTAATTCTATTAGGTCTCACTGGATAGTTTCGTATTTTGACACCTCCCTTAACTTGTAAGGTAGAAGGCTTGAACTTAATTCTCATAATCACAGCATTTATAAATTCACACATAAGCTGAATATATAATGTGGTATATACTTACTTTGAGTTAGGCTTGAAAATGGGTTTGCTTGTTACTGACTGCCCGTCATTGTTAGACAAGCATTTGAGATCAAATTAGTAACTTGGGCAGCAAATGAACAGCCGACTTGACTTACATGTTGACATGTGTCTGCAGCAGAGGTAAATATTTCAACATCGAGATGGTTGAGGGGTGATGAAAAAGTATGCTAATTTGTTATAATACTATTGATCTTTAAAGATGAATAATGTACATACTAATTCTTTTAGTCGCCTTGTCACAGGAAAATGTTTAAAATAGCTCTTTCCTGTAAAAAATGAATGTTAAAGAGAGGTGATTAGTAGTATAGGTTCAGAATAAAAGCCACCAGTTGCATAATGAATTAACCTTAATACCTCAGTCAGAATCTAAAAAAGGATCCTTTAACCGAAAATCATTAGTTTTTATTTATATCTTTATGGTAATATTACTATCATTTTTCTGCAATAAGTCATCGTCGGATGACAATTTGCCAGAAAAAAATCTGTCCAGTGAGACCTTAGGAGAAAATAATATGAATAGCGTTCGATTAAGCTGCAGCTAAACTCACTTTGGTCTATGTATATTATGCGAATGGTCCAAACGCAAATGTTTCATGACAACGATCGACTACCAAGGCTTTTAACTAGAAATATAACGCGCCTATACGAGAATTGTGTACTTGTGGTAATAGGGCAACCATTAATGCCGAGTAGCGTAATATAACGGGAATCGAAATAAAGTTTTATTTTCTGATAAAGAAAAATGACTTATGTTAATGCCAGTGTATGAAGACAGACAAGATCATTATCTGCGCATGCCGGTAGAAATAAAGTATACATTGTGATAGAAAGTAAGAAAATGAGAAAGGAATAAGAAATTGATTTCAAGATAACAATATTACCTGATTGGATAGCATCACATTCAGGGCCGGATTAAGGCCTTTTAGGGCCAACAAATGTGCCTATAGTTATCTTGTCTTATCAATAGGTATGGTTACATTATGGTTAACACCACTAACTCTGAAATCAGACAATAATATTCGGGGCCTCTTAAGCCTCGTGGACCCTACCAATAAAATTAGACAGTAATATAAGAGGCCCCTTGAGCCTCGAGGACCCTGGGCACGTTGCCGACTTTTCCCTATGCATACTCCGGCCATGCTTTTATTCCAATGAACAGTAATCTTCAACTGTTTTTAAACTGCACCTTTTCACTATTATCTATCATCCGATATTTAAACAATTTTTGGAGCGGAATACAGTAGCTTAAGCAGATATTTTCACTGTTTCTCTAAATATTATTTAATTGTGATGAACTAAACAAAAATGTATTCGATTTCTTTTCCAGATTTGCAACCCTGTGTAACAAACTATCCTGAACATTAGCAATGTACAACGACATCACCTTCACATCCTTCAAATTTAAAAGTGCTCTCTTGCTGAAGAAGATTAGGTCAAGGTTGTTAGCAAGGTCTTTGTTACCTGCATCTTCCGTATCATTACTTTGGTCCGGGTTGTTATTAGGATCAGGTTCAAGGACAGCCGTCATCACTATCACCAAAAACTAGTGGAATGGGCAGTAACATGTTATCTGGATCTTCCACCCCATACGATGTATCAATGCAGAAGGACGTTACATTCAATGCGGAGACCACGGAGCCACGGCACTCTCATTTATTGTGTGTGTCGCATATAGCATGTTAATACACAGAACGTTTTCATAATGAGAACTATTGTTGAAATTATAAAATACGTACGGAAAGTTGTGTGATATTTATTAGTGATTTGACAGTTACTTCACGCTAATAATTTTGTATGGAATTTTTTTTTATAATGGCCGCATCTTATTGCTTTCAATAGTTTTGATTATTCAATTGTGACATAGACAAAGTGTACTGCAAATGTGATAGGTCAAGTTTATTAATCTTGGTAATCTTCGTGAGAATGACAGTCCATGGCAACCTGAACTCTCACAATGGATCTTTTAACTGTCATCTTATAATGCATGGGAATAAACACCCATCTCTCCTGACTCGGACAAAGATAGTGTTATGTAAATATATATAAATGTTTAGTACTGTGAAAAATTTTTTGTATCCATTTAGTAAATTCAGTAAGTAAAGTCATGGTTTTGTTTGTGTCTTATTGGGATTTTCGGACAAATCTGTTATGTATCACCGTCGCAAACCATGGTTACGATATGTTAACCTATTTGCACCTTGTTGGAATGACGAGATATTTCTGTACTTCGGGGCTGTTAATCTCAGCTCTTCCTGCATGATCAAAACAAGGGTGCACACAACTGGATTGAACTTATAATTTTCCACTCCAGATCGTATTTGCATAAATACATCCATTAACCTTAAATACACATGTAACTACTTTTCCTAGAATGTTGTCATATTTTCCATATTAAAGGCTACAAAGTATTCTTTTGTAGTAAATGACTCCCATCGTTTTCGGCCGATATGCAATGCACCGCTGTTACAAGCCATTGCTTAGTATGCATCCTCATACGAAGGGAAACAACTCATGAAATCCAATCTGTGTCGTTCATGCAAACCTCCGAAATATTTGATCGATCTGCTTAGGTGTAGATAGCTTAACATATCAGAACTTTGGCTTGCAAAAATTACAATGAGAATCTATAAGTTCATAGTAATAGGTTAAGAACAAAAACAAGCTACTTAAAATAGCTAATTTTTGATTTTATAACTGTTTTGAAATTAATTAATAATTTTAATTTCACCTTGTAAAAAGCGATGAGAGTTGCATCCCATGTAGACCATGCTATATTCACAGTTCACATATTTGACCATTTTCATTTCCACTCCTCTTATGTCCGTGAATCTCACTCTCTTCTCATGCATTCGTGGATTTCACTGTCTTTGTCCTCCGATGTTTGTCATAAAAAATTTCATGCCCATGACACTCTCTCTCTCTCTCTCTCTCTCTCTCTCTCTCTCTCTCTCTCTCTCTCTCTCTCTCTCTCTCTCTCTCTCTCTCTCTCTTTCTCTCTCTCTCTCTCTCTCTCTCTCTCTCTCTTTCTCTCTCTCTCTCTCTCTCTCTCTCTCTCTCTCTCTCTCTCTCTCTCTCTCTCTCTCTCTCTCTCTCTCTCTCACACACAAACAGAAACAAACACGCACAGTTTTTGATAATATTAGTTTAGTGTGTTTCATTAGGTTCTATTTTTATCTTTATTACCATTGATGGTTTGTAAAATTTTCAAAAGCTTAGTATTCACTGGGGAACACAAAATAAGGCATGCAGACATATTTAAATATTGAAATATAGCATTGTTTAATTGCAACTATTTTATCAGGCGTGGCAAAAATACCGCTGTTGAAGTTTTATTTATTTATGGTATTACAGTTGAAAATGTAATTATGTGTAGCACTGCAGTTGAAAATATAATTCTCAACGACATTGCATCATGGAGTGAATATGGCATCATACTTGTGCCAGTGTACTTTTAGAATATTATATTATGGATATAAGTGCTGCAAATCGTGCCATTCCACAAATCAAAAAGCGTGCAACATTTATATAATAATAATAATAATAATAATAATAATAATAATAATAATAATAATAATAATAATAATAATAATAATAATAATAATTCGCCCCAAATAAACGCAAGAGGGTGACATATTTTTTGTCAACTAGATCTACAATTAAAACAAATATGCATGTAATTAGAAAAGAACTTACAGGGTTCAAAAGTAATTGCATAAAAGAATATAAATATAACATAACTTAATACAAATTAAACATGGTTAATATATTGTTATTATATACATGCCTATAAAGGTACAATTATTTAAATGACAAATCATTTGCTTTTGTAAGATGCATAATCTCTGCAAGTAAGAACATTAACGAGTTTCTCTACAGTACAGAACTAGAACAAATGTGGAAAAACTACTGCACTGCAAGTAGTATGCTTATATTCTGATATTAAACCAAATGCGAATTCTGGACCAGGATTTGTCAACAAAAAAAACAAGAATAAACCTTTTTTTTTTTTGCTAGTAATCTCATATTAAATAATGAAATATTATATAATATGGGTTATTATCCATCATGAATAAGACTTGTTGGATTTGATCTAACAAACTTATTTTGTAAGAGATTTGATTTGTTAAAATCAGCTTCATGCTATACGGGCATAAATCCTAAAATGATAAGCGACTGTATTAGAAAAGTTGGTTACTATAAATCACCAAAATATGGGTCAGTATGGTTATTTGCAACTGAAAATGACGAACGAAAAAGAGGCTGGTCATATGATTTGATGACATTTATTGACGATATGGTCGATATTTTATTTGATAATGATATTTCTAAACTAAAAGACGATCGGTCTACCATTCCACGGGGTCAGATCTGCCGGCAAAGCACATACAGTCCTAAGATTCCTTTTCATATACATACACCATACACCCACCCCCACCACCGCCGAATTCCTAAATATCCGAAACCGAAACTGTAGAAACTCAGAGGGCTGTCTTTTCCAATTTAATGACCTCTCTTATGGTCCACAGGCTTTTCAAAGACAAATTTTGTCCGGCGACATTTTTTCTGAATGACCTTGTATGGGGTACCCTTCGTGAGGTCGCAAGGTCGCGAATTCATTTCATCCTGCTGTTTATTTTTAGACGATAAAAACACATAAAATTATCCTACAGGACTGCAAAACACAAAATTTTCCCAGGAGACAACACAACATATAAACTTATCCAAAGAGACAGCACATACATAAACGGGGTTTTTACCTACGTCGAACAGATTTTTGTACACTCTCCATGATAACCCCAAGTTGAGTGCAAAACTACACCCGCCACGTGGTTACATGGTGGGAGAATGTATTTTTCTGTTGGGGTTCGTACCTTCAATTAAATAATGTTTTTAATAATTCAGAACCATACTCGCCGACATATGCCAGTGATGGGAATAGAACCACAGAACTTCAGTACGAGAATCCAACATTCCAGCTTTGAGCTATGAAACCCGATTACACATATATGTTTGAGAAATTAGTATACTTACCAGTTACTGGATTTTTTCGTTTTTCTGATTTTTAAATACATTATTATATAAATTGAATCGTGTAATCTAAAATATAATAATGTCTATTTGTACAGAAAAGAAAGCTGCTGCGTATTTATATAGAAAAACGAAAAGCAGCTGTGTACATGATAGGCAGGTCTGAAAAATCAATAGATGGGTTTTTACCAACCCCTATATACATAATGTTAAGATTCATTACGGGTTTAGATTATTTCACTGAAACAGAGACCAATACATCAGCACTTTGTTACAGACAGTCTGAAAATCATTACGATTTTATACAGTGCATTTGTACCTATCTATGTTCGACAATCCAGATAAGATTTTTAAACAAGCTGGAACAGTATTATCTCCCTTCTAAAGAAACATTTTCTTCAGCTAATGATATATAGTTTCGATCAAAAATGAAATAAACAAAATATGAGAAAAGAAAAAAAAAACAAACAATAATTGGCCGTTTCCGTAAAGTACCTTCAGTGCTGGGTTTTACTTTTAAAGAAACAATCCGTTGTTTAGAAATAGCAGCTGCTATTTTTTATTAAACTTGACTATTAGTCAAATATATTTGTTTTACAATATATTTTGTCATTATGTACTGATTGCAGATTAAACTTCTATATTCATTTTATCTCCGACAGAGTCATTTGTAACAGATCTGTTACTGATCACTAAAAAGTACACGTACAACTGTGCTACTGGAACTGCACCGAGCGTCCATGTAATTTCAATATCAGTTGTCGAGTCGACTGATCGCTAGCTATGTTTACTAAAGATCATAATGAAATATTGGATAAAGTGTACGAAATTTCTCTACTGATATATAAGATCCATCTCCAACGTCGTGATATTTGTATTGCGTCGACAGGTACATGTAAGGTTGAGTAACATTTTTATTATCGTCATCGGTAAAATTAAATTCAATCGCTCATTCTTGATATTGAATTTAGTATAGCATATATTCAATTATATTCGTCTAACATCAGCATTATCAAATTTTTGTATTATTTTGTTGTTGGCTGCTCAAATGCAACAAATAATTGCCTCGTCAGTTGTTCACTTGATGTTGTAACTGCCGTGTGTAGTCTGTAGTAATTGGAACTGCTGTTTGATATAATTAATGTTGCTGAAAATATAATTTGTGCGGTTTTAAAGCATATCGTTTAATTCTGCCATTTTACTGATTAACGTTGTTATTCGGGTCATCTACAGGGCAAGTTTTTTATGATACATAAACTCCTCCTGTCCTAAACCGTTTTTTTTTTTCTTCTGATCGATCTAAAATTAACGTATGTTTTTCTCCACGAAATACTTTATTATAGTCCCGACAAAAGCCGAAAATCGTACTTAATGCCAACATCATTGTAATTTGACGTGATCCTGCTGCAAGTTCTTTTCTCCAAGGAAAACCTTCATTGTAACGTATATTTTATTACGCTAATTGTCTTATTGATTAAATCTAACATTACAACACCGTTTGCAGCTGCAACTGGCAGCGATATACCAAGATTATTACAAGCAGCTGTAAGGGAGACTATTAAGACGTCTTTATTAGCGTCTGCAGCTAGTGCGGCTACACCTATTGCAGCTTCATTAACAATAAGAAAAGTTCTACTAATGATTTTTTGAAAATAATAAATATATTGGACGACAACAAATGTACGTTTTGCAAGAGGGAGATAATGAAAGTATTGAACATCTCTTCTATGATTGCAATATTACTTCACAGTTCTGGTACAGTTTTATTGATCATTTCGCACCATCTTGCCAAAATATTGTACATTTGTAAAAAAAAAAAACCTGGCAGTGTTATACCAAGATTATTACAAGTAAGGGAGACTATAAAAACGTCTACATTAGCGACTTCAGCTAGTTCGGCTACACCTAGTGCTGCTTCATTAACAATAAGAAAAGTTCTTACAATTATAATATCTGCAGAGGCATCATGCAACTAAACACCATTCGATAAAATTTCAATCTATTCAGCTTCACCACGTCCAGTATCTTTAAACCACATCATATTCGTTGCAGTCGATCTGTAGTAATCATCAGAAAACTATATAGTTATCAGAAACTTACGAAAAGCTGTATGATAGTTATTAGTAAAATGACAGATAAATGATACTAATTAGAATAAATATTGTTAGGAATTGATATGTAATGGATAATGGCTGCATCTTGGTATTTTTAATCGCTTTGATTATTCATAATGGTGACATAGTGTACTGAAAATACGATAGATCCACTCTCTCTCTCTCTCTCTCTCTCTCTCTCTCTCTCTCTCTCTCTCTCTCTCTCTCTCTCTCTCTCTCTCTCTCTCTCTCTCTCTCTTCATCTTAGTTAGCTTCGTGCTGTGAAACACGTTTCTTCATGGTTTCCTTTTAGTTTATAGGTGCAGTAGATTCGATTATATCTGCATTAGAATATATAGAAAATTAACGAACTATCAATTTATTTTTATCTATGTAATAAATTCATTATATAAAGTAATGTCTTAGTGTTTTTTTATTGGAATGTGGTCAAAATGTCATGTGTCATCTTCGCTGACCATGGTTACGATATGTTAACCTATATGTGCATTGTTGGATCGATTAGATATTTCAATGCTTCATGGCTGTTAATCAAATTTCAACTCTTCCTACGTGCACACAACTGGAATTTACACATAAATAAGCAATTTTTCACTGCCGGACTGCGTGTTGCATAAATACATCCTTCCACTTCAAATACACCTATAATGACTTCTTCTGGTACGTTGTCATACTTTTTCGATGTTACAAAGTATCCTTTTGAAGTAAATTGCCTCCATCATTTTCAGCCGATGTTACACGCTGTCGGTTAATAGACATCACAAACTAGGAGAGGCAACCCATGAAATCCAATTCTTGTCGCTATGGGATAACTTCGAAATATATTATCGATCTGCCGAGGTGTAGATAGGTTAACATATCGGAACCTTGGCTGGTAAAGATGGCTATGTGTATGTTCACAGTACGGGGGTTAAAAACACTACATATACTTAAATACTCCGTTTTTCTCAATATTATTTTTTTATTCATTTTAATTTCGCTGGATTTAATTCACCTAATAAAAAGCGGTGAAAGTTCCATCCCTTTACACCAAGCTGTATTAAATTGCATCAGACATATTTGAGCACTCTCATTTAGAAATAATAAATTCTGTTCCTCCTTTCTTCCCGTGTCTGACTTCATTATCATGCAATTGTTGAGTTCTTTAACCCTCGAAATTCAGAAAGAAATTAATTTCGTATGCGTTTATCATGTACAAAGACTCTCTCTCTCTCTCTCTCTCTCTCTCTCTCTCTCTCTCTCTCTCTCTCTCTCTCTCTCTCTCTCTCTCTCTCTCTCTCTCTCTCTCTCACACACACACACACACACACACACACACACACACTCACTCACATACACACAAAGAAAACAAATACATGGAGATACACATGAAAAATAACATACTTTGACAATTTTAGCTTGTGTGCCAACATACTTTTTTTTTACTTTCGCATGATTGTTTTATCATTGGTGGTTGTAAATTTTCGTAAGCTTATAATTCACTGGGAAATACAAGACATGCAGATATAACAAAATATCGAAACATAACGTCGTTTAATTGCAACTGTTTTTAATCAGGCTATGCAAAATCTCTTCTGTTGAAAAGTGAAATTCTGTGTAGCACTGCAGTTGAATTTTTCGTTCTCAAGGACAATGTAGATAATAATAATAATAATAATAATAATAATAATAATAATAATAATAATAATAATAATAATAATAATAATAATAATAATAATAATATTTTGACATTTTAAATCTCTTTTAACATTTTAATTCTCATTATCAGTAACAAATGGCTCCTAAATAGAATTTGCATTTCTAGTCACATGACTACAAAACTCGTAACTTACACTTCTATGACGTCCGAGATCCAATAGTAATGTGATATCGCAATAAACCCAGAAAATAAGGAGGGGATGAAAGAAAATAAGTTGTAGGACGAAATGCGTACAGTTCAATATTTACACAACTCTTCAATATCCATCTATTTTCCTTCATGATTCCGTCTATAAGACCCATGTTGAAATCAAAATCTTTAAACGAAGCAACCTCTAGTTGTGTAAGCATTACTCTGTTCGTTGTTTCTCAGCTTATTTTTTTTTTTTTATCTGTGTATCTGTTCAGTACTAGGAACCCCTTTCCCAGCTCCCAGGTATTGTCTTTTGGATATAACAAAAATAAGATTTCTTACTTTCATAAGCTCTGCAAAACTTTCTTGAATTAGCACTCTACTGACTAGAGGTGCGCTGTATAACCGGTATGCGGTGGAATCGTTTCTGGGAGTACATACCCTGGAAAATTTGCACTGTATCAATGCGTTAGTGGCTTCCGCCAGTAAGAAAAGTACTAAAAATTCCGATGCATCTTTTCACTATTTTA
This sequence comes from Potamilus streckersoni, assembly GCA_016746295.1. Taxonomy (NCBI): domain Eukaryota; kingdom Metazoa; phylum Mollusca; class Bivalvia; order Unionida; family Unionidae; genus Potamilus; species Potamilus streckersoni. Next base: position 4,305,815 of record JAEAOA010000822.1, on the reverse strand, counting down.
ATGATATTAACAGTACATTTTCATTATTCAATACAAAAGAATTCAATTTTTTTTACAAAACTGTTGTATGTCATAAATTAATGGTGAATATTACAAATCCCATGATATGTACGATCCTCTAAACACGTTTTACACGTGTCATATTTGCCATCGCCGAGGCCAAATAGAATGCTGTGATATATATCTTGGGTAAAATCCACGTTTTTTTAAAACAATTTCATATTATAAAAGAAATATACAAGTCTTGTGTTAGTTGTTTATTATCATATGTAAATGTATTAAGTATATGTACACAATTTTATAGCTACTCAGCTCTACCACTGACTTGTATCACTCAATCATGATGGATTAGGATTTTAAATCCACTAATGCCATAGTCTACTTGTTCAGCCTGAGTTATTTTGATCTGTACTTTTTACATTTAAATTTAACTTTTTAATATTCATCAAGAACTGGGCACATACCAGCGATGGCTAGGTTGTGTCACGTGGATACCGCGCTGACATATGCTCATGAACAATGTCACTGATGAATCTAGATTTGTCAGAAACCTCTTAGTTTAACTGGATAATGGTAAGAACATTCCAAACATGAATTCCGATTATAAATCATGCTTTGCTTATCAAACAAAAGAAATTTGAGTATTTGGAAAAGTCACTACTGAACGTGCCCTATTGACCATGATGGGAGGGTGAATCCACTGCTTGGTTAAGAAAAACCTGGCCACTGGCTGTAGATGACAGGTTTCTGCTGATAACATGACCTTTATATAGGACATTTGCTTGGTAGTGGGCAATTTAAACAGCCATTCTGACCAAGTGACTCCTGACCATTAGGATAAGTTCGACGGTACCTGTCCTTATGATTTTGTCGAATAAACACGTAAAATAATCTTGATAATGATGATGATATTCTGTGCATAGTACAAGGTTAACCTGTCTACAGCTGTCACCTGTGTGCAGCAGCCAGTTTTGCTTTCTTCTTACAAGTGGCCACTAAAGACAGGTTTGACTATTTAATAATTATTATAAATCAAAGGCAAAATCAAATTATCCATGATACAACAAAAAATAAAAATTCAACAAGGTTTTCATGATTATGTTTTATTTGCATATAATTCATAGTAGCATATATATATATATATATATATATATATATATATATATATATATATATATATATATATATATATATAATTGGACTTCTAGAAATTTGGTGCTATCCAATGAAAGCATAGCAACGAACACGTATCTAAAAAGAAATATTTAGGAAATGACCCTTTACTCCATATTTGTTGACAATTTTTCATGTATTAGTACCATACTACTTTCAGTATACTCAGACTTGTTTGGGAATCAAAAAGCATCCAACCAGAAATTAACAAAGCTTCTATGGTACATAATTTTGAGATAAAACTCAATGTCATTCTTGTTACTTTGCTAGACAATGAAAAAAATAAGCCTTCATTTAGCAACAAATATCAATTTGTTGTAAGTCTCTAAGTAAAAGTATAATCTTAATATTAATTTTAAAAAGTACCGTTCTTGTCATATATATGAAGCTACCATATATTTATAAGTCATACTAAAGGTGGTGAAATGATGGGACAGACAGACAGACAAGTTTAGATTGTGAGAGACAGACAGACAGACAGATTGATAGTTATAGATGTAACTTCCATTACTGTTACTTGCTAAAGTATTCTAAATAATGCTAAAAGCTAGATTCTCTATTTACACTAAAAGTTTCATCATTACAGGCCTAAAGGTTATTTATACTATAATTAAATTAATATACTACACAATAAATAGTAAATTATTTTTGTACAAGGACCTAATTTTGACTGAGACATGGGTCAATAAAAAGAAAATTATTTTCATGACTAAGGACTAGAAAACTAATATTAATATAATATGTAAACTAATAAACCTATGTACAACAAAACTCTTCAGATATATCACAAAACAATTTATGTCAATAATTTCTAACAACAAAGAAAACTGTTTAGACTGTAACAGTGATGAATGATAAAAAGTGAATCAATATGCTTTTCAAGTACAGTTATTAAAGATAAAATACCATATATATTCGCTTACAAGATGGGTTCAATTGCAGACAATATAGATTGTGATCTGCAGTCACACAATGTGCTGGCAGAGCAGTGTATAATTTCTCCCACAAACTGCAATGACCCAGATCCGTCAGCACATTGTGTAATGGTAGATCTTGGTTTATGCAGGCATATGTGACTTGTAAGATAATACATAGTCTGGTAAATCTGGATGATAAACATGTGTTTTTGAATGCGTGAAGAGTGTATGCATTTATTGTTTGAATGTAGTTACTGACAGGAAAATTTCTTCTGGTCAAACCACTACCATACTATTCATAATTATGCTTTGCAATCAAATTTAACGGCCTGGTTGACGAAAGAAACAATTGAGAGCAAGAAGGCAGAATAATATTGAAGTAAACATATTTATTCAAAATACTTAGAGATGAAATAAAATTTAAACAAATCACTTGATGAGGAACAAAATGAAAAGTACACTAATCACCTAATTAGGAATGAATGTCTAAAGAACAAACTGAAGTCTTACTTTTTTAACACATTCAAATAAAAAAAAATAGTTGAGGCCTTGTGTGCTTTTTTTGTGTTCAGTTGTTGATTATTCCAATTTGACAGTAGCGCTTTTTATAGAATTTTCTGGCAGTAACGCTGTTTAAAAACATAAGTGCTTGGGCCAAAACCTGTTACATTATCAGTTGTTTCAATCAGCATGTCAACCAATCTAACAAGTGCATAACAAAGGAAAATTGACTAAATCCTGATTTTTATGTCATATGTTTTAAAATGCTATATATTATCGTTTTACTTTATATTAAAAATTCCACTTAAAATATCAAAGAAATTTTCTTCAACAAACAGTGAACTTTTTAACAAAACAAGGAAATAAAACTCAGTTGCTTGGATAATTTCCTGAACATCTCAAACAAAAAAAATCTGAGACATATCTTGCTGATATGGGTTTTAATACTTTTTTCCAGCATGCAATAGAACATGTATGACATTCAGCTCAACAGGAAGAACATAGGCAAACCCCTGGTAAGAACCACCTACCCATGGGAAGCTATTGGCAAGCTTTCTCACATCCCTACACTGTTCAAGCCAGAGACTCGAACCCATACAGATAGAGGTGAGATGGCAGTGATCAGTTAAGGCAAGTGCTTTAGACCACTTGGCTCACAGGACCCATACAAACAAAGCTCCATATGATCATAAGCTATGCTTTCTAAAGGCTGTCAAAGTTTTAATCGTAATGAGTATACACAGTTCCATCTGCTGTAAAATTGTGCTCCTTTTCTGTTTGTGAACAATTCTTCGGAATATGTTGTTACTGCTCATGATACTGAGGCAAAGCTGAAGGATAACTGTACAAAGTGTTTCTTATGATTATGTACATGAATGTGTATACAGTATATAGCACAATCATACCACCCCGATTCTCCCTTGACTCCAAACTGCGGAGAACTTCATATAACAACGGCAGAACTTGCCGATGACAAGTCACTACTGCTGCTGACATATTCCAATTTCCCTCGCACAGCGTACACCCTCTGCTCCAACAAACTCTTCCAAGCATACTTCTGCTCTGTGGAAGGCGCCCGGAAATGTAATTTTTGGGATGAGGAACCTTTCCCATTTCGGTGAAGAACAAATTCTGTGCCTATAAGAAACAAAAGAAAAAAAAGTGTTACATATAACAAATTGTGAAAGAAGAGTGCTTCAGAACAATTTAGTTGCTGCTTTTTAATCATACATCCCACACACCCACATCCATAAAAAGCCAAAAATATTTAAGATGTACATCTGTGAAAAAACACTTTACATATGCCAGGCCTAAACATCATGTGTGGACAATCTTTGGATCCTAATATCTTGTTCTTGCTTGGAATTTTTAAAAGCACAACATAGATTATACATGACGAATAGTGAGGAAGAACTGGGAAAAGATTGATAAGAACAACTGACTCACAGGAGAGCTACTGGTAAGCTTTATCTCATGCACACATTGACCAAGTCAGAGATTCATACCCATTCAATGGTGACTTGGCATTAACTTGAGACCCCTTGACCACTACATTTCTTCATATTTTGAAATCTATATCTGTTATCAAAAGAATTATGATGCAAAGCTCTTTTAAAAGAAAATTGTTTTTACTGTGGGTATCGATTTTCACGGTTTTCGTTGTTGCTTAAATTTACTGAGTGTGGAAGCGAGTCCTATTGATCCCAATTAAGGTACACTGTCCATTCATTGGATATTTAAATTTGTGGTTTGCAGCAAGCTACAATGTCCATTAACTATTTTTTGATGGGTACCAATTTTAATGCCATGCTTGGCGATTAGCATTAAGAGGCTAGTGATAGGACTAGAGGTGAGCCTGGTGTCAGTATAATGTGACTGGAAAGGACATGATGCTTCATGTATATGGCTTGATGCCTCAGTGCCAGACACCACTTTAAACTACCACACTGCACATACTGTAGCAATTTGACTGAAAATTTGTTACAGCTAAAATAAAAATACATATCACACTGACACACATACACACAAGCTGGTGCAAAAAAAAAAATCTTTACCATGCTTGCGCTGAGCATCAATCCCATATACATCCCTCAGGTGGGTGGGTGGTTCCAGCACATGAAGAAAGCCATCCGGTTCTTTGCGGGTTGGTAGGACAATATCCGTAAAGAGGAAGACCTGAAGCTTGACCCACTGCTGCCCCTCCCACATAAACAGGTCTCCAGAAAAAATTACATGCCTTTCCTCCTGGCACAGCTTCATTATCTGTGGAAAAAATAAAAAGTTTTATGCAGAATCATTATTAACACACACACACACAAAACCTTATATATATATATATATATATATATATATATATATATATATATATATATATATAAAGAATACAAATCATATGGCAAATAACAACCCTCTCAAGCGTACTGGATCCACCAAGGGATCACATTTGTCAGGGATTAATTAAAATAGATGCAATAAACTGACGACGAACAGTACGAAACTAGTAACTAACTAGCCTAAGCGCTTTGGACTCTTAATGAGTCTTTTTCAAAGGCAAATACAAAACATAGTTACGACAAACAAATAAACACAAAAACGTTGTGTTTGTAAACCTCTACATTTCTATCTTCACATGTGCTAAAACTATAAATACAACCAGCTTGTATAGACTAGTTGCGGAAACTGAAAACGTATAATTCCCTAAAAGTCTACAAGCCAAAGCGACATCTATTTTTACTTTGTGTACATATGTAACGCAGATTATATCCCGGATATTTGATTCTATACCGGTTATTCTTATAGTAAAAATTGAAGGATAATAAGAAGATTTAGAAAATGTTAAATTTTACTAGTGCATAGTTTTCATTTTCTAGTCTTCTTGGTTTAGACCGCTTGGTTTCAATGTTCTAAGGCAGCGTATCCAGTATGATTCCTTTTCCTTCCTGGTTTCGGAACTCCAGCTGTGGTTGTTAGCAATAGCGATAAGTATTATATCACTGAAAGTGTGGCCAGGGGAGGAGAAGTGTTCTGCGACCGGGCTTCTGTACAGCTTTTTTGTCATCCAATCAGATCTATGAAGGTTTATCCTTATGTGTAGCTTTTCAGTTTCTCCCACGTACTGAAGGCCACAGATCTTACATGTGATGAGATAAATCACATTCTCTGTTTTGCACGTTTTGTTTGGACCATGTATGTTTAGTTTTTCTTTAGTCACTGTGCTAGTGAATGTCTTGGTCTCTATCATATTTTGACAGGTTTTGCATCTTTTATCGCCACAGGGTCCAGATTGACTAGGTTGGTTTTGACTAGCGATTGTTGTTAGCTTGGCCCTGACTAAGATGTCCTTTAGGTTTTTTGGTCTCCGGTAAGCTACTACAGGTTTGTTCGGAAGTATTAGGTTTAGTATGTCTGACGATTGCACGGTTGGCCAGTGGTTTGCGATGATTTTACCTACTTTGGGATTGTCTGGGTGATAGGTCAGAATAAATGGTATCCTATCAACCTTTTCTTTCTGTCCATATCTGAGTAGGTCATCACGGTTTGTTTGTTTGGCCCTTTCAGTGATATAATACTTATCGCTATTGCTAACAACCACAGCTGGAGTTCCGAAACCAGGAAGGAAAAGGAATCATACTGGATACGCCGCCTTAGAACATTGAAACCAAACGGTCTAAACCAAGAAGACTAGAAAATGAAAACTATGCACTAGTAGAATTTAACATTTTCTAAATCTTCTTATTATCCTTCAATTTTTACTATAAGAATAACCGGTATAGAACCAAATATCCGGGATATAATCTGCGTTACATATGTACACAAAGTAAAAATAGATGTCGCTTTGGCTTGTAGACTTTTAGGGAATTATACAACGTTTTCAGTTTCCGCAACTAGTCTATACAAGCTGGTTGTATTTATAGTTTTAGCACATGTGAAGATAGAAATGTAGAGGTTTACAAACACAACGTTTTTGTGTTTATTTGTTTGTCGTAACTATGTTTTGTATTTGCCTTTGAAAAAGACTCATTAAGAGTCAAAAGCGCTTAGGCTAGTTAGTTACTAGTTTCGTACTGTTCGTCGTCAGTTTATTGCATATATATATATATATATATATATATATATATATATATATATATATATATATATATATATATATATATATATAGAGAGAGAGAGAGAGAGAGAGAGAGAGAGAGAGAGAGAGAGAGAGAGAGAGAGAGAGAGAGAGAGATAACACCTAATATTTACTGGTACTGCACTGAACTCTTCAGAGACTATTAACTCCATGTCTTGCAATGAAGCATATATACCCAAATATGATTTGCTAATATACTTACCGGTACATGAGGTGCAAAAACAAGGCGATCCTGTATCTTCATGACCTCTGTGTCAACTGTCCGTACATTCTGTAGTAAGCCTGTGGTACATTTTGGTGCAGAACTGCTGCTTCTTGAACTACTACTTTCACTGGAAGACTGTGATTTCATGCTCTCTGTAAAGCTGCCCCTACTGTCCTTCGAGTTTATGGAGGTCAAACTCTCCACCCGCTCACAGCTAAAGTTGGTGATGTTGTTTACACACTCCTGTAGACCTAGATAATAATACAAAACTAATTAGTTATGGTTTGTAAGATGATATAATACAGCAGATTTTAAGAAAGAATAAATTTGGCCAACAAAGGTAATTTTAAAGGAACATTATGAGAGGACTCACATGGCCCCACTTTTAGTGATACAAGTTCTAAATTTTGATACCGTCTCCCCACAAGGATACTTCTGACAATATTATCTCACATATTTAATAACTGATATTGAATCTTATTCTATTTTGTACAAGAAACTGTTTAATCTAAAACTGGGGAACTAACTTCTACCAAGATGGAAAATGAAGATCTGCAATTGCTACTTTATCTTTTTTGTAGATGGCAACTTGTGAATTATTAAGCAAACTGTACAAAATTTTAATAACAAAGTTTGTGTCTTCATAATTTTAACTTAACACTTACCTTCTGCTACCTGTTTGAGACAGCTATAGTCTGTACTCTCTGCTGCAGTGTTGATGAAAATTTCTCGCAGCACCTGATATAACTCCCTTATATGCTGTACAGGTCGAAAGATGAATGTGTTTATACTGGGTTGCCTCCCTTTTAGTGATGGTTTCTGTAAGATATAATTGACAGGTTTTGTGAACATGAGCTTCAGAACTTAAAAAGTGCTTTACAGCAATGTAAAGAAAATAAAACGTTTCTTGTCAGGTAAGAAGAACAAGACTCAGACAAAAATGTTTCACTAAGAGGAAATGTCAGGTGGAAAGAAGTAGAAAGCTTAGATAGTTATGGACTATTGAAAAGCTGCCTACAAATAGTACAGCACTAGAAGCGACCAATAACATACAAAGTACTGAGATTTATAACAGTAGAATTCAGCATATTTCATTTGCAAATGAATCTAATTAGCCAGAAATTTTATCCTGTGAAACATAATTTGCTGAAAGAAATTCTCATACAAACAGTTATTTAAAACTTGCTAACTTCATTTTCTTAATTGGTTTAATGGCAGCTCTTGAATTTTTGGAAAGAAATTTACAAACCATAAAATTATAATCATTATAACAATGGCAAAATGAACCTTTTTGATTGAAAACATAAATATAGCACAAACTTACTGATAAAAATTTGATAAAATCCTCTGATTTCCTCAAGTCTGACAGCAGTTTGTTTGCCTCACTGATTCCTTTGGCATAAAGTTCATATGCTTGACACAGCATGTGGACCTGAAGGAATATGAAAAACACATGAAATTTGACTACTAAAGAGGATTTTGTTGATCGATTAATTATTGATTGATTGATTAGAGTTTGAAAGCACATAAAGATATGAGAATGTGTAGTGCTGAGACAATGGGAATAAAGTGGCCTGTCCATAGACACACTACAGCCACACACATACTGATCTAGGCAGGATTTGAACTCACAACCCACTAATTATCAGCATACTAACCAATTAGCATTGTAGCTTTCTTCGAAACTGTCTACCTGTCAGCATATTATCAGGTGTATACAAAATATACTGCTTATATCCAGTGTATAATAAATACACAGGTGCTAGTTAAACCATCATACATACATTCTTGCCATTTACACTGGTTGTCTTCTTAATTTCCTGTTAATTAAAATGACACTGGTCTAAACCATCATAGCTGCTGCTAACTTTTGTCATCTTAGAAATTGTAAATGTCAAGAAGAATCTTAACTGTATGTGCACATCACAAAATTGGATAAGGCTATAGGTAAAAATACTTATACTTTAAATCTGTTCAGTTTCCTCCTGTGCAATAAAAAATATTGTATCTTCTAATTCAAATGGGAAATTTCTGAATCTGGTGGTAAACCTTTTGTTAAAAGGGAACAAAGGTGTCATACCTAGTTTAAAAAGCCTTTTGTTTTCATACATTATTCTGCTAAAGTGGTTTTGGTATATAGAAGTTATTTGATAAGGATAATATTCACATATAATTCTGGATATAAAACAGTGAAATATATCCAAGAAAATAGGACTCATAAGCAACACATTTGATTTTATGTGCATTCTTATCTTTGCATGCATGTGAAGGGGAGATAAATGTGTCCTTTCTTACATAGTGTTCTAATTCTAGAAAGAGACAAAAAAAAAACAATAATTCAAAACAAAACATTTCAATGGTCAACAGACATTTGTTACTATTCTACCTGAAAACTTTAATAGGTAAAATTTACCAATAGTGCATTCTTGATGTTGATTTCAATGCACATCCTTTCTAAATTCTGGATTCTGTTGATAACTCATACTTGAGAAATTGATAGGGAAGTCTTTATTGAGGTCCAAATTATACAATATCCAACTTAAAATCATTTTTAAAGACATTTGTTCATGAAGCACACTTTTGTCTCCCACATTGTTTCAAAAGTAGATATATGTTGGTATGTTGTTAATTAATTTTAGCTTCAATCAGATAAGCCTAAAACAATGGTCAGTTTATTTTCATCACAGAGGATGTAGAATTACCTACCTTTGACTGATAAATCAAGCCAACAGAATTAACAAAGTGATGGCTATCGGCTGATGTGTCTGTGTCATCTGAGGTCATAGATGGTATATTATCATGCATCTGTTTCACATGGTACTCTGATATAATCGTTAGCTGAGAATGGGAAGAAAATACAAGAATACATCAATGATTTTTTTTTCCAAAGACCTCAAAAGAATAACATGTAATATATTCAATTCTGATTGTTATTAATGTGAACATTAATGTTTGTTGAGCAAGGTAACTTGCACTGGAATCAAGAAAACAAGAAAATCTGGTACCTAAACTCTCTGGAATTTACAATTGTATTAAAAAATTTATCCAAATACATTTTTCTACATATGTTTTTGTTTTAAAGATAAATCATACTCGCTGGTTTCTAGCATAAACACGCTCTATCTGGGAATGACTTTGACCTAGAATAGTACTAATATTATACAATATTAATATTATACAATGCCATTATCAGTCTTACCTTTTCTATATTTTGAAAAAGAGCAAAGTGTTGAATATTTGTCAAAATACAATGCCGTAGGGGTCGTGAGTATCGCTGCATCCCTGAATGCATGAGGTCGACAAAATCAAGCTCAAGGCTAAGCAGCCTGTGAACAGCTTCCTGTTTCCGTCTTTCTGTTGTGACCATTGTCTGGAAAATATGAGGAACACCGTAATTATAAATATCTGTATTATAACTTATAACAGCACAAAATCAACATGTAGATCTTTTGTCATTCAAATTTTGTTCAAATACAGCAAAAATACATATCTGCATTTTGCAAAGGAGGCTTGTAATAATATTTAAGATGAATACAGTGAAGCTGAATAAAAATATAAAACCAAAACAAATTTCACTTGTTGAGGCTTATTTTATTGGTATTTATATCTACAAGTATTGCTACCCATATATATTCCTCACAATTACACTGGCTGACATTATATCATAGATGGTTATTTACAGCATCAGACATATGTTGAAAAATTTTTTTAACAAAATATGACTTACTAAAAGATACTAATTTGATGCTGATTCCAAATTTCCAGGTAGTAAATGACAATATTAAAGATAAAATAGTAGCATATTAATGCTTTTTTAAAACCAATTTTGAGGGAAATTTTTCATACGAGGCGAATAGGGTCATGTAGAATTGGTATCGAACGGATCCACACATGCCCCTGCATTATAAGCTGGCTACTCTTCTTTATTAACGGTGGCTTTATTTGATGAAAAATTGACCTCAGTGTACAAATATTACAGCCCTTGAAGTCTGGATGCTATCAAATTTAACCAAATTCTTTTTATTCTCACAAATCTTGGCAGCATTACTTGAAGGCTGATCAGCCAAATCAGGTCAAATTCTATTAGTGTTTGTAAGGTTTTTCTATTTTTTTTAACGGTGGCCATAGTGCACAGGCATCAGTGGCACAAATTGGAAATACCTCGATGCCTAAATGCTCAGAGTAAAATGCACAAACTGGAAATACCTCCATGTCTAAATGCTCAGAGTAAAATGCACAAATTGGAAATACCTCCGTGTCTAAATGCTCAGTGTAAAATGCACAAATTGGTTCTACCTTGATGCCTAAATACTCAGAGTAAAATGCACAAATTGGAAATACCTCCATGTCTAAATGCTCAGTGTAAAATGCACAAATTGGACATACCTTGATGCCTAAATACTCAGAGTAAAATGCACAAATTGGAAATACCTCCATGTCTAAATGCTCAGTGTAAAATGCACAAATTGGACATACCTTGATGCCTAAATACTCAGAGTAAAATGCACAAATTGGAAATACCTCCATGTCTAAATGCTCAGTGTAAAATGCACAAACTGGAAATACCTTGATGCCTAAATACTCAGAGTAAAATGCACAAATTGGAAATACCTCCATGTCTAAATGCTCAGTGTAAAATGCACAAATTGGACATACCTTGATGCCTAAATGCTCAGTGTAAAATGCACAAATTGGAAATACCTCCATGTCTAAATGCTCAGTGTAAAATGCACAAATTGGAAATACCTCCATGTCTAAATGCTCAGTGTAAAATGCACAAATTGGAAATACCTCCATGTCTAAATGCTCAGTGTAAAATGCACAAATTGGACATACCTTGATGCCTAAATGTTCAGAGTAAAATGCACAAACTAGTAAAGAAGTTGTATATAACAAACATGAATGGACAATGATCAATGGAAGCAAGGTTTGCCTTATGGCTAGGCGAAGTTTTTTTTTAAAAAAGGCAAGACTAGTTAGTTAAATGTACATGTCAATGCTTGTAAAATATTGATTAAATATGTATAACTTATATTTCTGACCTTTTTAGAGTTTTAAATTATTGTGTCAATATGCTGTGTTCCTAAAATAATACCTTATGTCCATTACACAGCAGGGGTAGGGGAGTACTGGAAGAAATATTTGTGTTGAACAATGCATCTTCATCAACAGAAATCTCGTTTTCTTTACTAGCTTCACCATAATCCAACAATGGCTCTTCATATATTGTATTATAAATGTTCTCTTCCTGTGATTTTGGGGGGTCAGATGTCACCTGGTTACCATGGAAACTGGGACAAGTGGCAGTGGGTTGAACTGTGGGATAATCCAATTCATCATATGCTAACTCTTGTGATCTCTGCACTTCAATACAAAGGTTATTACTGGAATGCCTAAAAGTAATACAAATAACATTATATATATATATATATATATATATATATATATATATATATATATATATATATATATATATATATATATATATATATATATATGCAAATTTACACTTTTTGCCAGTTCTACTAAAATTAAACAATTGTGATTTTTTTGTGTTCTTTTGCAAACTTTAATTTCAAAGCATTCCAATGAGCATATTCAATACAGCTGATTTGATAAGTGTTAAAAGCCTAAAAATGTCCAGATTATTCAAAAACATTTTTTTACAACCTTTTGTTTAAAAATTTTAAATACAAAGTAAAATTATTTATGGCTACCTTTAAGTAAACATCAATTGACTTAGCAACTTTACTTTGTTAGTAATTTTTATAAATTATTATCCAACAATGAATTAAAAAATTCATGCCAAATTATAAAATACATACTTGACCAGCTTGGCCACGCTGACAGCTGTAGATCGAGAAACATTTTGTCCATTGACTCGAATGATTATGTCATCTTTATGAAGGCCAGCCTGTTCTGCTGGTGAGGCTGAAATAGTAAAATGGCATGTGAAACCTAAATAATAATAATAATAATAATAATAATAATAATAATAATAATAATAATAATAATAATAATAATAATAATAATAATAATAATAATAATGAAAAGGATATTGTATTCTGATACATTTCACATATATAAATATAATATTGATTGTTCAGTTAATCAATCACAGAACTAATCCTTCAATCAACTATTACAAAGAAATACTGTTTTATTTCTATAAATTGAAGGAGCTACCGCATACCCATACTGATTGCCTACTGTGTAACAGTTAATGGTGGAATCTGACTTAGATGTAATAATTAATGATATATAAATACATACAACATAATTTATAGTAAACAAGTGGCTAGAATGAATACAGATATAACCAATTTTGAGAAATAATCATGTGAAAAATGATACCTGAGGAACAATTTGAAAATCCTGGCAACATTGTTGTATGTTGGTAAATTTTCAGCTACAAGTTGACCTCTACAAATTTACCATCACAAAACCTATACTCAGACTGATGAGATTTAGGGGTATTTTCATTCTTTCAGTTCTTCTAAAGAATCACTTTTAACTTTGTTTTGTATTTCTAGAGTTTTGCTCTTAGGCTTGTAAATGCAAGTTTACAGAAAAGGAACAAATGACACCTACCTCCATCCACACGACCCACTTTGACTGGACAACCTTCCACCACTGAAAACCCAAACCCATGTTTTCCTCTTGTAAGGTTAATCTGTAAAGAAATAATAATAATAATAATAATAATAATAATAATAATAATAATAATAATAATAATAATAATAATAATAATAACAACAATAATAATAGTATCTCTTTGTGACCACCAAAGTGACCAGCATTATACATTAAATATTTTTTTGTTCTCTGTGTGTGTGTGTGTGTGGTGTGTGTGTGTGTGTGTGTGTATATATATATATATATATATATATATATATATATATATATATATATATATATATATATATATATATATATATATATATATATATAAATATATATATTGAATTTATTTAAAATTTGGAATTGTTTTTCAGCATACTTACTTGTAGTGATTCCAATCCCCATACATCTTTGTTGATAGATGGAATATTTGTCTGACCTGGGAAAAGAGGAAAAAAGTTGTTCAAAGCTAATTCTGACACTTCTAATGCCTATGAGTTTTCAGTCTTCCTTAATGAAATAAGATATTTTACAGTAAAAATCTAATGATAAATGTTTTATTTCCCAATTTATCTCAGAAAGAAAAAAAAAATGTCTTTAATTTTTATTAGAGTCTGATACAGTCCAACTTACAGCATCATGTTCCATGCTAATTGTCTATTAATTACCAGATATCTGTGAACACAGACAATACACTTATTTTTCCTATCAAACTTCTAGATTTTTTTTACTATAAGTCTGAAATAAGCTGACAGTAAATATAATCCATAAAACTACTTTCACTGTATTTACTTAGCATGTGCACAAAGTGATAAGGTGATTTGGATTAAACATGTCCTTCTTTCTGGTGTCTCCAAACATGCAAAACACAAAATATATTTATTTGTCCATACCATAATCAGACTCATCAGTGAACTTTCTTTAAACGTTTTGCAAAATGCAGCATAAGAAAACTTGAACTGTTGATGTATCTTATTGTTTTTTTTTTATATAATTATGTTGCAGGAGATCACTTACTTCTAAGTTTGAGTTGAGGTTTTTGCCTACTGGAGACTTGTAGATGCTTTCTCTTTCCTATGTCCTCCGTCAGCAGGTAATACCAGCCACTGGAATCCTGAAGTGCAAAGAAGGAGATTCATTACATGTGGAAAGGATATACTCTGATGATTTTTCTTGTTTAAGTGGTAATGAAGTCACCTCCAAACATTTTGATAATGAACTTGACTGACTAAAAAAAAATAGAATTGCTAAAATCAGGAGCTTTACATGTCCATTCTCATTTTGGACAGGGTCCATTTGGACTTGTGATGACCATAAAAAAAACAATTATATTTGCCAGGTAGTACCAGCCACTGGTTTAAACAAAAATGATAAGTCAGGTGCAAAAACAAACATGAATGAGAGGTCATGTGCAAGAACACAACTCTGTTAAAACCTGATGAAATTTAGCTTTTTCTGGTTGGAATCACCAGTATGGATGGTGTTTGTAACCAAAAACTACAGCCTAAATAACTCAGCTAATTAAAAGTTTGTAAATTAAAGGGTTTACTCATCTAAGCTTTCACAGACCTACAGGAGCAAGCAGGGCTAAATGTCTCCTTCACAATGAATAAATCAAGAATGACAATAACATAAAGGCAGACACTACAACCATTATCTTTATGTATACAATGAAAGTGCTAGCAAACCTATTGTGGTTCTATAGCTACCTGGCCAAGTATTAAGACATTAGTGTAGGTCTGGTGTCCAAATCATGTGACTGGGTGGCACATGTCTGCTTTATGATGCCCCCAGTGCTGAACATCTCTATAAACAGCCACAATGCAGACATTGTAGCAATGACTGAATAACTATGTTAAAATTACACACACACACATGCACAGACACACACACAGAGGTTAATGCACATACATACATCTGACCCATCAAAGTATAACATTACACTTCAGAAAACAGTTCTGAATCTGAATTCACTATGATTCTTTTTCATATTTGTCCCAGAAATTCACCCTTTTTTCCCTTGCTGCATAAAGGTCCCTTTGCATGAGGGGGCCCCAAGTGGCCTAGAGCGATGTCCAATGTCCGTTACAGATCACTGCCATCTCACCTCTGTCTTCGTGTGTTCCAGTCTAGAATTCAGCTAACATGGATATGTGAGAAAGCTTGCCAGTAGCTTCTCCTGGGTTGGTGTTTTTTTCCGGTGATTTTCCATTTTCTTCCTCCACCATTAATACTGGCTGCCATGAATAGCCTATCGTGTGCTGAAAAATGGCATTAGGCACAACAACAACCACCTTTGCATGAGCTAAATAGTCATATTTGAACTACAGCTTATTTTTAGGCTAACTGGACATATTAGAAACATCTGACTAACTAACAGCCCAAATTACTTCTAGGAATTTGTATTCTAATTTTAAATATGATTCAACAAAACTAAATAGAAATATGTGTTCATCTTTTGTGGAGACCTAATTAAGCATGATACAAACCTTTTTAGGATTTTTCAGATGTCTGACTCCAAATGACATACATCCAAGGAACTGATTTGAACTGAATTAAAAAAATAAAACACATAAATCAAAAGAGAATGTATGAACATGTATACAAAATGTTTAAAAAAGTACACGGTTAAGATATAAGAATATCCAATTTAAAAATCAAATCAGCTGCAAAATCTATAGAACAGAAAGCAGCTATTGTGTTTTTCAATGATGACCAGTTTCCAAGTTGACTGAACAATAATTTCTGTGGAAGCTTCAGTTAGAATGTCTCATTGATACAGTACATTGATAATTATAAGTACAAAACATTTCCGGACCTTTGTATCCTGTGGACCAGAATTTTCAATTAATGCCTTTCTTTTTGCCCAAATTTATAAATTATCTGATGAAAGAATAGTGTATCCACAATAAATAAATTGACCACCCCAGACCACTGACTTTTTACTAAGCTATGTAATTAGAAAGTGACCACCGCCAAAAGTCTCAACACTAGCCATGAAATTATGTATGTTCTCACTTTAAAAACATGCAATTCCATTCAAATTCAGGCAACATACCAACCCTGAGTGCTTTTTCTTATTATACTTAGTGGAATTAGTGGTAAAATTGGAGGGTTTCAGTGTAGTATCTTATCAAACAGTGTAAAGTAGTAGACATTGAAATCAACTATATGTTTGTTTGCATTTTTATTTCCTATCTGGAATGTGGCCACAAATTATTAATTTCTCACACCTTGTCCAAATCCCTGTATTGGTGATTGCACTGTCCACATATCTCAGCCCCAAGGAGGGGACAAAGAGGCCAGCCTATCCCCACTGTTCTAACTTTCATTGCTGCTGATCATTAACCCTTTGTAAACTGTCACATATCCCTAACCCATGGATACATTGCTTTTCACACCATTTTTAAGACCTTATTTTGTTTCTTGTTTTGGGATCATACATGGCTGGCTGTAACAAATGTTTGACTTAATCAGAGGGAAGATTATAAACTGAGAGTTTTTAAATCTTTTCTATGTACTCTGATAAATTCTTGGGCTCTAATTGG
Source organism: Potamilus streckersoni (assembly GCA_016746295.1). Taxonomy (NCBI): domain Eukaryota; kingdom Metazoa; phylum Mollusca; class Bivalvia; order Unionida; family Unionidae; genus Potamilus; species Potamilus streckersoni. The sequence goes on along the minus strand of JAEAOA010000822.1, from coordinate 4,288,721 downwards.
CTAATTACAAGGATTTATTGAGAAGCTACAAGAATTTATTGAAGAAATTATGCATTTGCCCTTGAATCCAAGATGGCAATGATCACTGCACCTGTTCCACAAAGCACTAATTGCTACACATGGAAACCATTACTAGACATTTACTATTGCTGCCAAATATGCTATTGGTGCTACTATATTTTTTAAAATATATATATATAAAGCTATACAATTTATTTTTTCTTCTTTTTCTGCTAATTATTTCTCTTGTGTTTTTGTAAAGAAATGCAGACATTGGTTTCAACAGAGATGTATGATACAAGAGCCAGGTATAACAACAGAAGACTAATTAGTCAAGTCTGGATCCATGTTTAGTGCACTGGTTTACCTTATACACCATACAGCTTGTTGAATATGCTCCATGTAGTAAAGTCAAGTACTCTAAGCATGATATAAAATTAATGTTTAAGTTATTAAATTTGTACAGAATAAATCTGAAACCAAGAAACCAATAATCAATTACTATACATTGTATGTTTTATGTCTTATATGTATTATTAAAATAAAATGCCTTTTATTATAGTAATCTTTGATTTACTATATCTGTTGCTGAGGGGTCAAACGTGGTCCATAACGATACCTGGAATTTTTGTAATATATTTAATTATGCAAATTTTTCCTGCTAGTTCTTATAAAAGATTTTATTGTTACATCATTTATTTCTCGATTGAAACATTTCAACTGGCTAACTTTTATATGAGCTGATTTTGCTGTATGAATAGGTTTCAGTAATGTGACCCCTGATCTAGCACATAGGTCCATACATTTTATTCATTTACCATAGCAAAGATCAAGGCACATATGTAAGAGTTCAAAATAACAAACATATTTTAATACACTGATTAAGGTTTATTAAAGAACATTTTCAATGCCATCAATAGTTTCCTGTTAATTACATCTGCTGACACGTAATTAAATAATGTAAAAATTAAAATTTTGTTTAAAAAACACTACCCAACATTCAATATTAGGCACTTATTAAAAAACAATTAGTTTAAAAAGGTAAAACACCATTGCCACCACCATCACCACAAATAATAATACTAATAATATTATTGTAATTATTAAAATTTTGCTTCTGCTGTTGATGGTGATGATACTAGGCACACAAGTCATTGCTTAATATGTGAAGATGATAAAATAATGAATGCTCTAATATACTAGGAAATAACTGACAAGGGATTACTGGATTAATCTCTACCAGATTTGCTTGGTCCACTAACAGATATCCAATCCAGCCTGACCAGTGGTCATAATCAGATATTATCTAGGAAGCTCTGGCCAGTATTGTTGATAATTTGTTACATATTTGGATTGGAGAGGGAAACCAAATTCAAACAAGAACCAAAATCTGGAGGCATTTGTAATAAACAGTGTTGAATTGTTTCAATATTATTTCTATGGATTTAAAGATTAAGAATCTTGTGGGGGTGCCTTGGATTAAATAGCTGATAATATTAATTCACATGGGAAAAGTCTTTATTGTTCATACTTAATTTCAGGAGGTAAAAACATCAAAAGAATCAGTCATTGAACCTATTCAACTTTTTATGAGAAAAAAATTTTCTTGAAAAACAAAACATTTGATTATGTACACTACAAAAAATCAGGTAAAGATTGACAGCCTTAAAAATTACAATTTCCTCAAGCAGAACATTATAAAAAGTCAGTGTAACATTTATTTTTTAAAGCAAAAACCTATATGGCACTTGTTTATACAAGTTTCACATTGAGGAAAAGGTACTAAGAAAATCTGCAAAGGTTTAATGAAGCCAAATTACTATGATTCAAATTTAAGGTTAATCATGTAAAAATGGCATCCTAACAAACAGATCTGCAAATGTGTAACAACCAAATTTGGTGCACTAAAAACCATAACATACTGATGAACAGAAACTGATGCAAATGACTGCCTTATAACACTGACTGCTATAGAGAACCATATTAGAAAGATTTCCAAAATCAGAAGAATGGTGTAAAAATGTTCTGAAAATCTGAGGATGTTAGGATAATTGTACTGTCAAATTTAAAATATTTGTTAAGGATGTGTCACCATTCAAATTTTATCAATCAAAATAAATGTAAATAATCTTTTAAAACATAATTACCTGTCTGTCAGAGTAAAATACTAAGGGGGTAATGTTCAAAAATTCTTTCATTACTGAAGTGCTGATTGTGATGCCTCAAACTTTGGTTCAGTAGGTGGAACTTAGCTACCCATGTCAAACAGTTTGTACTAAGAGAAACACCTCTTCCACTCACACACATACTTGACAGCAGGCTCATTAGCCTCTCTTTACAGCCAATTAACATGGATAGATGGTCAATTAGGTGTTAAGTTTCACCTGTCAATCAATGTGTCACCTAGTTTCCACTTTATAAGAACCAATCAAAACTTGACACAGGAAGTTTTCTCTATGAAAACTAAGTCCAGAAGATTTGTCTGAAAGAAAGTCAGCTTGAATTTAAGACATGTTTGGCTCTTTGGCCAGGTACAACTGTTGAAGGAATGGGTCAAACTGCTTGTTAATAGTAAGACCTCAAGCTCTAATTACAAAAGTATGCATCTGGTCTAATTTATATAATTAGGCTCTTACCTTGATGACTGGTCATAATGCCATGTTGAAATCAATAGTCTCTTGTTAAGGTCTTCTTCTGTTAATTCACTGAAAGAATTAAAAAAAAATTAAAATTACTGATATAGTCACTTGAAAAACATGCAGTACCACAAATGCCTACTGCCCCATGTGTACAAAGATAAATATAAACACACCATTTATATTTGCCATTGTCAAAAATTAGATAGGTGCTAACACATTAACCTCAGGTTGATATGTATGAAAGTGCTTATGTGTTTGGATTGCTAATATTAAATGTTGTACTGTACCCAGTACCCAATAAGGTACATGCTGCTTCCTAATTTTCGATCAAAATAAAAAAAGATATGCTTTTCTTTGGTGCTTACAGCACATCAACACAAGAAGGTTATATCATGCTGAGGCAATTCAAAAAAGTTATTTATACAGGTGTATGATACCCAGACTTAACTCTTGGCCTGGCTCAAACCCAGATTATTCTGTTTGCAAAGCTGAATACTGTACCACTCCAATCTTTAAACTGGAGGAGATTCTGATCAGATGTAACCAGTTCCAAGAGTCACATATACTTTTGACATGAACAATTCTTACCATATAATATACCTATTTTTTTACCTCTTGTTGAGACAACTCTGTAATCATCTTAAATAGGAAGCTACTTGGAAATGAGAAGGATGTAGACTTGAAATATTACCATGAAACAAGGGACAGTGTGAGAGTTCTCATATTGTCTTCATTAACTTCATAAAATCATCATCCCTGATCAACAATTCTGACAGTGTCAATCTGTTTACCATGGGAGATCTAACAGATTAAGATTTTTATTCAGCACATTTCAAGCAATCCAAATAAAGACATGCTATGTGTTTCTGCCTGTTTCTAGGTAACAGAAATCCTGCTGACACTAACATTGAAATGTCAATGTATGTAAAAAGTAATTTATGATGATACAGGTGACACACCTGCCTGTTACCTAAGGATTACCTGTGATTTTCTCATCCATCCTTAATTTAAACAGAAATATTCTCACTGAAAGAAATCTTATTAGTTATTTATAGAATTTGTATACAGTGTTAAATATACCCAAAACCACTCTTTAGTAGCCCCTTCCAATTATTTTTTTTTAAAAATGAAGATCCTGACTTAATTTATTCAGTCATTAGACCTTCTCTTTCTCCATGAAAGCAGATTACTCTACACTTTATCATTACATATCAGGCCTTGACAAAAAGAACTAATACTTACAATGAAAACTTTTCATCATAAAGTGGATTATTTGAATCATGGATCACTTCTGTTTTGCATTTTGACTGTTTGCCATTATCAGGGATTAGGGTTAACTGCAAAGAAGGAAATGATCATAAATATCTCATAATAAAATAGTATCCTTTTTGTTTAGCCCCCTACACCATTTAGTTAGAAAGGCATTTAAAAAACATTATTTTAGGGTGTGGATCAACATATAGATAGATATAAACACATATACCAGGATGGGCTCAATAAAAACAAAACTAACCACAATAATCAAAACCAATAATAATTATTCAAATTTATGTTTTCAAGAATTTGTTGAAACTGAACAATCATCCAAAAAGTCAAAAAATATTTGGAAAAAGTACAAAATGTAGATAAAAATTTGAATACATTCAACAAATATTTTCTTTGTTGTCTATGATATTTAAAAACTAATATTCTATGTACAAATATCTAAGTATCTTACCTGAACAAATGAATCACACAGAGGCTTCAGCTTGGAAGACAGTTGCCTCCCTTGAATTACTGAAATGATTGTAAAATAATATTTTATTATATTTGTACTGTAATACCTGCCAACATATCTCAAAATAAACAGATGACTAAAAAGCATGAAAAAGATTTTTTAAATCGGTCTATGTAAATGTGAATTTTTTTTAAAAAATTAAGTTTTGAAGAATTCAAAAATCTTTTAATTTCATATACCTTACTTTTTTTTCTCAAATATCTTTAATTTTTAATTTGATCTAAAAGTTTCAATAGATCTGACAAAAAATTCAACAATCCAAAGCCAATTTATGATAGTGAGTTGATAACTGATAGCAAAATATATCTGTTCCAAGCACAAATTTACATTTTATTAAAATGATTTAATATATCATCAGTGATAATAATACAATATCTAAAATCAATATTACTATCAACTGTAATAGCAATTAAAATCAATATTGCTATCAACTGTAATAGCAATGTAAATCAATATTACTATCAACTGTAATAGCAATGTAAATAGTTGTAACAATTGCTTACCATGGACTGTAAGAAGGCCAAAGTTCATGTACATGGATACTTTCAGCTGACCTGTAAATCGAACAAAAGGTATACATTTGTTATTGATGACAAGTGAGGAATCTTTGAAATCAAAGGTCTTCATTCTAGTACACAATCACCAAAGACAGCTCAATACAAATGATGCCCCTCCTTTATCATTTGTAAAAAAAAAAAAATGCTTAAATACAGAAATCTGGACACAGAGGAACTCAACTGATGTCTGAAACCATCTTGGCACTAAATATACACACAAGGTTTTAAAATGGATATGCCCTATCTATCCTTGCTGGACATTTATGTAGGATCTAACACCTCCACCCTATGCATCCAGTACTAGCCCACCAGTATACCCACTTAGTAGCAGAAACTACCTGGGTAGCATGTCTTAAATTGAGGCATTCCACTATAGGGTGAAGACTTATACATAATTCCCTGTGGTGGGAAAGGTAATAAGACATTGTAACACTTATTACTCAAGTTTTTACTGCCCAGTGGCAATGACTAAAGAATCTGTTATCATCCCTTAAACAATTTAACCAGCAGATCAGGAATACTCCTAAAGTCTAAGGAATGCCTATAATGGATAATGGTTTTTCTTCAGTAATTCATTATCACACTTATGAAAGGACCCATCTATAACCAAACTTACATACAAATACTACACTAAAGCAGGGAAAGGAATGTATTTCTAATCTTCAGGAGTGATTATTCAGTTTTCTTTCTCTATTGAAACCATGAACTTCCTACATTTTATCAAATTCTATATAAACACTGCAAACACCAAAAAATATTTCATCCTCCAAAATTAAAGATAAAAAACAACACCCTAAGGTAGGAATAACTTTAACTGATTTGAAATAAGATGCAAATAAAAAAGTCCATTACAAATGTCCTCAAAAACTACAATAAACTTTTCTCAATAGTCTGATAAAAAAAATAATTAGAACTAATTATTGTTTGAACAGTGTTATCAACTGTGGTTTTATGACACACCAGCACTATAAGACTATACAATGCCACAAAAAAGGTATATGATAAACAATTTATATATGTTAAGAAGAGGGTAATATGTTGTTTAAGACAATTCCTTACATACTGCTTTTCACTGCAGACCAAAAGTACCCAAGATATACCACTCCTTAGAAGATTGCACAGTAGCTTGGAGTAACTTGTACAACAAGATAAGGCAAATTAATAGAATTGTTTTCTTAACACCTTGTAAAATCTTAAAGGAAGGTAGCTTGGGACAATCTTCTGTGGATCATTCTACTGCATCCTAAAGCTATTAAAGCTATTTGAACACAAAAAGGGATTCCCCAGCCCACTCCAAAAACAGTGCCTACTCAGGGCCTCAGAAGATGTGTTTAGCAATTGTCCCTAAAGGGGATTCCTCTTATAGCAGATTTGTTAGCACAATTGGTAGGCTCTCTCTTCTACTTATTTGGTTTAATCTAAAACCAAGGAATGCATACACATATCTCAGATAGTTCAATATAGGTGTTCTTATTTAGGTGTTCTTAAAAGGTATGGTTGACCATAAGAACTTAAAACACCAAATTTCACAAAAACTATACCCATAAATTACAAACTTTTTACACATCAAACTAACTTCATGACATCTAGTGACATGTACATCTAGTCCTTCCTTTTGTCATACAAAATAAACATTTTATGCAATAAAAAAGTCTACTGAATGATAAAAGAAAAAAATAAAAGTTTGTATAAATCCAAATTATTTTTTCTCAAAGTCTTCAATTATAACAAACATGACAAATAATTACTTTACCTTTCATTCACATGTAAAGCAACTTACCTCTACATATTATCACATTACACATCATTTTCTTGAATGAATAGTGATAATGAATTAGCACCTGTATTCAAATATTATAATATCCTTTCTGCTCAAGTTTCAGATAATATCTGATTTTTTTAAGCACACAAATTTGACACAGAAAACCAAGACTTCTCCACCTCTATCACACATCTGACCCCTGGTACCACAGGAATTACTGTTGCTAATAGGTCCAGTGAGTTTTAAATGAGTAGACTAATGTACTTGCTGCAATCTTCAAAGATCAGCAGCACAGCATTATTTAGCCATTTTGGCAGGTCCTAAATACTATACCGACATTAATTAAGTTAATCCATTTTAACAGCTCCATGCCGACAATTGAACTCTATGGCTTGGCCCTTAATGATATTTTAATCCTATCTGGCAGTTGATTAGATCTAGGTAGGTTACTGGTGCCTGAAGGCTTTTAATTAGGATTAATAGTCAGTGATTGGGGAATTTCCCTAAATTTAATTGAACATAAAAAACTAGCCAAAAGTACAATCTTCTAATTAAGGTGGAAGGGTTCAGTCAAGCAGTACTGAGTGTAAAATATCAGAGTGAAGTAAATCCTGCTCAGCCATGACAAATCAAAATGTGCCTCCTGAGTAGGGCCACAATGACCAATATATCTGCCATTTCCTGTCTGTTCTGTTAAAATTTTGCATGTTAGTGAAATTTAAATAAAATCTTGTTTGACCTATATTTTTATATCAATTTTTCAGCAACCAACAAATTACTTTATATGCAACAAAGTTACAACATTGCAAACTGTACAGTTTAAATAAAGTTCATATAAAGCTATTGCCAACAAGAATATTACATTTTTTTCTAAATTTGTTTAAAATGCTACATTTTACATCCAATAAGAGCAATGCAAACATCATGCAATATGCCTGTTTTGTGAACTGTACCTTGTGGTCATTTGGCTACTGAACTGGAGACATGACTAACAGATGACAGACTTAATAATTTACCACCATATGACCTTTACCTTTGACAGTGATACTTACCACCATATAACCTTCACCTTTGTCATAGTGATGCTTACACCATATAACCTTCACCTTTGACATAGAGCAATACAAATCAAGACCAGTGTCATGATTTATATCATAAATGTTAATAAAATATTTATGGTGGTTCAAAAGTTGGTCAAGATATGGAAACATTTTTTTCTTCTTCATTTCCTGGCTTTTACTTTGATGTATAGGACATAACTGTTATATGAATAAATTTATAGCCATAATGTGTATCTCCACATCAAATCAATAAAACAACCTTTGTGTATAAATATGCACAGCCCATTAAGAACACAGAACACTAAATTACATTTTACCTTGCCATGACCTTGGCATGGAAGCATGATTGTAATATTCAACTGGCCATTGCTGTGTTACCCTTTAAGCACACTAAGCATATGCTTAGGGTACCAGAACAAATTCAAATTAATTTATGATAAAACTGAATGAATTATATATATATATATATATATATATATATATATATATATATATATATATATATATATATATATATATATATATATGACCATTTCATTCTGCATGTATGATTATTTTGATTTGGAGTGATGGCATCAATTGTAATTTCCCATCTTTTTATCATTTCATATTTTGTTTTTTTGAAAATTCATGTGGTAGTGGGGCATCATAATATTTTCAGTGCTTCGGGCCATTGAAGACCTAAATCCTGCACAGATAAAAACTAGTCATGATACCTATTTGGGAAGAGATTCAATAAGATCGAAAAATTAAATAAAAGAAGCAAAAGTCCATTAAGATACTGCTGCTCCACTGACCAAAACAAATTTCCAGGAATTCAAGCTAATACCATTTCTTCTTTTAGTTGCATAGTGTTGAAACCACATCTGAAATTTCTGTGTTGAATAAAAATATTTTTATAAATGACACTGTAGAGGCCATATTAGACATAAGAATGGCTTTGGTAAAGAGGACCATTCATTTTCCGGTCAACTGCCATTGGTGACCATCACCATGCTGCTTATCAGATTGGCACCTTTTTCATTTAGGACCAAGCTGACATGAAACAAAATTTTTAGCAACATAGTATTATGACTTAACAAGATTTTCACTACCCTGGCAATAATATTAGACATCTTTGGCACCATTTTCGTATCTGAACAACTAGACATCAGATGAGATCTTTTAGTACTTTACAATGTCTTGATATTACCCTCCATTCATGTGCAATAGAATTGACAAAATGGACAAGATGGACACTGATAGCCATACTGGACCATTTTTAATTAGAACCAATCAGATGTCAGATGAAGTCTTCTGGTGAAAGCACCATGTCAATATGTCAATCAATTGAGGAGGATCAGCAAGATTTCAAGATGGTCAATTTAATGGCAATATTGGATGGATGTCTGATTGGCACCATTTTTATTTAAGTACAACTGGACTATTGGATAAAGGTGTCACATTTCAGTGCAATACTGCAAGTAGTTAAGAAGCAGTGATAATGGATAATGAACAACACACTATCCCATAGGCTTCTCTGATCTCTTGACTAAGAGCTAAGAAGTTACATTTTTCTTAATAATGAACATGATGTAAGGGTCATGACAATTGTATGTGCCACATTGTCCAGTCAGAATTATCCTAAATAAAATCTGATATCCAGTCTTTATATACAGAACTCACAGGCACTTATTAAAAAAAAAAAAACTCATGTTAAAGTGACCTTTGGAATTTTCAGTCCACTTATTTTTGGTATCTTATTGGAAAAGGCATTGCAAATTTGATGTTAATGAGAGTTTCCACTCTAGTCAGATCCAATTGTATCTATCTAGATCTGCAATTACATAGCATGCAGGCAGATCTGTGACTGTTAGGACTAATCAATAGAATAAGTGAATATAATACTTGATGGGGACCTGGGTGTCAAAGAGGTCTAAATCGATTGCCTTTACATGTCACTATCATCTCACCATTGCCGGTGTAGGTTTGAGTCTGTGGCTCACCCAATGTGGGTATGTGAGAAAGCTTACCAGCAGTTCCCTGTGGATTGGTGGTTCTTACAGGAGTTTGGAGGTTCTTTTTCCACCAGTTATACTCGCCACCATCCATGTAGCCTTCATATGCTGAATAATGGCATGAATCCCACAACAACAACAACAACAACAACAACAACAACAATAATGGTCCTTGAATCTGCAACTGTAGGAAATGCCTGCACTGCAATAAGATATTAGTCTATAATAGTCATTTAACCCTCAGTTTGTTTCAATGATAACATCCTAATACACTGTACAAAGTATAAATTGACAACATTCTTTTACTATATCTGGCAAATTTAGGTGACACCAAATAAGGCTTGTCAACTCAGATAATTTGCTGATGAAATTAACAATCTGTAACCTGAAGGACAAAGAATAACTACCAAAGATGCATGGTTCTTTTGTCAGGCAACCAGGAGCACACATCCTGGATTTAAGCTCCTTAACAAATGGCCTTGTATACACTTGGCCCTCTCTCATACCTCAGTTCTACCACTCAAAGCATCCAAAGTGCTCTCTAACATCCCTAACATTAATGACAACTGATTATTACTGCAGGACTAACTGTAACAGGAAATAAAATATAATTAACCACTGTCAATGATGGACCAAGAGAGGGGAGGGAAGATGACAAGATGATAAACATCAGACAGACATGATGAAAAACTGTACTTCCTCCTGTCCACCCCCTCTCACAGTAGAAACATATAGAGCTATTGATAAATTGTGAACAAACTATGTCAAGGTGTGGCTAATTGTCAAAAGGAACAATATAATAGTGATAATAGATAATACTCAAAAATTAACTAAATGTTCATCATAGAATATTCAAATGGAAAAATTTGTGGACACGTTTTTCTCCATTAGTTGCAGCATCAACAAATAAAAGTACACAGATGTTACAAGTGATAGTAGTTTGATGTAAACATGTGTGTGTGTGTGTGTGTGTGTGTGTGTGTGTGTGCTGTACCTTTCATGAGGTAAGAGGAAATTAAAGTTTCTGGGACTACAATGTATTTCATAGGGTCACAAGGAGTTTCCTGACAGTGCATTTTTCCAATTCATAATTCCACAAATGTATGAACCAATCTGAGCTACAACTTTTTTAGCCAGTGAATCTCTTTAACCATCCTGCTTTAGTGTGTCCATAGGCAAGTCTTTAAAGAAACTAACCAATTAATTCAAAATGAACAGAACACTGCCCATCTTTGGGTCAAACAATATGAAATGTCCCTTTCCTGATATTCTGGAACAATTTTTGTCATTACTTTTGCATTAAATTCTGTACTTTCCATGTAATGAACAGGCTATTTAATTTGTGTTTCCAAATTTAAAAGTTTCTGCATAATCAAATCTGAATTAATCAAGATGCATTCCTCATTTCCTGATGAAAATGGACATCAAAGGATTATTGTTTTCAGGAACAGAAATAGCTAATCTCAATTGGTCTGTTATTCTCAGTCTTCCATGCTGTCAACTCTATATTTATCATTCTATATTCAGACCACTGTGTGAATACTAATGAATTCATAAATCACACTGCAATGTATGTGACATGCCTGCACTAATATGGTGTCTGTTTAATCCCCTAATTATAAACATATGTCACTTTCAGGCTCATCTCAATTTCTTGAAATTTGCAAACAAAATTGCTTTTGTCCTTCACAGATTCAGCTTTCACCACTAAAATGTGAACTATTGTTTCAACAGAAAATGTTAAATATAACTATGCAAAATTCCAAAGGAATACATCTTTGTAAGTCCAAACACATGTTCAATAAAAATGAAAATAATTCAAAAACACTCCAATATTCCAAAAGGAAAAATTAAAATTGATGATTCAAGCACATTATCTTGTTCATTAAACTTAGCAAGTTTAATAATTTGTTTTAAATCCTTGAATCAATGAAAATAGCTGAACATAACTTTACCAAACTTGTTAATACACTATATGCAAATACTAGTCCACAATCTGGGGCCAATACAAAGACCAGTAACCTGGGTAGTTTGTCCTCCAGGTAAGTTACCTGTCCTCTTAGTAAGGCTTTACTTAGACAGCTATTTGATTCCAAAACAATTTTGAAGTTAAGTGCTTAGAGGCCAAACAAAGATCTGGTGAGGTTCTGGTAAGGGGAAGTGGGGCATACAAATCACACAATCCCCAAAAGATGCACTGCTATTACAATACAGAGACAAGAAATTATGGTTTTTTCCTCAATGCATGTATTTTGTATTGGAGAAAATTTTATGCACAATATTTTCTGAGCAACAAAACTGGGAGTGTAATATGAGAGATACTGAGGTTAGGAATGCAGTATCACTCAGAACGAAGTTAATATTTCCCCCATCCAATGACCTATAATATATTTATTAAATATCCTGGGGCTGTGGGGGGGGTGAAAAAACTATTATTGATTCTAACATGAACATATTTTCTCCCTGCAAAATGCACCATAAAATAAAACTTTATATTTCACATAAAAAAAACTTTTCTGATTCCTGTAAATGTCACCAATGGTACTACTTTTTGTAATGCAAATTTCAACATCACTGGCCTGCAAGGGGTCAATTTCCATCTCAAAGAAATCAGGTTGTTATCAATTTACACAGCTAACTCTTTAGTTGCTGATTAAACAATGAAAAGTAACCACTACAAGAAACAAACTAGTTTCATTTGAAAGACTTCTCTTCCCTATGATGGTATATATAAACCATACAGTAGTAAAAAAAAAACAACAAAAAAAAAACAACAAAACCACCAATATAATTGAGTATTCATAAAATGAAAAGTGAGTAATCGTATGTTCATGTTACTGCAAACTTAGTAGCAACTTGTGCACTTTTTAGATGTAATGTACACTAAAGAAGTTCTGCAGCATACGCTACAAATATTTTGTACATTTTTCTATATTATATTGGAAATGGTTATAAAACTGAACAGCTCATAGTAGAGGGCAAAGGTAAATGATTAGAATCCAAGTCTAGTGCAAAGGTAAATGAAAGCATTTCCCACAAGAGGGCATAGATAAGAACAACATATGGTGTAAACTGCTACCTTTCAACAAATACAATGCTAATGTAAATTTTAATGTCATTGTCTCACATTGATACTCTAATCTTAGGCAATATCAATTACTCCTTTAATTTGATTTTGAAGAGCTAATGATGGAGTGGTAATAAAATGTCCACTAATTTGATAATAAGAGGTTTGAATCCCACACACTGATGAGCAATGAGTGAAAGTAATCAATACAGTTGATCCAATGTCATCATAAATATTTCTCAAGGGCAGCAGACTCTCAAAAGAGGAACAAACAGGCATGGATAAAACATAATCTTTACTATTTACAAGATATAGAAAACATTTCAAACAGCAAATAAATTATCTGCCCTAATGTCTTCAGTGGAGAAATCACTCAACAGGAATTAAAGCAATCTAAATAAATAATGTATGAGACAAATGTTTCTTCCTTAATTGATGGTTACCCTATTAGGGTACCCGTTTTCTATTTACCTGACAGCTATTAGGACAGGTGCAAGTTCTTTGATTGGCTCAATCTAAATATAATAATGTCAGGTTTGAGAAAATATAATTATTCAAACTCTGAAAATTGTGTAAAAACATCTTTCAGCATAGACAATTTTATGTGTGATTTATCAAGTGAATGTAAATGCTACTTGTTTATGCTGTATAAAAAGTAGCATTCATATTTCCTTTATAAATCACATGTTAAATTGTCAATTCATATTTCCTTTATAAATCACATGTTAAATTGTCAATTCATATTTCCTTTATAAATCACATGTTAAATTGTCAATTCATATTTCCTTTATAAATCACATGTTAAATTGTCAATTCATATTTCCTTTATAAATCACATGTTAAATTGTCAATGGTGAAAGATGTTTTTACACAATTCTTCACAGGTATTTCAAGAAATGAAATTACACAGGATTATGATACTCAGTGCATATTACAAAAATGGAAACAAGACACACAGATAAGAAATTTCTCTTTTTCCTTCACAGCATGCAGATAACATGTAAGGGAGCCATATCCAAACAAAAATAAAAGTTATTAGTTGGCTATGGAACCATGAAGTGTAATTTTAGCCTTTGCTTAAAAAGCAATCACTTTGAGTCTCATTATTATTAGGTTATAATATCTGGTGTTTAGTTCATGTGAAAACATAATTATCCACATGTAAATGGATACCTAAATTTGAGGCCAGAAAAAAAGGTTAAACATTGTTTTTAAAGGAATATCTATGAAAATGCAGTTTTGGCCCCTAGGGACAGATGTCCTGTATACATAAGTAACAAGTAAATTGCTGGATATACAATTTAGATCCATCTGTAAACTTTACAGACCTAGATGAGCTGTCACATAATGCACCAAGGGATAGGGTCTTTGCAGTTTATGAGGACTAGTTAGTAGAACAGACATCAAAGACCCATATCTACCATCCTATACTGAACCAGCAAATGAAGGTCTGTGATTTGTTCTGAATGATCAGTAAATATGAACCCAGATCTCTCATCATAGGTGACAGCATATGAGGGTCTATTGTTAGGACCAATAAGCAGAACAGACATCAAAGATCCATAGGTACCATCAGTAATGCACCAGTAGAAGCTTCAATAGCACAGAAAACACCAAGCCAGATCTGCCATCACATAATGTGCCAGCAGTTTCAGGTCCATTGTTAGGACCAACCAATAAAACAGACATCAAAAACCCAGATCTACCATCACATAATGCATTAATTGAGGTGGGTCTATGCAGTCTGTTAGGACTATTCAGTAGAATACACAAAACAGACCCAGATCTACCATCACATAATGCACTAAGGTGCGTCTATGCAATCTGTTGACTATTCAGTAGAATACACAACACAGATCCAAATCTACCATCACCTAATACATTAATAGAGGTGGGTCTATGCAGCCTGTAAGAACTATTCAGTAGAATACTCAACACAGACCCCGATCTACCATCACAGACTGCAATAATTGAGGTGGGTCTATGTAGTCTGTTAGGACTATTCAGTAGAATACACAACACAGACCCACATCTACCATCACATAATGCATTGAGGTGGGTCTATGCAGTCTGTTAAGACTATTCAGTAGAATACACAACACAGACCCAGATCTACCATCACATAATGCATTAGTAGAGGTGGGTCTATGCAGTCTGTTAGGACTATTCAGTAGAATACACAACACAGACCCAGATCTACCATCACATAATGCATTGAGGTGGGTCTATGCAGTCTGTTAGGACTATTCAGTAGAATACACAACACAGACCCAGATCTACCATCACATAATGCATTGAGGTGGGTCTATGCAGTCTGTTAAGACTATTCAGTAGAATACACAACACAGACCCAGATCTACCATCACATAATGCAATAATTGAGGTGGGTCTATGCAGTCTGTTAGGACTATTCAGTAGAATACACAACACAGACCCACATCTACCATCACATAATGCATTGAGGTGGGTCTATGCAGTCTGTTAAGACTATTCAGTAGAATACACAACACAGACCCAGATCTACCATCAATTAATGCAATAATTGAGGTGGGTCTATGCAGTCTGTTAGGACTATTCAGTAGAATACTCAACACAGACCCAGATCTACCATCACATTATGCACTGAGGTGGGTCTATGCAGTCTGTTAGGACTATTCAGTAGAATACACAACACAGACCCACATCTACCATCACATAATGCATTGAGGTGGGTCTATGCAGTCTGTTAAGACTATTCAGTAGAATACACAACACAGATCCACATCTACCATCACATAATGCATTAATAGAGGTGGGTCTATGCAGCCTGTTAGAACTATTCAGTAGAATACACAACACAGACCCACATCTACCATCACATAATGCATTGAGGTGGGTCTATGCAGTCTGTTAGGACTATTCAGTAGAATACACAACACAGACCCACATCTACCATCACATAATGCATTGAGGTGGGTCTATGCAGTCTGTTAGGATTATTCAGTAGAATACACAACACAGACCCAGATCTACCATCACATAATGCAATAATTGAGGTGGGTCTATGCAGTCTGTTAGGACTATTCAGTATAATACACAACACAGACCCAGATCTACCATCACATAATGCAATAATTGAGGTGGGTCTATGCAGTCTGTTAGGACTATTCAGTAGAATACACAACACAGACCCAGATCTACCATCACATTATGCACTGAGGTGGGTCTATGCAGTCTGTTAGGATTATTCAGTAGAATACACAACACAGACCCAGATCTACCATCACATAATGCATTGAGGTGGGTCTATGCAGTCTTTTAGGACTATTCAGTACAATACACAACACAGACCCAGATCTACCATCACATAATGCACTGAGGTGGGTCTATGCAGTCTGTTAGGATTATTCAGTAGAATACACAACACAGACCCAGATGTGCCATCACATAATGCATTAATTGAGGTGGGTCTATGCAGTCTGTTAGGACTATTCAGTACAATACACAACACAGACCCAGATCTACCATCACATAATGCATTAGTAGAGGTGGGTCTATGCAGTCTGTTAGGATTATTCAGTAGAATACACAACACAGACCCAGATCTACCATCAATTAATGCAATAATTGAGGTGGGTCTATGCAGTCTTTTAGGACTATTCAGTAGAATACTCAACACAGACCCAGATCTACCATCACATTATGCACTGAGGTGGGTCTATGCAGTCTGTTAGGACTATTCAGTATAATATACAACACAGACCCACATCTACCATCACATAATGCATTGAGGTGGGTCTAGGCAGTCTGTTAAGACTATTCAGTAGAATACACAACACAGATCCACATCTACCATCACATAAGGCATAAATAGAGGTGGGTCTATGCAGCCTGTTAGAACTATTCAGTAGAATACTCAACACAGACCCCGATCTACCATCACATAATGCAATAATTGAGGTGGGTCTATGCAGTCTGTTAGGACTATTCAGTAGAATACACAACACAGACCCACATCTACCATCACATAATGCATTAGTAGAGGTGGGTCTATGCAGTCTGTTAGGACTATTCAGTAGAATACACAACACAGACCCACATCTACCATCACATAATGCAATAATTGAGGTGGGTCTATGTAGTCTGTTAGAACTATTCAGTAGAATACACAACACAGACCCACATATACCATCACATAATGCATTGAGGTGGGTCTATGCAGTCTGTTAAGACTATTCAGTAGAATACACAACACAGACCCACATCTACCATCACAAAATGCATTAGTAGAGGTGGGTCTATGCAGTCTGTTAGGACTATTCAGTAGAATACACAACACACACCAAGATCTACCATCACATAATGCATTGAGGTGGGTCTATGCAGTCTGTTAGGACTATTCAGTAGAATACACAACACACACCAAGATCTACCATCACATTATGCACTGAGGTGGGTCTATGCAGTCTGTTAGGACTATTCAGTATAATACACAACACAGACCCACATATACCATCACATAATGCATTGAGGTGGGTCTATGCAGTCTGTTAGGATTATTCAGTAGAATACACAACACAGACCCAGATCTACCATCACATAATGCATTGAGGTGGGTCTATGCAGTCTGTTAGGATTATTCAGTAGAATACACAACACAGACTCAGATGTGCTATCACATAATGCAATAATTGAGGTGGGTCTATGCAGTCTGTTAGGACTATTCAGTAGAATACACAACACAGACCCAGATCTATCATCACATAATGCATTAATTGAGGTTGTTCTATGCAGTCTGTTAGAACTATTCAGTAGAATACACAACACAGACCCACATCTACCATCACATAATGCATTAATTGAGGTGGGTCTATGCAGTCTGTTAGGACTATTCAGTAGAATACACAACACAGACCCACATCTACCATCACATAATGCATTAATTGAGGTGGGTCTATGCAGTCTGTTAGGACTATTCAGTAGAATACACAACACAGACCCACATCTACCATCAAATAATTCATCAATAGAGGTGGGTCAATGCAGTCTGTTAGAACTATTCAGTAGAATACACAACACAGACCCACATCTACCATCACATAATGCATTAATTGAGGTGGGTCTATGCAGTCTGTTAGGACTATTCAGTAGAATACACAACACAGACCCACATCTACCATCAAATAATTCATCAATAGAGGTGGGTCAATGCAGTCTGTTAGGACTATTCAGTAGAATACACAACACAGACCCACATCTACCATCACATAATGCATTAATAGAGGTGGGTCTATGCAGCCTGTTAGAACTATTCAGTAGAATACACAACACAGACCCAGATATACCATCACATAATGCATTGAGGTGGGTCTATGCAGTCTGTTAGGATTATTCAGTAGAATACACAACACACACCAAGATCTACCATCTCATAATGCATTGAGGTGGGTCTATGCAGTCTTTTAGGACTATTCAGTACAATACACAACACAGACCCAGATCTACCATCACAAAATGCATTAATAGAGGTGGGTCTATGCAGCCTATCTTGAATGATCAGTAAATAGAGAATATGGACATATCTTACATCACAAAATGCACCAAAAGATCTGGGTCAATGCAGTTTGAAAGGACATTATGGATAGAAGATATGGGTCAATGACCTTTAGAGATGTATTCAACTTACAAGCATATACAGTATTTATGATCTACTCATATTCTTTCTCATGCTTATTTTATGTAAATGGCAGAACAGAATTCTGTTTGGCCTTAGATGAAAAAAGTGATTTGTTATGGAAACTAACTATGATCATAGACACACTTGTGGAAAAAAAAAACCAAAATATTTATAACAAATATTCAGTAAGTGCTATGAAACCAGTCTATATGGACTGCTCCTAGCTTTTTCAAAATTACAAGCATTATTTAATCTCCTTTCAATCTAATTTCATTATCTAATAAAAACAAAATAGACCTATTTGTTTAAACTCAAACTCATAAATTTATCTAAACATAGGTTAATCAAGACAGGTGTCTTTACATAAAAACTTCTTATCATTCACACTTATATTCACTGAAGTGAGCTGGAGTGGGCATTCTTTGTGACTTTGTGAAGGGAACTTTGCACCCATTTCCTCTGCATAAGATATAGTCCAGAATAAGTTATAGGTTTAACACTATTTTTCAGCACAAGATAGGTTATACATGGCAGCCAGTATAAATGTTGGAGGAAGAAGAACCAAGGAGAAATACATACACCCCCCAAAAAAGAACCAACAACCCACAAAAAAGCTTTGTTTATGTACTTTATTATCTTAAAAGTGATAAACCTGCCTAAAGCACTGTTCATCTAAAAATGAAATCAAAAGTTGTTTATATGCCTATTCCACACACTTGTGTTTTGTGTTTTTTTTACAAACTGGTTGATCTAAAAAAGTTGATGACATCCATGGAATAAATGCATCTGCTAAACAAAATTTATTACCAGTTTAATAAATTCATAATTAAATATATTCACTCATGACTTGTATATGTAGTACAATAATTTATATCTAATTGTCTGTATTAGGTTGTGCACATTGAAATTCAGATGCTTTATCCCAGCTATGTAAACAATATTAATTATTTATTACCATTCAAGTCTGCTTTGAAGCCAAATCACATAAATCTTGATCTTCATTTTTCCTCTTCAAGCTAATTTGAGAGGAAATAAATGCTACACATGCAATTTACATTTTAAAATCTGCTTTTGAGAGAGGTGACTTGAACTGGTGGTGGCATTAAATGGCAATTTAGCAACAAACAAACCTGTTTTTTCTATACAAGTGACCTTTTGAAAAAAGTTTTTGATACATGTTGACTTTATACAAATACTTAAAACCAATATTTTATTGTGTTACAAAACTCCTTCCACTTACATATCAAGACTGAATGGTTTAATTATGTATTAAGTAACCTCAATACCACATCCATCCTTAGTTGGCTACCTGATGTTTTCCTGGAAAAGGCCTTACCTTACATTTTCTGTAGCCAATATGCTAAAAATGCTTTTAAATGAAAACAGAAAACCAACCTAAATCAAAAACTATGTTTGATGCTTTTAGTTTATAAGGTTTATTCTTTGATAATGTCCTTTATATACTGTGAGAATATAAACATTTGTATGGCTTTTTAGTGTCCAGATTAGATAGGTCTATTATTTTATCTAGAATACCAATTAAAGGAGTTTTCATGTGGAGTTCTGAAAGTTTTCTTTATATATCAATTCTGTTTAATGCAGGTTTAAAAGTACTGTCAGTTGTTATTTAGATATCCATTATAGGCATTGATCCATAGCTTTTATTACAGTCAATATTTATTCATCCACAAATTTAAAATTGCCCCACTCCCTCTTGGAATGTGGTGAGCATGAAACAGTCTTGTGTCATAACATTAGGGCACTTCTGACTGGCTAAAAAAACCTGAATTACAAACAATTTATCATTTCTTGGTTATCAAGGGCTGAAAGCAACAAAATTCCTATTGAGCAGGTGTTTGTCACATTATTCCTGGGTCCAAGTTATCAACATTTAGAAGGAAAAAAAAGAACAGTCATTCAGGTAACCACAAAACAAACTTTGGTAATCATAATTATTCCATTTTAGTAATATTAGGCAACTGTGTTCAAAAATTATTAAATTAGAATTAATAAAATTGACAAATAAACAAAAAAAACAAGAATATCATAAATGATAAATTATATTCCCACCATGTGGTAAATACCATACCTTCTCAAACAAGTCCAACTTCAAAGACCCAAATATAGTGTACAGGTAGATCTGGGTCTATGTAGTCTGTTAGGAGTAATTATTAACAAAAATAAAACAGACTCTGATCTGCCTGGTCATAATGCAAAAAATTCCTTCATGTCAGATACTGGCCTACAGAATCAAAATCCCTGTCTTCCTTCCTTTAAAAAATATAGCCACAAAATCTGTTCATGGTAAACAAACACAAAACTAAGAATCTCCCAGGTAGAATTTCTTGTTTTAGTCTAAATGATCTTGACATCTCACATATTGACCCCCTGTCTCAAACAAAAACTATCCCTATAGTTTGGTCATACTCTCTGATGTAGGACTTGAGTAATTTTGTGTAAGCCATATTCTTCCCTGAGTTCCTTGATTTTGACCTTTTGATCCTTAAATCTATAGTTGTCCCTAAATGCCAGCCTTGTACCAAGCATAATTAAGGCTTGGGAAGTCCCTTAGAAAGTATTCTTTCTTTCAGTCCATGTGACCTTTATCTTTGACCTTTCAGTTGCCAAATAAATTGTTGCTTTCCATATCTCAAAATGGAAACAATCTTCAAAACTTGGACATTGTAGGTGGAAAAAGAACTGAAGATATCATTAAGAATCCACTTTCCTTCTTGGAGCATCTGCAACCTTGACCTCTGGCTTCCAAAACCAGGTTTTCCATATTTCAGTTGCAAGCCATATATATATATATATATATATATATATATATATATATATATATATATATATATATATATATATATATATATATATATATATAGTTTGATCAAGGTACCAAAGTCAAGTTACTCTGTTGAAACTGTTTTGCTACTCCAAGTCTCTGCAATCATGAATTTTGACCTTTTGAGCTAAAATTAATAGGTTGCTTCCTTACCCCAAACTAAACCTATTTAGAACATTAGTTAATCAACTTTTGATGGAGAACTAGAGTTAATCTGCAGTATAAAAACAAAAATGAACAAATTAACACATATATAAAAATGAAAGATTTCATTTCCCAACTTTGTTCAACATATGGCAAGGTGGTCTAAGGTAGTTACCTTTACCAACCACCCACAACTGACCTCTGTCCATTTAATTTTGGGCCTAGGTTTGAGCAATCTAGATAAGTGAGAATGCTTGTCAGTAGGTTCCCATCCCCTACAAAAACAAATTCATGACTTCATGAACAATCATGAACATTCATCACTTTCATAAACAATTCAAGAGTTCATGAACACAATGAACTTTTATGAACTATTATGATATTTTTTGAAGTTTCTGAAATGTCATGAATTTGCGTCATGAACAATTCAATTACTTAGATGCACCAGCAAGATATTTCTTAAAAATGTATATCAAATTTCTATATTAATATGTTCATAAAATGTTTATGAAAATTCATCATACAAACTTCACACAATATTAGTGAAATATTAATAAAGGTGAATATTTTTTTTTAATTAATGATACTACATAAATTTTCAAAGATCTTTTATTCAATACTTGTGTACTTTAGTTCTTGATTAATATGAGAAAATATTTTCTGGCCAGCATGAACAAAATGTACTTGCTATAAAAGCTTTCAAAGACTTTGTTCTAATGTTTGTGTCCATTACTGTCATAAACTGGATATTTTATTGACTTTGTTTTGTAACCAGTTGCCAAGTTGCAGTAAAAACTGAAATATTTAAATGATTATCCTGATTGGATGACTGTGAAAGAAGATGAAGAAGTGATATGATTGGGTAATATATGTGCACATCCTTTGCAACCGTAATATATGTGCACATCCTTTGCAACCGCATAAACATAAGAGCATGTAAAGGGTTTTGCAACAAGTAAACATTCTGAACAAAAATCATGGACTCCAAATCATGGACTCCTTGGAACGGACAGATGAGAATATTTTCAATATCTTTTCTTTTAAGAACATAAAGTGCAGAGAAGGAATTATGAAGAATATGAAGGAATTAACATGGTGAGAGCAATATTATGTGGAAAAGCATACAGTGAGATCATCAAAATTACAGTGAGTGTATCTTTTTCTTGGTCATTCATGATTATTTCTGTGGGAATTATATGAATATTTTATTGGTTTTTATATGTCATCATATCAGTTTTAACCAAACTAATATACCTGGTTTTTGTCAGACCCAATTTAAACTTGCTTTTAAAATTTTTTAAAATAACTAAATAGTATCATACCCCCACCCCCTTTTTCGATCTCGATACCATACGCTGTACTGCATCTGCGATAGGAATTTAGATGTTCGGTATTGTTTTCTGTTTCATGACATCACTATTTATATGATCTGATGTAATTTAGTAAATTAAAAAAAAAACGAGTTAATTTGTCAAACTTTACACCATACTTGTGCTACTATATAACACAATAAAACCGGAAGCAGCTATATGCAACATCTGGCATCAGAGTAGATAAATTTGGTGTTGGTTGACAAATTAGAATGAAATGGATGGATTTATGTTTCATAATTAAGTCCAATTATACTAGTGGAAACAAACAATGAAGAAAAATATCTGAATAAAATCACAAGAAGTGGGATTTCTTCACGATTATAAAACAAATTTTGCATTCTGAGGCCCAATTACAATACATGTACATTCAATTTGCACCTGAGATCTATTTTAGCCCATGAGGAAGCTTGGTCACTTTAAAGAGTTATCAGAAACTTATTTCAGCCCATGAGGACCCACTGCAACTCTCTATACATATGAGGACCCACTGCAACTCTCTATACATTAAGTACCCTAGCTCTATGTGTCTGTATCCTAAAATATAAACAGTTACACCACCATTATGTCAATTATGGTTGTTGTGGGGATTAAGCCATTTTTCAGCACATGATAGGCTATACATGGCAGCCAGTATTAATGGTGGAGAAAGAAGCCAGAAAGAACCACTGATCCAGAGGAGCTACTGGCATCTGGCAAGTTGTCTCACATATCCACATTTGCCGAGTCCTAGACTCAAACCCACACATACAGAGGTGAGATGGCAGTGATCCCTAATGAACATCGATTTAGACCACTTGGAGCTCCTTGTCAAATATGGTCAAATCTGGACAGTTACACCATCACTATGCCAAAAATGGTAAACTATGGACAGTTATACCATCACTATGCCAAATATGGTAAAATCTAGACAGCTGCACTATGCCAAATATCATAAATGTGGACAGTTACACCATTACCACACTGAAAATTCAGACCCATCATGAGAGTGATTCTGATGATCAATTTAAATTAATAGCAGATTTAACATAGGAATGACTTGGATAATCAGCATGATAGTGTACAGGGACAAATATATACAGTGGTAGAATAATAAATGGTTATCCATGGATAACCAGCTTAAAAAGTCAAGTACCTAGTTTCAATTACACTTATGCTAGCTAATGATGTGCACTGAAGCAAAGAAACTACTTTTGACAAGGATCACATTTCACACATCATTTTAATCCTATCATAATACTTATAGCAGCCATCTGCTTCTAATATCTTCATGCAAGCCAATCAAAACATTGTCCAAAAAGCAGGTCTCTGAAACAGGTCAAAATTACAAAGCAATAATAAACTGACACTTCTGTATTTGAACCAGGTGATAATGTAAACAAGCATCTATGTAGCATCTAAATTGTAAGAGGCCAAAGTGGGCCTGAAATCACTCGCCCATCTGACATCTACCTAAAAAAAACAAAATTCAGCTGTAGTAGGCTAAACACTCTGGGTTAAATTTATGCTTTATGACAAATGACAGTTTTCTAGCAACAGTGGTCATTTTGAAATGGAGATCAGCATCATTTATGCAAACATAAAATATCCTATGCCATGAAGCCTTGCGTGAAATCAGACTAAATCCTATTGACTGGCTTTAAGATCTTGTTATTGCAGTAACAATTGCTATTTTCAACAGTTTATCAGCACCCTTTGTGTAAAAATTGAATGGCCTTCTTGTAAAATTGCTTGATGAATAATTTCGTAAAATTCTGTTGCATCAGCCAAGTTTAAAGAATACTGGCATCATTTGTTGAATAAACCTGAAAAATCTTCATGCTGATTTGTTTTGTGTAAATCCGCTGAAAATAATTTTAGCGGCATATAAGTTAAAATAGCAACTGGTCATGATTTCAGGTGATGGGAATTGTTTGGTTTAGTTTTTTTTTTACAAAACAGCAACAAATGTTGGTTATTTAGTGTCATGGTCCATCAATACACAGTAACCAAACTGGGCTGAGTATACTTGTAGGATTTTAATCCCCACCTTTTTATTCATGAATCAGGTTCACTGACCACTGCAGTCATCTCTTACCACTTGCAGGAGGTGGGGATGGATACTGGACAATAAATGAAGGTGATATGGGCATATAATAAAATCAACTGGACTTCAAGGCTATGTTGTTGTAGTGTTTAACAACATTTTTCACCACAAGATAAGCTATATGTGGCAACCAGTAGAAATGGTGGAGGAAGAACCCAGTAAAACCACACAAAGAACAACCAATCCATGAGAAGCTACTGGCAAGCTTGATCATGTACCCACATTGACTGAGCCAAGACTGAACCCATGCAGACTGAGGTGAGATGGCAGTCATCCATAACCAGAAGTGCTTTAGACCACTGGTCAACTTTGTACTCCTCAAGGCTATGTGAGCAATGAAGCTTAAGAAAATAAAACCAAAAAAATCAATCACACAACAAATTAAGGATCCTCCTCAATGCAAGTAAAATTTAGTCTAATACAAACAAAATGTATCATTTTTTTGGGAGGGGGGAGGGTGTTCCACAAATCTGATGAATACAAATTTACAACTGAAATCTCATATATAAATAACAAAATATACACTTACATTTTATTTAATAAGATAATTCATAATAATTAATAAATAATAAACATGTAAATTTAAACATTAAAAAAATGTTACTTTGTATAACAATTCAGAAATGAAAATCTTCCCATGGCATTTGCAGTATATCCTGTTCTTTTTTTGTCCTCAACTACTTTTACAAATAAATTATAAATGCTGAGCAAGAACTTTGAGATTTGAATTCCCACCCTCCCCTGGAGAGTTTTACATCTTATATTTTGTTTAAAGTGTATTTGTAAAATTAGGGATCACAGATTACAGGCATTAATAGCCATGCTAAAGATCTGATGCTTATCACAATTATACATACTAACTCAACCTAAAATTTAAACGAGAACAGGATTAAAATATAAAGCCAATGTGCACACTTTAAAAACTGGGACAACATATTGACTATATAATTTAAATAAAGTATTTCAACTGAATTTCCTTAAGGACCTTAATGCATAAGCAGAAAAAAATCTGGAGTGTTTCAACCTGAACCAAAACAATTAACTGTTTACCCCATATACTTGTGCATAAGTTGAATCCCTCTTCAAAAATACATGGACCCAAATCTGCAATGGCATACCAGCAGATCAGGGTGTATGCTGATTGTTCAACTCTTTAGTTCTATATCAAGCAGATGGCTACAGCTAATGCATCAAGCAATGACAAATCATGGTTTATGCGGTCTGCATATGGATTTGACTTGTTTACCAGAATAAACAATACTTATTCATCCTTCCTAAAAAGAAGCTATCATCTTTTAAGAAAAATATTAGTTCTTTACAAAAACAAGTGTGTAAATAATGTATTTAATATCTGTTGAATTGTTATAGGCTAACCAATTATATATATATCCGCTCTCACATTGAAAGTGATTTTGAGATGAGGGTTGCAGTATAAAGTCAAAATGGCCCTTTTCTCCTCCCACAGACACCCTGTATAGAGGGGATGTGGTATGGGTCTAAGAACATTCAGCACTGGAACACTGGCTTCTTAAAATCACTTTTTCCAATATTCAACTATTTAAAAAATAGCGTGATGTCACACAGGCATGCATTTTACCATAATGGAAAAATCCTGTCAAATTACAATGTATTAGAAACTAATTATATTTAAAATGTTAGAATATTTTACTACAATATTCTCACAAATACAAGAGCAAAATAAGGTTTAAAAAAAGTTACATACAGTACATGATTTTTCTATCAGGGAGTCTCACTTATAGCATGACTCTCTTTTACATATTAAACAAATTTTAAGTTTGATAATTATTAACGGTAATGGAAGATTCCTGAGATAGTGTGTGTGAACTTGATTTTTTTTAACCCAGTTCAAGTCTTATTTTTCTTGGTAAAGCAGGTTTTCATTTACAAAAGAGAAAATAAAGAAAATTGTCCATTTTTAGCAAACCAAATCACCTCATCCCAAAATCAAACCATCATCAAAACAATCTGGTATCCTCCTTTGGTTTTATCACTGACTGATCTCCCTTTACACAGGCATTGGACAGCCATAACCCCCAGCTGTGCTAGCACATGTTTCAAGTCATAGCTATACACCTTCTTTCATCTGCATCATAAAATCCTTGCTTAGGAGGAGATTAAAGGTTATTTTCTGCTATCACCCCATAATTTGTATGGACTTCCCTGGGGAGAAAAAAAGAGCAAGCAGACTGTAAAATCCACTGGATTTGGTGGATTTCTAAGTTTAATTTGGTTCACCACCTCAACCCCAGTAGGAGGGTTACAATTTCTTTACAAAGCAAACAGGCCAAGGGTCAATTTTTCCTGACAGCTATACTTTAAGATTTTCGTTGTCCAATTTTAATGAGAAAATTTTACATTGCATGATCAGCCTTTGCCTGAAATACATTTCACATCAAATATATTCTATATTAAACTTGAAATTTGCTAAAACAAGGACAGACATAAAGATAAAAAGTTCAAATATATGAAGCGAAAACAATAATTACAAGTCATTATGACTTATGACTGGTAGCTAAACTGAAGTGTGTTAATTGCTAATTGGCAAAAATATTTAATAAACGTCCACTAGAAATAATTTTTTGGAGCAAACAAACTTATACAATAATTTTTGACAGTTAAATTGTGATAATTAGATTAAAACAGCTGTTTATTATTTAAATGGGTAACTTTTTCGATGCTGGAGACGTGTTGTTTGCTGTATAAAGATACATATATTAACAAGAATTTCATGTTCTGCACCACTTTTAGGTGGGAGGGTATCTGTCCTCATATTTAGAGGTAACAGCCTATTTGCATAGCTCAAAACTCCAATTGGACAAAATGGTAAAAAAAACGATACACAATGATGGTTCATGAAGTGAGGAAAAAATAAAAAATAAATGTAAATATAATTTACTTAGAAAATTGACATTTATTGAAACTATCAACAAATATGGTATTTACTGTATTTTGGATGATCTGAAACAAAATGTTCTACAAATGTTTTCACATTGAAGACTCAAGTATAGAACTTATTGTAATAATGCAAAGTCTATTTTATGACTTGAATTGCAAAATGCATGCTCATATAAAGAAAATGTCAGAAAAAATAAACTAAATACACAATATTTTCTCATATTTTCATGTTATATTTCTATTTATTCATGAAATCTGTCCTAAATTCAGAAATGGAAGTAGGAATCCCCTCCCCTCATTTTCTGCTCTAGAACAGTCCTTGATGATGAAGTAGTCAGAGAAACAGTTTCTTTTGCATAATGATGACATATAGGTACTCCAAGCACTTAATGTCGGTGCATACATCCATGCATACATCATGATCAACTTTGAAATGCAGCATTTTTATAACAGCTTTCCAAAAATATTTTTCAACATGCTTCTTTCATATGTATTCACTTGCTTGACTACCAATCAATAATTTCTTATAAATAGGAAACCTCTACATATTGTTCATTCTAGATGTCCTATTAGGAATGCCTTGGATATTACTCTGCAAAACAATCATGAATGCTGAGAGTAATGCAAGTATTTCATCACCTTCCCACAAACAGTTATGGCTGGTGGTAATCTGCTCAGAATGAATTCTGTCTGTGTCCTCTTGCCACCTAAAACAACCTAAGCAAACCAACAGAGATTATATAGGACCAAGATGTTATGTAACTCTGTTCCTTAGCTGAGCTTTAAATGGGGCCAATCATGGGTGAAAATGGGTGTGATTCTATGTGAATCCTAACCATGAATTTGCCAACACTAGGATTCCACCCCAATGGCTTGAAGCAAGCCTAATGTTGATAACAAGCAAAAATCCAGTGAAAAAGAATCCTACAGTGACAAACCTAAATAATGTTCATGATGAATCTGGTAGGATTACTGACAACCTGGTAGGTTGTAACCCAGAGTTGTGTTTATATGCAAATTCTGCAAATCACATGGCAAAATGAAAAGGACTTATGGATCCGAGTCCCAAAGAGATTGATATTCTTTTATTCCTACATTTTCTGAAGATTAAAAGATAAAGTATAGAAATCCAATTTAAGAGAGAGAGAGAGAGAGAGAGAGAGAGAGAGAGAGAGAGAGAGAGAGAGAGAGAGAGAGAGAGAGAGAGAGAGAGAGAGAGAGAGAGAGAGAGAGTCTGCTGGAGGCAAAGTTTATTTCATCTAGTCCCACATCATCAGAATTCACTGGATTCTGGTCTTCTGTCTGCAACCATACATACAGTGTAGGGCTGTCAACAAATCAATCATTAATATAGGGCAATAAATTTTCACAACTCAACTACATTCAAGGGAAGTAGAAAATACCATTAATTAACATGACTCCAATCTCTGTTCTCCCCTCAATCATCCAAAGCATTATTTACAAAGTTCCACACCAAAACTTTAAATGAATTCTTTAGGCTTTCTCCTCTTCAATCTGGACAAACTGGGACAATAATTAAAGTTAATTGGAAGCATTTGTCACTCAAGTAAGATACATCAAGATCTGAGACACAGCTTGTGTAAATACTGCCTTAAGGTTTTGGTTTACATTAGCAACAATAAGATAAACTGCTTTTAGCACCATTTATCCTGAATGTATCAACAGAAGAACCATACTGAATCATATAGGTGGCATATATCACTTGCATTTGAAACTAGGATGTGAAGAAAACCAAGGTCTTAACCTAAATGTTTCATGGAAACATCATTAATATTGATCAGATTCAGGCAATTTAACTAACTGGTCCAATATGAGCTAAAACACACCTAAACTCAAATATCTATTGATATAGAAAATACTAAATTAAGAAAAATTGATAATGAAAAATTTAAATACATATGGGGTTTTGAAACACATTATATTCAAAAGGATACACTTTATAAGGCCATGAAAAGGGGTGTTAAATGTTAAATTTACCCAATCCAATTAAACTAAGATATATAAAAAATTAAATGCTAAAATACAGGAAGGGGGATATAAGGAAAGTTAATGTAAAAGATACATATAAAAAACTAAGGGATATAGTTACAAAAATACTAAATGTAAAGTAGAATTAGAAGTCAGGGGGGTAACTGGAATATAATGTGGAATAAATTGGAAACAATAAATTCTTTAAAAATACAAAGTATTTTTTTTAAATATTTGCATGGCACATGGTTAACTGGAGAGATTGTTATAAGAAGACATGATTAGATTAATTCCAAAATGTCCACTATGTAAAAAATACTAAGAATCATTTAATAACTGAATGTGAAAAAACAATACTAGTAGATATGCTGTAATTGAATTACTTATGAAAACTGAAAAATACAGAAAGAATATGCTTTTATATTTAGATGGAAATTTTAAAAAATATGTATACATGAAACTAAATGAAAATATAATTTTTGTAATAAAAAATGTGGACAAATAATATCTATTAGGAAATAAAATTTATCTGAAAAAAATGTATTAATAATAACTAATATTTTTTAACATTTTTTTACAGATAGAAATCTGCACATGGAAGAAGAGACACATCTAGGGCTATATCACATGGCATTAGTTGCAGTGGGCAGGTTTGCGGAAAAGCCTCAGAAAACCCCATGAGTAGCTTTCCTTTTACCTTTTTCTGGTCCTTTTTATTCTACTTAAAGAATTATAATGAAAAAAAGCTTAAAGAATGCAGGGAGTAACATAGTAAATAAATGAAATGCATTCAAGCAAAATAAAGCACACTATGCTCACCTGATAAAACAATTGATTTTTTTTTCCTTTTAAATAAATATATAAATAATGCACCATCTTTCCATCAAATGGTTCCAAATTCAAAATTTTATAAACTTTCTATAAAATCTATTCATTTTTTTTATATATGCATATAAATGAGTGAAAGGAGGTGTGTTATGAAACGAATGAAAGAATAAATATGCAAATAAACATTTTGAAGTAAAAAACAGGGCGACAGAATTTGATATAAAGGCGGTCCTAACAAATACACTTTATAGCAACATACACTGTAGCACAATACACATAGCATACATAGGACATAGGAAACCCTTAGCCAAGGTCGCAAAACATGAACAAGGGGAACAACCCCGATAATGTAAATAAAACCTTATCGAAAGAGTGAAACTTTAGATACACTAGGAAAATACCCCATTAAAAATTAACAAGTATTCTTAATTACAGTATACAACATGAATTCTTTCAAATTCTACTAAATTGTTGTGCTTATCAAAGTGTAAAACTTTCTGGATTGGTAATTTAGGTTAATTAACATTTAAAACTTGTTGAGTTGTAAATTAGGTAATTAACATTTAAGACATGTTGCAACAATAAATCTAACAAAAGAAAAACTGTAATGAAACTTGTTAACTTCTCTGACTTCCTTTACACCTTGTAAGCATATCTAACAAATTCATGTACATACCTGCTAGAAGTATAGAATTACAAGTGTTTGCTGAACTAGATGTCCTCTCCAAGCTGTAGATCATGTCTACATGCTCATCATCATCCCGAATCCTTTTCATAACTGAGTAATGTCCAGGTAATTAAACACAGTATAATCCCATTTAATTGGTTCAAAACACTACAGTTTACTGACCTATACAAGTCAAATTTGAGCTTTATCACTCTGTCCAAACAGAAATTATCTGTGATCTATCTACAAACTTTGTTCACAGCAACTGTATGAAAAGAAGTCCTTGAAGGTCTCAGAATCCTTAAAATAAAACCATAAAAGTGTCTTGATTGTTGGTAGCAACTTAACAAGCATTTTTGCTGAGTTAACAGCTTTATGGGGTTTGTTAGACTGTTCTTTCCCCATCATCCAGTGCAGTAAATCTTTGTGGGTTCTATCATAATCTTCACAATCATTAGCTATCACTGCAACATTTCCTGCAGCAATCACTGGTTCCCTCCTGACCACTGGTCAATCTCTTAGAGTAGAACTAACACGGGCCCACTAGAACTATCAGATAAAGACCATCACCATGTTTAGCAAGGTAGCTGATACAGACCCCCAGCTGGGATGTCAAACTGACCCTTAGTAAATCATAGTCAATTTTCAGGCCTGACCCAACACCTCTGAGTGCTGGCAAGAAAACTCTCCCAGGGAGAATCTGACCCTAACACAGACAGAGATTAATCTGTGATGGACAGAACATATTAGTTACACAGCAAGGGTAAGGCACACTGCATTTTACACCAGACTGAACCAAAAATTATTTTTCTTTCAAGCATTAATTTCCCTTTTTCTGTGGATACTGACTGAGAAATTTCAAAAGATTGGGAAAACATTTTTCAAAGGTGTTAATGTTGCAAGTTTCAATTCAAGAATTAATGCAATAAACCTGATGTGTTTGTAACAACAATGTCTCCAGTGAAACTTCTGCAATGGCATAATAGACAACTGTCACCTTATTTCCATGTTTTCATTCACATATTATCATAACTAAGCTTCTGTGAACAATATACCTTTAAAATAAAAATCAAACTGAATGGACACTTAATCTTTCGTCTTTTGTGGACATATAAAAAGATGTTACTTCTTGCCATCATCCTTATATAAACTTGTTTTTTTATGAATGCAATATTTAATATAAAAAGCTTTGTAACTGATGATTCAAAACAGGCTGTTTATGAATTACTTGACATTTTTTTCCCTTTGTCTCTGGACACCTAAGTTTTTGACAGATATGGACCATATGCATTTCACACTAATTTTCTGACATAATAAAAAAAGACAGCTGCAGTCTGCATTAAGAAAGAGAATGGTAATTTAATACAGTAATTGAAAATCAAAAACAATGGTAAGGTACTTTACTTATAAAATGCAAATAATTAAAATTCAGAGATTAGGAAACATAGTTTTACAAATTGCTGATAAATATGATCTCCTAAGTTTAAATAAACAATAATAATGAGGAAATTCTGCCTGAAATTGTTTCCCCACTACAACAAAAAATTGTATTCAATAAACAGAAAGGATAGATATTTAATTGACCAAACAGGTACTCAAATAATGTCAAAAATCATTTGAATGTGTCCTATGTAACAGGGTAATGACACTTCAAGATGGTCTGTCTCTGGAAGGTCACATCCTGATGGCCAAATCCAAACTTTAAACTATCTCATTCAAATACACTTAACTGACCCATTTCTCTAACTGATATCAGTAATTATTTTTAAAAAATCTGTCTCATACAATATGAGCATGAAATAACATTTATCTTATGCATGAGATCTGAAATGTATAAATTGAATTGTATACCATGCTTCTATTATATTACTCATCTTTACAAATAATTGTTGCTGAATAATTAATGCTGGTCTAGTAATTTATCAATAAGTTTCCCATTTACATGTATTATCATTCAAGAGTGACAGTGTGAGAGTCCATGCTGCTTCAACATTAACAAGTTTACCCTGATGAACTCAGCATGAGCTTAAATGATAATAACAACAAACTGCAAGAATACCTGACAATACCTGCCTGACAACACCTGTTCCATTACAGTGCAAGCACCGATTTGCAAATTAATCTAGCTGTATGAAAATGGTAGTGCACAAAATAGTGGGACATTCTTTGGAGTATAACTAACAACATAGGAATTTAAAAAAAAGCAATGTTTGTAAAAATTTTGTATGAAGGCTTCAGGAGTCAGTGATAGTTTCTATTCAACAGGTATTCTCATTCACAGTGACATATTTAGATTAGACATGCAGTTGGACAACTCAATACTGGGTCTTAATTTACTGACATTGACCAACTGTTGTTTTTCTTATGCAGGTATTTTCTCATTTCAAAACAAAACAGCATTTACATAAAAGATGTCAAAAGCAATTTAAGTATGGGCTGCAAAACTAGTGGTCAATCCTGTTTCATCCACGCCCCAATCAGGGAGTTTTAATTATTTTCTTTATCCCCAAATTCTGGAAAGGAAGAAAATATTTTCTTAAAATATAAAACCATAAGGGAAGGACAGTATTAATAATCAGGGCCCTTGAAAAAAGTAGATGATACGGGTGACTGCACTGAGGCACCTATTCATGGGGATTGCAGAATTGTTTTAGGGTGCACAAAAAGATGCTGCTATCCCGTCAGGGTTCCTGCAGACTTTACAAAAACAAATTCCATGACTTTTCCAAAACTTTTCCAGGGCCATGCCATTTCATAAAATTCAAGGACCGTGCTATCTTGCATTGTCAAGTAAATGAACATAAAGAATGACATCTTTCAATCTAAAATAACAAATAAATTAAATATTTTTAATATGTACATTTTAAATTTACCTGGGTTAGCACACTTTGACTTTAAGTTGTAATTCATGTTATAATCCAATGATCAATGTAATCTTTGTATGTGTTCCTATTTACAATATTAACAAAACATATTACTTTCCAGTTGCTTTCTTTTATTTAGTGAACTATACCAGAAATCATGTGATACTTCCATTAAGGGAACTTACTCTTGTTATATGAATTGAAACTATTCATCGATTGTAATTTTACCATTTTATTTAATCGGTTCATGGTGCTCTATGAAATTTGTAGTAATTAATTTCTTTAACTCCATTGTCACAAATTCCATGACTTTTCCAAAACTTTGCAAGGTTATGACAAATTCCATAGCTTTTCAAGGCCCTTGAAATTTATTTTTTAAATTCCAAAACTTTTCCAGGATTCCATGACCTGCAGGAACCCTGCCGGTGTATTGTTTCATCCAGCATGGAAAATTGATTATAGTCACTAGTTAATACATTGTTTACTTGACTGGACTTGCTAAAACTGTGATAATTGTATGCAAATTTAAAAAATATGATTCTGATTCCAGTTTTCAGTTTAAAATGGCCATCTATATACTATAAATGTACAACAAAAATCTTTCCAAATGGGGTTCTGATCTTTTTGCAGAAGCCGTTGGGGTTTTTTTTCGTTATATGGCTAACATTCTCAGTTTTTTCAGGTAAAAAATGCACATTTTTAAACTAAAAAGTAAATTCATGTCCAGTTCCCCCTCCCTCATCCCAACTACAAATAAAATCAAACCCAAACAAGAAAGTCAAATCTATATTGGTGTCGTGACCTCCCTATCCCATTTTAGTTTCATATGTTTAAAGATATTTTGTTTCTTTTTCTTTAAAGAAAAACAATTATGTCTGTATTATTTTAAAATACAATTTATCTGAAGGTAAAAGCTTCTAAATTTCTTTCTAAAAACAATCATGTGAAAATTTGAGCCACACAAGTTCCAAATGTGACCTTGATGAATGGCAAAAAATTAGATACCATGTCCTTTAAGTGTCTGTCAAATCCATGATATATGGTATATTCAGTTAATTAAGTATCATCCTCACCTGGGTCAATACAGGTTCAATTATAATTAAAAGCCTAACCCTTTGGATGCCAGAGCAACCTAAAATTTAAATGAATTTTCAAGTCCTAGCCCATACTGACTGCAAGCTGGTGTGACAAATATATATTTAGCATGCATACAAGAAGTAAATGAGTACTAATGTGTATCAGACATGTACACAAAGATTAAACTATTTGTCCCCTGCCAGGTATCAAATATTATTTACAGGTATTCAACTTTTGAATCTTGCACAAAAAAGGAACAGATGAATTGTGCCAAAAAGAGTGTACCAGAATCCCTATGGGATTTTTGTCTGATTCAGAAGAATGATGCCAAGATTTATATCCAAGAGAGGTGGCCATACAGGAAAGGTGTGATCAAGTGTAATTTCAGGTGTACAGAGGTGTCAGATCTCATAATTAGGGTCCAAGGAGTTAACTTTTACAGATAAAACCCACAAACAATGACCATGGGTGTGAGATTCAACCCACCCAGCCACCACTACATTGTTTAAAATGAGGGGTAAGTGTAACTAATTGACAATGCCAAACTTTCAAATACATAAAAATGTGAAAAGTACAACTGTGTTTTATGAATACCAGTTGATTGCCATTGTATATTGCCCAATTTACACCAGGTATGCCTGTCATATTTCTCACCACAAGGACACAATCTTCTTAATGATCAACAATATTGTCCATGGTTACATATTTATCACCTTTGTTTTGGGGATCTATTGCACCAGCATGGGCACAATCTACATAGTGAAAACAAGATTTCCAAGGTTACAATATTCACTTTCATTATGAGGCCTGTTGATTGAGCAGTGACACATTTTTCAAAGTGATGAACATTACTGTCAAGGGTACACAAGCCATACATGTCTACTTTCACACCTTTTTTTAAGGGACTCTTGTTCTGGCTTTGACACCATCTTCAAAGTGTCAAACAGTACTGTCCAAAGTATACTAGGAATCTCTTAAAATGTAATGGTTATTTAAGGACCTATTGCTACAGCATTGACACCATTTTCATATTGATTAACAGTACTGACCAAGGTACATGAGACATCCCTGTCAAATTTCATACATTTGTTGAGAATCCTATATAACTCCACCCTTTGGGGTATACCCACACCTTGATGCTAAATTTTGTGACAAAAAACAGCACAATACCAAATAAAAAACAATTTCTTTAAATGTTTTTTTTTTGCACTTTTATGGAGTAAGAAATCTGAAATGATACATAATAATAATAATAATACTGAAACTGAATCATACATCTGTTTTCCAAGTCTTGATGAAATATGTCTTGATGTCCTAGTTTGTCCATGAATGTATTACATCAAATTAAAACAGTTTACAGCACTTCTTTCTTTTTTACAAAGAACTTAAAAACCACTGGTAATAATATATATAATGAAACCCATATGCCTTGCCAAGCAATATAATTTTTGTTTTAAAATGGAGGGGGGCACAACACCAATGTAAGTCTAAAATGCAGCATTTTATTTTTACATTCTACACATATGCATTAGTGAATATGCCTATCTACAATATTGGTGGAACTTGTTCATGCAGACACCTCCATATAAAGTAAAACTTTAATTTACCATTGTCCTCTACCAACAGGTTTTAATGCATATGTAAAGTGCTCTATAGTGTACAGGAATAAAGCAAGGAATCTACATATGGCATCTGCACCTGCATCCAGGTGCAGGATAAACAGCAATTATTAAATGTATCTTAATTGGTGTAAAGTAAACCCAACAGCCTGATATGATGCATGATGCCTGATCTACATCAAAAACTCCTCCATTTGGAGTTTTAACATAACTTTAACAATTTTTAAGTCATATTGCTACAATGTCTCCTCTGCAATGTGGCAATTTAGTGATGTCTAGCTCTAAGGCATCATGCAGCAGACATGTAGCATGATGTCCCATCCAGTCACATTATCCTGACACCAGGCTGACCAGTCCTAACACTAACCTCTTAATGCTGAACAACTTGTGAGGCAGCTGTTAGTACTATTTTTTAAAGTCTTGTATGATTTGGCTGGGATTTGAACCTATTACCTACCTTCCACACCAGGCTGACCAGTCCTAACACTAACCTCTTAATGCTGAACAACTTGTGAGGCAGCTGTTAGTACTATTT
Source organism: Potamilus streckersoni (assembly GCA_016746295.1). NCBI lineage: Eukaryota > Metazoa > Mollusca > Bivalvia > Unionida > Unionidae > Potamilus > Potamilus streckersoni. The sequence goes on along the minus strand of JAEAOA010000822.1, from coordinate 4,251,268 downwards.
TTAAAAGTCTTGTATGATTTGGCTGGGATTTGAACCTGTTACCTACCTTCCACGTTTGAGGCAGATGCTCTTACCTCTGGGCCATGTAATTGTGAGATTCTAATTATCTCAAGTCCATGAATCATGATTTCATATTTTTCTCTGTTCCTAAAGTAATTATAAACAACATTGAATGCTTTAAATGGGGTTTCATTAGTGCTTTAATTAGAAAAAGCAGCAGCAGAAAAAGACAACTGTGTGAACAAAAAATCCCACTGCAAATATAATGTGTAATTGTTACAGGCAACTGAAGTTTATATCAGGTTTCACTCTGCAAACCTGCCTGAATCTTCATTCAACCAATTTACAAATAATTACTATCACTATCACTAATAATGACTTCATTTCCTTGTTTGTGTTTCTTTTGAAGGAAGTTGTATAACCCATACAGATAAGCATCCATGGATAATCCCCAGTAGTCCTGCAAGACAGGCTTAAACATTCCCTTATCAAGTAAATGTTGACAGACATTGTTAAGGTTTAATTGCTACAACATTTCCATTATGATATGGTTATATAATAAGGGCAAAATTGCTTCAGCAACCATTCTGGACTGGTTTAAAATATTACTGGAAGATGACACCATATTGTCTAACCTGTGAAAGAACCAGTCTATTTAAATGAAAGTAAATCTGATAACAAATCTTTTCACATAATCAAACTACTAAATAAATACCCTTCTTTCAAACAGAGGTAATGATTTATGCTCTCAAATATCAACACAGTATTGGATTGGTAGCTTTAATATTACTAGAAACAATTAAAACCATTTCTTCATGTATATTCTTCAGTGTATCAACATAATTTAAAAATGACAGAGGCTGCATGAGTGACATTCCAAGAGCAATTTAGGAAACAAGTCAAATAATTTCTTTCTTTTGCAAGCCTTGGCAAGAAAAATTGAAATTATTCAGAGTTTGATAAATTTAATTTCAAATGAGTAAAATTACACATACTATCTGTCACATAATAAAGAATACTGATTTTATTTGACAAAGCTAAATACTCCAATGAAATCGCTTTCAAAATACATTCAGATTACTCAATTGTTAAAATATTTGCCTTACATGATGTCCTAGCATTATTTACATCCTACTGTGTACAGAAATTAAAATGTGGGAAAATCAACCAAAAAAACACTATAGAATACACCAGTACAATCTTAGATACAAAAGAAAACAAATATGTACAAGAAGTGTTCCATCAGTCAATCTACTGTGCATAATAAAAAGTTTGACCCTATAGTTAAGCCACAAAAATATTTCCAGTCAGCCAACTATCCCTAATTTTCATTACTGACCCTAGCACCTTTTTCCCCCAGGGTAAAAACTAAAAATTAAAAAAAAAAATCCTTACATTGATTTGTGCATCTGAATGAGCTGGTCCCTACCCCCTCCCCCACACAATCAAAGAAATCAGTACATTATTTACTAATGATTAAAATATTTAAAACTAGTGCAATTGGGAACACATTTTTTTGCCTTAGCAAATTTAACAAGGAAAATAATTTCATCTAAACTTAAGTGATGAAAAAATCACAATATATATGATGTGAATGCCAAAGACAACCTGGATGGACAGTAACAACCAAGATGGACAGTAACCACCCATATGAATGGTTCATAATTTAAAACCAAAAACAGCCTTTAGTATACACCAATTCATGAATACCTTTTCTTTTTTTCATGTATGATGTTAGTCTAGCAAGATGATAGACATGTCCAACATTAAATTCATTTGTGCCTTAATTAAATGAACAGCCCCAACAAGTTAACACAGTAGTTATTCCCACCTAATGTGGGCCCCAGCTGGTAGAGTGGTCTTTACAAATTACTGACATTTCATCTCCACCTATGTTTGAGTCTTAGGGGCTCAGCCAGTGTGGGCATGGGACAAAACTGACCTGTAGTGTCTCAAAATTTAAGAGCTTTTTTTTCCCTGGGATTTTCCTCAGGTTCTTTTGCCATTAAATGTACTGGCCACCATCTGTAACTTATCCTAAACTGAAAAAAAATAGCAATAAACTGTGACAATCAACCAAGCATACCTACAAGTAGTACAGAGCTTGTAGTACAGAGCTTGTAAAAACAAGATCAGAGTATTTTATGTTGACACCTACCCCCACATGAATTAGGATTCATTTTACCTTTCAGTATGAGGGGCCCTGAGTGGCCGAGTGGTCTAAAGCACTGTCCGTTATGGATCACTGCCATCTCACCTCTGTCTGCATGGGTTCGAATCTTAGATTCAGCGAATGTGGATATGTGAGAAAGCTTGCCAGTAGCTTCTCGTGGGTCGGTGGAAAGAAGGTCGGTGGTTCTTTCCGGTGATTTCCCGGTTTCTTCCTCCACCATTAATACTGGCCGCCATGAATAGCCTATCTTGTGCTGAAAAATGGCGTTAAGCTCAACAACAACAACAACAACCTTTCAGTATGAACTGAAAATTTAAGAAAAAAATGGCTGAAAATTTTAAATCAAAATGATCTTAATCTGTGTGACAGTGGATAGGTGAAGCACATTAGACTGGAAGGTCCAAGATAAATGCCAGTGAACCTGTAAACCCCATGATGTTCACAAATTTGCCAGCAAAGGTACTGGGAAGTGGTCTGTATACATGTATTCTGGTACATGTCTGTAATTGAGTGAAATTTGTCAGTAGATTCCTATTATTTATAATCTAATAATCCTACTATAATTTTGTACATATTTACACAAAACAAATTACATAAAATTTACATTTATATTGATCAGTAATTCTTTATAAACTGATTTATATAATGTACCATTCAAAATGATTCAATAATTATACACTAATGAAATTTACAAACTGATGGAAACATGTCTTAGTATAAATCTACATCTTAAAGCTTGGATTTTAATTGGTAACCAAGAAACCCTTAACTGGTAATGAGGAAATCCTTGATGAAATTTACAGGAAGAAATATTTGAATGGAACAGACAGGCATTTTGACCCTGTGATGAATGACTTAAATGCCTGATTACAACAAGCTCAGTGACATTTTATTTTTCTCTGTTAGACCAGCCAATCACCTAGTGGTCCTAGCCCCTATGTCAAGAATGAAGAATCACTTTTCCATGCTTGTAAGACAGATTGAGTGACTAATAAAAATTCCATACTCTAGATTGTTCTCAATCAATATGTCCTTTTATTATCAATTAGTAAGTCTTTATCCAGCAGCACATCACTTTTCAAAGGTTCCAACAATTCTCTCACTAAAATTCCAGCTTAGTAGAAATGAGTTCTGTGGAAATAATTATTATAGACCATAAACTGGGGTTTTTAGAACTGACCAACAGCCAAGAGAGTATATAATCTACAAAGATATGGCTGATTTATGAAATTTTCAAACATCTGGAGACTCCATCTGTGCTATGAAGTTCTTGTGGGAGTAGGGAGACCCAATATAAAATTGGGACATATTATAATGGAGACAACATGGTTTTTATCTTTTTTATGTCAATCAAAATTATTACCTGATTATACTGATAACAGGTTCATAATGAAAATGAGCTGGAAATTTGTTTATTGAACATAATTGTCCTACCAGCCAGTCTCAGTTTTATAAGATGCAGCCAATTATGCAGGAAAAACTGACTTCAATGTAAACCAGAAGACTCAAACTCTAACCACCGTGAGGACTGCATGAGGGCAATGAGGGCATTTTCGATGGCCGAAGGGTCCCACCATCTTTGTTATCTCCCATGATACCTGGTGATGCCAATTATTTTGCAGGTTATAGGATAGAGCTTGACAAGCCCTATGTTGCCCATGAGCCACATGTTTGGTGACCCCTGATGTAAACTTTGCCAAGGTCTGATGCCTAGTATTTCTCCAAAGAATCCAAGTGGCCAATAAAAGCTTTCACATAATTTTTAAAACTGGGGTTAGGGTTATTGGGTGAAAAATTTCAAGTTCTTAAAAAACAAAAAAATTGGCCATAATTTATCCTATGGAGGAAATATCCATATCCTGAATTGTGAGCTAATCATTGGGGAGAATTAGTACAAACAAAAGTATAAATGGATGGACAAGGGTAACACCATTATGTATATGGCAATTGGTGGTGGTACATAAAAAAGAACTCAAGTATGCAGAATGATACAGCTATAACCAGGAGTTTTAGTGAGGCCCAAAAAAAATGTTTCTGGTTTATTCCTCAGAAGAAAACCAAATAGGTTGGAAAGTTGGTTGGAAAAAGTAAACCAGTAAACCACTGTTGCATGAAACACTGCAAGTCTTGACCTAAGACCATGTGATAGATACATACACAATATAATTGTTTAAATAATTTGTTGGATATAACTTACTATAAATTATTTTTTATAATTAATAAACTAACCACAATTAACAAACAGCACACAAAGGTAAACAATTACTCAATCATGCTTAGTTTATATCTAGTAGGGGGCTTACAAACATTTAGAGAAACAACAATTTCTTAGCAAGTGGTATATATATATATATATATATATATATATATATATATATATATATATATATATATATATATATATATATATATATATATATAATACCTTCAAACAAAACTAAATAAAGACATAACACATTCAGAAAATAATAATTTATATTTTAAATTATCTTTTTTAATACTGCACAAATGCCTAGGGTTAGCAGGACAAAAATCAGAGTTGGTCAGTTAACCATAAACAAAGTTATTTTTCATTGGTTGTAAAAGGCAAAGGTTTCAGACTAAAGCTAGAAGACACTTAGAGCTTTCTATCTATCTAGCAGGAGTGCTGTTTGAAGGAGCAACAGATTTCTATTTAACAAGTTTCCTATCCACTGACAGTAAACCTCACAATGTACATGTCCACCAAACACCTGCAATTGTACTTTTCCTTCTTTCACCATAATCTGTCACATTCTGTTCCTCAAATTAACAGCCGTAAAATATCTCTGACACCATGTCCATTGAAAAGTTCACAAAAATTTCCAAACAAAAAAGATAATGATTGCATGGTGAAAGAAGAGGCAGAAGGAAAATATGGCCAGCAATCATTAGACTAGGAAGATGGACAACTGAGTGACCCTTTGCCAGTCAACCATTAGTAATCCATTGGACAAGGTCTAACTTTAACAGCAGGAACTCCATCTATAAGCACTGGTCTGATCCTAATTAAGGGTTAGCCCTTTCCCCTGAGAACCAAAACTGTCTGGAACCACTGTTTAATAAATGTAATACTGCACTTAATTAATGATAAAATGGAGAAATTAAATGATGTACTCTTTGTTTAATTAGCAGCTCTCTAAAGCTATTAACTAACCCACAGAAAATGACCATTGGTCAAGCACCTTTTTCTAGGCATGGAGATAAGTCATGTCTGGTCTGATACCATTCATTAAAAGAATACAACTAACAACAGTCCATGCTAAATCAATCAGATAAATAAAATTTTGCAAGAATTTAACAATTAACTATATCTCAACTGTGCCACAATATAGACTTTGTAATATATCAAGAAGTGTGCCTTAGTCTTAGATCATTTTTCTCTGCCTATGGAATGTTTTGCAGGCAAAACTGTATTAAAATTGGTACTCCCTCATTATAAAGACCTCTACTACAACATGGTCTCTCCCTATAAAGACCTTCACTATGACATGGTCTCTCATTATAAAGACCTCCAAAAGAAATGGTCTATCAGTATAAAAACCTTCACCATGACATGGTCTCTCATTATAAAACCTTCACCATGACATGGTCTCTCATTATAAATACCTTCATTATGACATGGTCTCTCCCTATAAAGACCTTCACTATGACATGGTCTCTCATTATAAAGACCTCCAAACGAAATGGTCTATCAGTATAAAAACCTTCACCATGACATGGTCTCTCATTATAAAACCTTCACCATGACATGGTCTCTCGTTATAAATACCTTCATTATGACATGGTCTCTCCCTATAAAGACCTTCACTATGACATGGTCTCTCATTATAAAGACCTTCATTACGACATGGTGTTTCATTATAAAGACCTTCATTACGACATTGTCTCTCATTATAAAAGACCTTGTGGTGTTTTATTGAAGGCATGGTATTGGACACAATTTCAATAGCATTAAAATTGTATGACATGTACTTCAACTAGGTGCAGTCTCAAGCTCATGAATAGCATTATACCACTGCCCAGTATTTTTGCTGGGAAAGTTGTGATCATGGAGTTTACAGGTTCAGTGATGAAAAATATCTATTTTTTATTCTCCATTTTCATTCATGCCCCTCCTCCAATCTATGTAACCCAAATAAATTAAAATGTGGTAAGTGTTGTAAAGTAATCAATTTTTTTTAATTTGTGGCTTAGATCAAAGTCTGTATTCCAGGCAATCTACAACTTTGTGGCATGGTACCCTATTCTTTACAGAATTGTAATATTAGAGAGCTGTATTGTAAATGGTCTCCACCATACTCATTTCATTGAATTACAATATTCATTTACAACATAATTAACCTATGCATTTCAACTGACTAGCACACCTACCAGGTACTGCAACAAAGCACTCCAACCATAAAGACTACATATTCAACTTTTCTTTGGACAGATATAATTGATAGGGACATGTAAAGCATTTGTACCCATGTGACCAGGATCCAGACATCAGTACAACATAAAGGTGGGCGGTTTCACCTTTTGTGCTGCTGAGAAAATCTCCTACCAAAAGCAGGTGCTCTCCACATTGGAGTCACCTTAATTAAATACATGGTACAAATTACAACTTGTAAAATCAGGAATCTCTACTCTAACATACAATATTTTTCAGCAACCTATTTTTAATTATGAACTTTGGAAATGAGGAGAAAAAAATACTCAACAGACAATATGTGGTAATATTAACTTTTCGAAATGGGAAGAAATATGTGGCAATGTTAATTGAGTATTTTTTTCTTGTAAAGTCCTTTATAGGAAAAATGATACTGGGCCAAAGATAACTTAGTATGCCAAAATTTATCATATTCAGCTATGGTGGATAAATGTTTCTGATTAAAAAAAACTACATCAATCTGCTAAAAGACATGCAGCAAATGGTCACAATTTAGAAGGAAGAGAGCTGCCAACATGTGGTCTTATTTAAATAATTTGCAAAGAAATTTTAGATCAATTACCACAAAAAAATATGAACAGGTAAACTTTATGGCAACTGGTATGGCTGCAAGGCAAAGTGTATTTTCTTTTTAATTTCTTTTCCTTTCCTTTTCTTAAAACAAAAATAACAACATTTTCTGGGAACAATTTTCACCACATGATATTCTGAATGATTTAAACAGGATATTATAGGCAATGAATTTCAAATCCTTTATGTTCTAACAGAATATGAATAAAAAATACATGTACTTTGAAGAAATAGCAACAGTCATGGAATATTTTTCCTTGTGCTGTAATTAGTAAATGGATCGGTGCCTAGGCGTCAAATTTCCCTAGTCCACTTGTCTCATTCTGCATTATCATTATCCCTGAGTTGGCTTGTCTAAGGCCCATTTGCACTTGCCTATCTACTCTCATTCTCCTAAAGTCAGCCTATGTGTACAACCCTTTGTTTTCCCAATGTCTGATTGTTCTTGGGGAAGGCACCAGACATACAAAAAAATCTCCACCGATTGTTCAGCCCAACTGCACTCATGAATCACCCCACATTTGGCTGGAGTCTTCTTGACTGAGCCACAATTCAGTCCAAATAAAAAAGGTACCACTGTGACTGTGCCCAGCTTTACTATACCATATGCTATAGGTTGATTAAGTCAAACAATAGATTCTCATATTGCTACCTCTTTTTACTGCTACTATCCACTTCTTGCATAGCAATGTATGATTTGATGAAGGGAAATTGTTCAAGTGAATCTCACAGTGATAAAGCAAACTGTATAAAAAGTAAAGGAATAAATAAATGTTTCATATAAAAGAAAAATGTATTTGAGTAAATGAGCTTGCATACAGATAAAGACATGTTCAATGGTATAAGCAGTAAGAGAAAATTATAATTTTATAATCTGTAACTTTGTGATGAAAATAATAAATTCACTAGATCATTAAAACAATCATTTTTTACGATTCAATTTACATAATTTCATTAAAATAAGAAATGATTTTTCATCTCCAGTCAGTGATCAAAACAATGTTGGAACATAATAATTTAATAAAACAAAGATGTAAAGAAAAGTTGCTCTTAATACAATTAATGTATTATCACTGTTACTTAATGTTTTAGGAAAGTTTAACCATAATGCATTCCAATTATTTAAGCAAAACACTTATTCAGTAAAGTGACCATAAATTTCATTGGAATAATAATCTTCATAGAGAACAATTAATTGTATATGTATGTAATGCACAAATAATTGTTGTTGTTGTTGGGCTTAACACCATTTTTCAGCACACCATAAATGGTGGCCAGTATTACTGGTGGAGGAAGAAACTGAAAAATCCCAGGAAAGAACCACCAACCAACGAGAAGCTACTGGCAAGCTTTATCACATATCCACATTCACCAAATCCTAGACTTGAACCCACGATCATGGTCCCCTACACAATTGTGTATATGTGTATATATATATATATATATATATATATATATATATATATATATATATATATATATATATATATATATATATAATGCACAATTAGATATGCATGTAATGCACAATTATTTGTGTGTGTATATGTATATATATATATATAGTTTAATACAAACAATACTATCATACAGGTTAGAGAAATTAAATTCGTACTGAGTTTCGAACCCAGGTCCACGAGTAAATGGCACCCATCGAGTAAATGGCACCCATCGCCTTGCCTGCACGCACCAACCCATACACCGTCAGGACTAAGCACGCATCACCAAAAAATGATGGCACTGAATCGGTGTTATATAAGCTGTGTGTAGCAGACACACTCACACTCGTAGCAGACACACTCACACTCGCATGACAAATGACACCTAGTAATTAATTCTCATATATATGTACACAGTTCCAGATTCCTATGAAAGAAATCAAGGTATATAGGAGTTTTGTATTACAAATAATTATAAATATATACCAGACAGAACAGACTGTGCTATCCCTGGATTCTGTAGTATATATATATATATATATATATATATATATATATATATATATATATATATATATATATATATATATATATATATATATATATATATATATATAAAATGCACAATTAATTGTATATGTATGTACATGAATGCACAAAAAAGAGACTGCAATAGGAAGTATATGAAGTACATGAATTTACACATGAATAAGAATCAACAAGATGATTATAATTTTAAAAAAGTTTGCATGATTTTAAGGTCAAACAGAAAACTTTATCAATTTAGTCAAATAAGATCACTTCATTTTGACTGCACCGGTGGCCTAAGTGGTTAGAACGTCTGCCTCAGATGCAAAGGCCATGGGTTTGAACCCCAGCTGAGTCATACCAAAGACTTATAAAAACAGTACTAGTAGCTGCCTCACTAGGCACTCAGCCTTATGAGGTTATTGTTAGGGTTGGTTCCAGGCGTGGTGTCAAAATAATATGACTGGGTGGGATTTGATCTACAAGCCAGTGGCATAATGTTCCAGTGCTAGACATCATTATAACTGCCATAATGCAGACAGTAGTAGTGCTCTAAGTGAAAAATTGTTAAAGCTACCTTAAAACTCTAAATCGAACACACCACACACACTTCACTAATTATATAAATGAACAGATGTTACATTTAAATGTGTGTTTTATTTAACATTTTTTAGGCCAAACAATGAAACAATTATCTTCTTTCTCAATTGAAGTCATTAAAATACAATAAAGGATGTCTTTACTTTATTTAATCAACTACATCAAGTTTTGATTTGTCTTTCGGTCTTTTACTGTGTGCAGCACAACATAATTAATATTAGATCTATGACCAATCACTAGTCATATAAAATAAACATCAGGTTGTGTTCACTGAATCAAAATTTTTTATCAATGGTATATTTAGGATCTGTATATTATACTTTTTGAAGTAGTAAGTATTTATGAAAAATTGGTAAGTGTCAATTTTTGGTTTGCTACTAAGCTGTGAATGGAATTGATATAATTGGTCTGTACCCTCAAGTGAAGTCTTGCAAATTGTTGTAAGACTTATCATTGCTTGAAGGACACTGGACATAACAGACTGTGAAAGAACTCTATTCAAAATCAAATATGCTGATAAATCCATAAAATAGTTTTCAATCTTGGTGTCAGTGGGTGATAAAGATCTACTCATCAATATCAAATCTACTGGAGGATTTATAATTGGTTTTTAACAAAAGGAAGCAATCTATTCAAAAATGAGGTAATAAAACAATTATAATATTAGCACAATCTAAAGCATGTACCACCATAAAAAAAAACAGAACTGGTCAATGATGACTATATAATTGAGTGTCAAATTATTGGGGTGCCCTGAGGCATGAAATGTTAATGTAATAAAGATACATCTAAGGGAGAGATGCCAAGTTAGGAATCATTAATTCTTCATGCTAAATTAAATGGCCATAATATGGTTCCTATCTTCTGGAATTACCTATCACCCAGGTGTCCACACATGCGGCACATTTTATTTCTACAAGTAATATTTTTGTTTTAAGATCTATATAACAAAGGTGCATCATATGGTATCATCATATTCTCAAACTACTGGTGTTATGGTACAAAAAGAGATACAAAAAGATAACAATTCAACTCCCTTGAATGAAAACATGGCCTTGCAGGGAATTCTACACAGACAGCTCCAAATTATCTGTCAAAAAATCATTATAACCAGACAATGTCTTTTCTCCAAATCTGGCCATAACTCTGCCATCCAAGACACTGGACTAATTGTCCAGTAATCAGGAAACATGATAAAATCTGGCATCACCAATTTACTGTCCATGGTTAGTTTCCTCTTTCATCAGGCTGGAACCTGAGCCACTCCTAAATGTTCTCACAATGTACCCCCTTAGTACAATTGTATAACAAGCCATGGCATCTTTTGAAACAAACCAGCTGCAGTTCCAAGATGTGTCTATAAAAACTGATTTATTCCTCTATCATCAAAAAATATATTTTTTCCCAGACAACCCTCCATCAGAAGGGATATTAATCAAATTCTGGTTTTCACAATAACAGGTTTCTAAAAATGCTATCATTTAACTTTAAGAATGTATATTGTATCAAAGAATTAAATGAAATAATGGTTACAATGCTATAGTAACATACTTGAAATGCCTGTATTATGATGAACTCCATTCCCACAACTACATAATCCCACTTAAGATTTCTCAAAAACTAACATCTCACAATAACTAAGTATATTTTTCACTTCTGACTTCAATTGCAAACTAAAATGAAACAACTGAAATTTGGGTGTAGTCAACAAATTTGATGGCAAGCTTGCCAACACAAAAATTCAATAATAAACCTACACACCCCATGAATATTTACTGTACCCATTTGCAAGAATTGTGTAAAAATAAAAATATATGTAATTTTGCATGGGAACAGTCATTAACCTACCAAAATACATAATCTGAAGCATTATATTCACCATCTTAATTTGCCAAACAAATGTTGTGTCCTAAATCTATTGCAAACTTTTGGAACTTTGTTTTAGTGATGTAGTAATGCAACAGTTAAACCATAAACTGGAGAAACAGATCCATACCAATGGAAGGTTTCTGCCTTAACAAAATAGACAATATAAAGAAAAGCTGTTTCTTTGTAGATATAAGGAAATACTACACTTGTGAAGTGGGAACACTTTTTATACTTATTTGTGGCTTTTCCACTCCTGACAACAAAATGTTTTCAATTCACATGTGAAATATTTCCCTTTGTTTACTCGAAAAGATATAGATATTCTGTCTTTAAATTAAAAACTGCAGAAGTAATTGGCTGGTATATACAAGCAAGAGATACATGTACATTTAACCAGAACAAAAAATGCAGTTTTATCCTTTTAAGTATTCCACTGGCATTCGACAGGTATGCCACTTTATTTGTCACCTTAACTTAGTGACAAGAGTGACTGAGCAGTTGAAAAAAAAGGTCTCAATACTGACTACCTTAGTCTATCACATTCAAATTCAGTTGTTTAACATTTGCTGTTGCTTCTTTTCTTTCATAAAAATCACTAAAAGTATCTCCGTTTCTTGCATTTTAATATATTTGGCAAAAGCAGATACAGAATCTTTATCATCTAGTATCATCTGTGCCCTTAATAGAATAATATGTTTATGCCAAGGTAATCAGATACACATAGATCATGCATGTTGCATTTTTTGACTATGTAAGAAAATACCCATCAACACAATTTTCAACAAAAGATACTTTATTCTATAACTTTATCCCTGTAGAAAATGTTTTAAATGTCAAATCTGAGCAAAGTTTTGTATTAATAAAATACAGTGTACTGCTTCAGATAGTGTTATTCATAAAAAATGAAATTTTACAGTCATCTGTAGTACACAAATATCTGTAACATGCTTTGCAATACTTCATACTTATTCTGACATATTCACATTTTCCTGTGTTGCCAGACCTTTTACAGTTGTAATAAAACCAAAATAATTCCTTATTTTAAATCACTCATTATATAGGGTAACTGTAGATCTGTTCATTATCTTGTTTGTTGTCTGCCATTTTCACCTGGCTATTCTGATTTTGGCTTCAGTAGCCCATCCAGGTACTAATAATCAACTAATATACCCCTCACAGCAGGTGCTTGTGAAACTGAACAGCTATCCTTATCCTATGATTTCTGGAGTATACTTGACTCATTTATTCCTGTCCTAAAAAGTTATTTCATGGGCAGAGGATTATCTATCTTCTCTGCAAGAAAGTGCTTTGAATTACTCAGGAAGCAAATAAATTTCAATTTTGACTGAGAATCCAGACAAACTAGCTTCAGGTCAACATTACTTAAGATATTCTTCAAATGATGCTGTTGTTAGGGTTTCAGAATATGATTTCTCCGCATCAAGTACAAAATTTGAGCCTGGACTATGTCTTCTCTACATGGACTAGTCAATTTCGATCTGGTTGCCTTCGAAATCTTAACTTTTTCACATCCTACACAGAGTTCAATTTTGTTTCATATCATGAACTAAAAAAATAATGTAACCAACAAATCCCCTAGACAATTGTAATTTTCTTTTAAATATAAATTGTGTGATTTTGTCAAAAATAACATTTTCACAGGTTCTTAAATTTATGCATTGGAGAAGGAGTCCTTTGTTATAAGCAATGACATGGCCATGTAAACATTATACTTGAAAAATATTGGCATTTTATGGTATCTGAGATTATCTGTAAGTTAACCTAGTTTCCTGACCAACTCCACTGAATCTAATATGAATCCTGGGTCCAGATCTAACATGGACAAGTCATTATACAGAACTGACCACAACAATTGCATTTTCATAAGTTTTGCATTTTTTCCACACATATAATATCCAAGTAATTTCACTATGACTGTCAAATTGTAAGTGTTGGCAGGTCTATGTTGCCATGGCCAGCAACAACATCTCATACGACCCAAAAGCATCTTTGATTCAACATATGTTATCCAGCAAGATATATGGCTGCTTTGTGACAAAGCATAAATGTTCATAGGCTGCTTTGTGACAAAGCATTAATGTTCATAGGCTGCTTTGTGATAAAGCATAAATGTACATAAGCTGCTTTGTAACAAATCGTAAATGTTCATAAGCTGCTTTGTGACAAAGCATAAATGTTCATAGGCTGCTTTGTGACAAAGCATTAATGTTCATAGGCTGCTTTGTGACAAATCATAAATGTTCATCAGCTGCTTTGTGACAAAGCATAAATGTTCATAGGCTGCTTTGTGACAAAGCATTAATGTTCATAGGCTGCTTTGTGACAAAGCATAAATGTTCATAAGCTGCTTTGTGACAAAGCATAAATGTTCATAAGCTGCTTAGTGACAAATCATAAATGTTCATAAGCTGCTTAGTGACACAGTATCTCATGGCCTGCTGAAGATATCTGATTATAACTTTATTATCAATCTTGGAGTCATTGATATGGAACTCTTTATAGGTGAGGTTGCCTAATATTGTGGTATTTCATATATAATATTGATGTCAGATAATTAAATGGAATATCCATTATAAAGGACCAACTTATAAAGGTACCTTAAAGGATTCAATAATGTAATATGGTACAATAAGGTGCCTTACAGTGATGGAATATTGTATGTGGTACATTAAGGTATGTCAGTGCTAAATACATGTATTGTTTTCTTGGGTTTTAAACATGACTTACTAAACAAAAAATTAAATAAAAACATATCAAAAATATGTAATAAATCATTTTTTGATAAAGTGTAAATGTTGTTCTGTGTATTTAATATTTTAACTAATTTGACTAAAACTCATAATTTCTACATTTGTACCCAAATACACAGAAAATTTGGAGGATTTTATTGAATTAAATACAAAATACCTAAAATTAATTTGAAAAATACTCTGCCCAGTGCAATCTTTTCAGCAGTAATTAGTAACTAAGACCATGAAAAACATAACTCAGAAAGGAATCTATAATTGTGTTTGATAATTATGCATGCTCCTGACAGCAACCAACTAAATCCAATTCCAAAAAAAGTACCATCAAAAGTACATTATATGTCCACATCATGTTTAATAGTCTTCCATTTAGATTACTGAAATTTCTATGCAGAAACCATTTTTCTTTTAGTCAGTGACCTATGACCTTAGACCCTATGATCATCAGGCTTTTCCTTACCCAAGTATAAGCCATCCACAAAGTTTGATCAACGTATGTACAGAGGAACTAATGTTATTGTGCAGAAACTATTTTTAGTCTATCAGCCATGATGACCTTGACCACTGATCTCAATATTTGTTAGGCTTCTTCTTTCAAGTGCAAAATATCCTGGTATATGGTGTAGAACAAGTATCATTGTGTATAATAAAAAAATTATTCATTAAGATTCAGTGACCCTGACCTTTGACATTTTAAGCTTTTTACGTATGAGAGGTGCATACCTGCCACTAAGTTTGGTAACTGAAAATCTGGAAAAACTCAATTTTTTTGTCTAAATTGAATTACAGTGACTTTGACAGGGAGACCTATATGTTTAGACACAGATACATGTGGATATATGGATGAACAGCAGGCAATATGCTCTGTTCTTCTCTTACAGTAGTGGCATAAGAAAAAGACTCATTTATTCATGCAAGGTGTGCAATGAAACAAAGCCTCTTTCTTCATCAGGTGAAATAACCATGTTCCAAATGGAGTGAAGAACAGCTCATAACAGTTTCTCAAAGGGCAGAATACCAGTAATTAGCATGGGAAACAATAAGAATACCAGTAATTAGCATGGGAAACAACCAAGAATGCCAGTAATTAGCATGGGAAACAACCAAGAATACCAGTAACTAGCATGGGAAACATCCCAAGAATGCCAGTAATTAGAATGGGAAACAAACAAGAATGCCATAATTAGCATGGGAAACAACCAAGAATACCAGTAATTAGCAAGGAACAGAACCAATACAGAATATAACTGCAGAGTTCCATCCCTGTTTACCATTTAAAAAGACCTATTTATACTATTTATATAATACTGTACCTTGATTCTGGAGTATTTTTGACATCTTTCCCCCTCTACTCATATGTTTAGACCAGCTTGACCCTGCAGTGCCTGGACTGTCACTGGACCCTGAATTACAAAGCTTGTGACCACTGGGATAAAGATCATCCGGTTGGAGGGCAGAACTTGAACTTGACCCTGTGGATGCCATTTTGTAGTAAATCAATGAAGAATACATTCCCTCCACATTTCCATGGCACTCTGGAGGTACCCTGGTCAACATGGCAGCTGAGGTTTGTTTTGCATGTGAATGCTGTAATGAAGGCAGGATTGTGGAACTCATGAAAGGTGAGCCCAACTTGAGTCTCTTGTATGGACTAATCAGGATGCTTTGATCATCCTCATCCTTTACCTGGTTGTGTCCCTTTACTACCTCTTTCCCATCACAATTCTCTTTGTCTGAAACGCATTCGAGAGCTTCCATATTCAGGCTTGTCACTTCAGCTATTGTAATCTGAGATCAGCAACTACAACAAAGAAAATAGAGCAATGTGATCTACTTTTGAAGCTAGTAAAACAAGCAAAATTAAGATACCTTTTCATATGAACAGTGGTATCCAACCATCAAAGCACCTGTTATGGTGTCTGTGTAGATGTCTGGGTGAGATGTCAAGTTGGGGTCCACAATCATCACACATTTTTTATTTGGGGGCCCTGAGAGGTGAAGTGGTCTAAAGCGCTCTCCATTGTGGATCATTGCCATCTCACCTCTGTCTGCATGGGTTCGAGTCTAAGATCAGGTGAATGTGGAAATGTAAGAAAGCTTGCCAGTAGCTTCTCGTGGAGCAGTGGTTCTTTCATCGATTTCCTGGTTTCTTCCTCCACCATTAATACTGGCTGCCATGAATAGCCTATCATGTGCTGAAAAATGGTGTTAAGCCCCAGAACAACATTTTTTTTGTTGGTAGCCCAGTATTTAACTTCTGCCCTTGAGTTGGGGTGGGGAACCTGGAATTTCTTGTCACACTGTTGATTATCAACTATACTGGATATAATTTAATGTTTAATCAAGATGTTTTCTTTACCATCTTGTTACTCAAGACTTTAAAATTCTTTAATATTAAATAAATACACATATGTACCTGTTTGAATTACAATAATTAGAAAATTCTGTTTTTGTGATGAAATCAATGTCACAATTAGTCAAAGTTAGACAGCAAACCTTTTTATATAAATTTGAAAACATATATTAAAAATTGGTATTGGCTATTTACATTCAATATGATTAATTCTGAGGCTTTCCTACAACATACCTGAACATCGTAAAGATTTAACAAAAATCTCATTATGATATCCTAACTATATATTTTATTATATATAATTATCAATATTAATTTATCTTAATTTCTGTTTATATAACAAATATTTTAAAAATGCACCAAAATCTGTCAAATATCAATGAAATAAACTTCTTGCTAGTAATAATATCACATTACTGCTGAAAAATCATCAAATGGATTTAGTGTACATTATTCATGCTGACAAAAATGTTAATTGTATTTCTAAAGCTTGTAAAATGAAGCTTAATTTTGGAAATGTATTTAACTGAATGATAAAAGGTGATAGCAAGACAGAATCACCTACTTACCAATAATGAGGATTCCTTACAGAAGTTAATTCCTGCAGTTAATAATGAAAGACAAGAGGTAAATAAGACCTACCTACCTAATCCCTAATCTATAAATACAAAGTTAAAACAGGATGACAGAACATGACAGTTATCTATGCTTCCAACTGAAAACATCAACTTCTGCCTATTATAATAAATATATGGACACTTAGGATAATGTGATGTTCCAAGCATCCTTCTAAATGCTGACCACCAGGAGACACATAAATCCTAACCAACTGTCAATGCTTATGGAAAACTCAGCTGTAAAAGCACTAATATAACATTGCTATATCTTATATGGGACTTAATGTATTGATACAAATGCATGCCAAAGTGTGTGTGTGTGTGTGTGTGTGTGTGTGTGTGTGTGTGTGTGTGTGTGTGTGTGTGTGTGTGAGAGAGAGAGAGAGAGAGGGGGGAGGGAGGGAGAGAGAAAGAGAGGGAGGGAGGGAGAGGAGGAGGGAGGGAGAGAGAGAGACTTGGATTTTAATGTAGCTTTACAAACATTTCAGTCATATTTCAACTTTGTCTGCAGTATGGCAATTTATAGTGATGTGTAGCACTGGGGTATTATGCCAAAGACATAATCACATTATCCTGACACCAGGCTGAACAGTCCTAACATTAAACTCTTAATGCTGAACGCTAAGCAAGGCAACTGTTAGTACCATTTTTATAAGCCTTTGGTATGACTTGGCTGGGGATCTAATCCAAGACCTCCTGCATCTGAGGTGGACACTCTAACCACTAGGCCACCAGAGTTTGTGAAGATGTCTAGAACAGCTCAGAAGATGACTGGCATCAGTGGGATGAAGATGAATGGGCAGTTTTATGATAATATGGATAACTCTTAAAATGTACACAAGACTATACCTGTTCTTTAAAAAAAAAAAAAACACTGACTAATGATCACACATGAATATACAAAGTTTAATGAAAGATTTCCCAAAATGATCATATATGAACCTTTTCAAACAAGGTGAGATAACTCTAACAGTACTGATCTGAAAAGCACAATCCTCTATTTTTCACTGTTATTTTGCAGATGCAGACGTAGCTTCATAAAAAGCTCTCTAATGGCTAAGATAACTGACAATGTGTGGTGGACAGACATATGGACAGACAATTTGTAATAAGTAATCAAGTACCATTCTGACTGTAAAGGACCGAATTTTTAGGTTGATCTTTGTATTGTTAATTGTGTTGAACACACTTAAATAAACACATGTACCATTAACAAGATTTATATGGGAATGGCTGCATTTTTAGAGAGCCAAAATTGTACATATTGGTTTGCCAATGTCAGAAGTTATTGATTTATAATTTTGGGTCTGCTTTGTTTAAACTTACTAAAACAGAGTTCAAGTTATGGTTTTGCATGGAAGCTAACAGAAGAGTCATCATCCAGAACCAGTTGGTAGCCATTTGTTGTCAGACATAATGCAGTGTTTTGATGATCAAAAAGGTAGGGAGTTTTGCTATTCTGATCAGTTATACTCTAAACAAATTGTTTGTCTGTCCATCTGTCTGTCCACCACACTATATCAGTTAACATCTCAGCCTCACATGGATGAGCTGATCAAATGTTGAAGTCATTGGAATTATCTGCATGAATTTATTATGTATAATGGCAACCCTAACCTGGCATTTCATTCATTCTTCATTCACATGTAAGGGAAGTGAGGGATTAATACCTGGTGTAGGATAAATGACCATTTGCAGACCATTAGTTGGGGAACTAGGTCATAAATTTTGATAGGTAGCCATATAGTCTGTTAAATCCCATAGAGTTACCTCTGACTTTGAGTGGCAAACTAATGTAACAGAAGATTTAAGTTACTACTTTGGTTATATTTTTACAAGGTGAGATAATTTGGAAGAGACACATCTAGAACCCAAACAGAGGAAAAGAAAAAAATAGGAAATGTAGAATAAAAGGGCCAGACACCTAGAATTTTTTTGAAAGAAAGGTTAAAATGGAGTGAAAGACTTACTGATACAAAGGAACCAAAAGTACAGTCTAAGTGGACCTGTGAGACAGAATCAGACAACAGATTATGATTTGATACAAGGCAGTCATTCAATCTTACACTTGGTCTCCTAAATGATGATTTTGATTCTATCTTATCTGGTAAATGATGATTTTAATTCTATCTTAAGCAGAATCAGCTAATCTGCAAACCCAAACATCCCAGCCCAACATATCTTTTGTAATTCACCAAAACAATTTGATATAATGGCAATAAAATATATTAATGTTAAATATTTGCAATCTCATAAAAATCTAAACAGCATATAATTGCTATTAAAGAACTTCAAAATTAAAATAGTTAAAAAAATTATACAAAAATAAAAATTGAAAATTGTTTTTGTGCCTGAAAATCCATTCAGGATATATATATATATATATATATATATATATATATATATATATATATATATATATATATATATATATATATATATATATATATATATATATATATATATATATATATATATATATATATAATTGTTTATTTATATTTAGCAGGTTTTGCATAATAATATCAATTGTAAGAAAGGATGATTAGTCATAATTTAATCAAGATGCCCATAACTTAGGTACTATTGGCATTTAAATGACCTCTTAGTATTTATATAGCATCTTAAAAATAAAATTCATTCTCCTATAGAATGGTGAAGCATTTATTATGTATGTTGATCATTTACATTAGTCAGCAATTAAAACCAGGTCACATCTAATTCTGTTTGACTGCAGAAAAAATATGAGTAAAAATGGTCTGGTACATGCCAAATCACATACACTAATTGTTCATATTCCAAACTAACTAACAATGTACTGTCCCTTCTGATGTTACAATAATTCATGTAAACAACAAATGACTCGTACCTCATTAGTACACATAATGACCTGCTAACAGCTACATCTTACAAGACATAATTGTAAGTTGGTGTTTACACTTAAAACCACTTATTCATCCATTGCTCTTTGACATTTATTACAGCCACAAATCAAACTAAAGCTTGGCATAGTTTGGCCTTGTACAACATGGTAGAATTTTTAAAGTTGTATACTGTGCCCATATAAGCTGAATGAATTGCCTTGCCAAGGAAATGCTTTCAAAGCCAATCTGGGGAGATTTAATGGTGAGAATCGAACATGCATCTTTTTGGTGACAATTCAGATATCTTAACTTCTCTAAAATGGTTCCTACAATTCAAACTGAAATGCATGTTTTAACTTGTAAATTAAGGTCAGCTCAAAGACAACAAGAGCAATAACATAAATCCTAAAAACTGCTCATCATTTCATACAGACTGGAAAATTATTTGTGAAACATGGATGTCCCCACACTTTACCTGAAAAATGACTCGGGTGCAAATTCTAGCAAAGGTCAGAAAACCAGACAGAAGGGTAAGACTACACATCCCTTTTGTGGTACACATTATCAAACAAAAAAAACCCACTTTCATTGCTTTAAGTATTCAAACATTTAACACAAATTACACTTAATACAGCTAATAATCAAATTCACTAAAAGTATTTTTTTTAAAAATCTTACCTAAATTAAAGGAGACTGTCTCTTCAAATGTCAAATTAAAGTTTAAACATCCAAAATGTAAACTGGGTCCAAACATGACAAAAGTAGACTGTTTTCTGAAGTCACAATTGTACACAATATTTTGTATGGTATCATTTCCTGGAAAGCTGAGCATAATCCCAAATTACCTTATCTGAAACCTAATCCCTTATAATATTTCTCAAGGCCCCTCTAAATACTGACATGTTACTTGAGCAGAGTACAGTGAGTGGGTGAAAAGACTGACCATGGAAATTGTAAAACTAGTTTCTTACTAGCATACAAGTTTTAAATTCTCTCAGTCTTTCACAAAGTCTACGTCAAAGGCAATTACATAACTTAAACATTGATCAGAGTTCAAACTTTTATGGCTAAGCATCCATGATTTTAAAATAATGTTTTAATGAGATCCATATTCATGTAAAGTTTTCAACATTTTATTTTTTCTTATGTCTTTTTTTATTGTTTATCCATTTTGTACTGCATTTGAGATGCAATGAGAGTAAGTGTTTAGGCCAGTTAAAAATAGTTTTGAACCATTTTTTGTCATTTAATTACAATTACTTTAATCAATCCTTATCTCTAATGATCTTTTGCATGATCCAATGCACTGGAAAAGACTTAATTCACCCAATAATCAAATCCCCCCTCCACTTGTCAGAGAGGTATAAAGAATTGCCTATGCAGATCACTGACATCTGACCTATGTCCAAATGAGTTTGAGTCTTGGCTTGACAAGCATGGGTATGTGAGAAAGTCTGCCAGTAGTTTCCCATGAATCCAATGGATTCTTTCTGGGTTTTGCTGTCCACTGTCCATCAGGTCTAGTCTCTCATGAGATGAAAACCAGGAACACCAATTATACAACAGATCCATCGGAGCTATAAGCAGGCGCTCTGATGGGGGAATAAAAAAAAACTATCACCTGGCATGGTTGTTATTATTAGACAGAGGGGTGGGGTATCATATTCACATTGTTTTATCCAAGAGACTTCCAATGAACCACATCTTAAAGTCAATATTATTATATGGACCCTATGGATATGTTTGTTTATGAGCAGCCAACCTCTGCAACAGGAAAAAAAATAAAAAATCTAAACACATTAATTACATTGATTATATGTTACATTTCACCAACATATTTTACTGATACTATTTATAAAGTAGGGGGCATTCCATAAAATTTCTTAGTATTAGGTCATGACTTCCAAAGCAATAGATTTTTTGTGAATGCTCCCAAAAAGGGAGCACCATAGGCAGCAAAAAGGAGTTGGCTGCCCTGGCAGATTTAGGTGGGTCAATCACCCTGCTAGAGTCACTAAGGAAAAACAAAACAAAGAGCAGCCCTGTGCAAAATTAAACACAAAATAGAATGGGAATGGGTACAAGAACACAAAAAAGGGGAAACTCTTTAGGAATACATGGTGTCACTCTGAACCCTTACCAGCTATGTGCAGGGACAGAAGAGGCTAGTGTCAACAGATATAATGCAGACAACAGATTTAATGTTAAATATATTTCACTTCCATCCTACAGCAATCAGTTGTAAATTTGTATTGCCCTGGAATGCTTAAAATGAAACTTTTTGTGGGATTTTATTTGAATTTTCTGTCAGGCAAGTAGGCCAGTTTAGATTTTCTTAAACTAAGGGCCCCAAATCTCTGACCTATTTCAGGCATAGTTTAGACCTTGGAAATTAGCACTGGACAAACAAAAATTTACATAAAGGTAGGAATCAGCAAAACTCTAAGGTACTGTAGTTTTAACACACTAACTTTATACCCTTAGGCAAAATGTGGGGGGGAGAAGTAACTACCTGGAGAAGGGCTACCTGCATTCCACCTGCTTCTCAGGTGGTCAACAGGTCTGCTGATTTAAGGATCAACCTTTCAATGTTTTTAGTTGAGCAATTCACAAACAATAAGCTACGAATGGCTAGAAAAACATACAAAGACCTTAAAAAGCAGGGCCTAGAAAGAAGTATTTAGCCTAAGTAAGTGGCCATTTACAATTTCAAAGATAAAGCTGTTAATCCTGTAAGCCATCTAGCACCAGGACTAAAGGAATGATTGTATTTCTTTTACACTTTGTAAATAGTACGGCTCCGGAGGAAAAGGACCCTTTTCAAAGTAACTTCTTTGTAGTAATCATCACTTTGATTATTTAGATAAGATTTGAAGTTAACCCAAATAAGGAAAATTCTCTGGCCCATGCTAGGTAACTGAAACAGCTGGGTTAATGAGGCATGTAACATTATCTAATATTCATCCATACTAAACAAACATTGCTTAATTAGCATTTTATTAATGTTATGGTTTCTTTTCATTGTATTTCACCAGCATGTTTTCTATATGTTCTCCAAATTTCAATGTCATACATTATTGTCTGGCATTTGTGATAATACATAGTTTGAACTTTAAACTGCATTAAAATGGACTTTGTGAGAATATTTACAATTCTTAACATGTGAATTCTTCCTATGTAAATATACAATGGATTTTATCCCACCATGGGGGCCCCAGGGGTCTAAGTGTCGGTATATGACACTTGCCTTCCATGATCACCAACATCCCACCTCTGTCCAAAGAGATGTGAGAGATTTGATATTTTAAAAGTATTTAATGTAACATGAGTAGGCAATTTTGAAGTGCCTAGATCTTTTAACCAAACTGACCTGTACATATTTTATCTTTTTCTGTAAATGTCCACTTCCTTGTGAAAATATGATTTGTGGGGGGGGGTATTTAAGTGCTCATGTTAATCAAAATCAGTATAATACTGTATTAGCAGTAACTATCTTTTATTCTTAATTTCTGGACCTATATTTATGTATTCTGTGATCAACCACAGAGAGAACTTACACCAGAGATAAAATATTAAGTGTCCTTAATACAACCTAGACTCAAACTCTTAACAATGGTATCTGACCAAAGCCTATAAGATACAGGACTAAATCCTGTATTGAATTTGGTTAGGAGTCTGACAAAATAACTGCTGAGTCATCACTTCTAACAACAGACTGTTAGGCTCTGAATTAAAATTTCAAAACTACGAAGAGATAATGTGCTTTTGTGTGTTTCAGGCCATTTTTCATCATGTAAAACAGGCTCTACTTAGCAGTCAGAATATTTGGTGGATGAAGACCTTGGGCAGAACCAGTGACCCACAGGAAGCTTATGGCAAACTTTCTCACCTACCCAGTACTCAAACCTACCAGGCAGTTACTGGTAAAGGCAAGTCCTTTAGACCACCAATTAAGCACCCAGGACCCTGGAACAAATATGATTAATGTATATGTAAATGTTTAATATTCAATAACTGTTAATGTAACAAGGTTTTCTTAATTTATTTTTTTTTATTCACAGTTGAATTAAAATAACAATTAAAATTGTTAAACAGTGTTAACATTCTTATCAAAAGTGTATTAGGAAGAAATCTTTTTTGTGACTAGTTTCTTTATGGTATCAGTGATTCATTTTATAAAACAAAAAAGAAGTTAATGATATTGCCAAATATTCATTTTTTGGAAAATAAATTTGGTTCTTAGTTATCATCATAAATAATGGCATTTGACATTTCCCATTTCTTATTGACTATACAGTAATTGCTGTTTCACTGACTCATGTTATAAAATTGCATTTCATTTACTTTTCTTTAAAAAAAATAAACTTGTTTTTTTTTGTTTTATTTCTCATTCTAAGCCACAGTATTTTCTAATTATTTGCCACATTACTGATCAATATTTAACTGACTCAGCATCCTGTCTTTAATGGTACCAGCAAAAATTTTGATGTGTTCAACATAGTTATAATGCACTGGTATTGGTAAGTTTTAGCTTCGACACAAAATATATTTCAGGTCTCATGATTGTCCAAAGAAGTATAAATACTGTACCTACACATTAATATGACCTCTCCAGTTCAATCTTGAATCTGAATACAAAGTGTCCACCTGGGTTGTGTAAGGAATACTGACTCAAGTCTATACCTATTATCATGATAAAGAGTGATGAATAATGATGCATGACACATAGCAACTTTTTAAGGGATTTATGCAACAGACTGGATTCAATCAACACAGTAAACCTTAAAACTGCTTCTTTAAGGGCTAACCCCAAAATTGGAAAGATATACCTTGAGTGTCACACTTTTCATTTCTTTCTTTAATGATAGCTTTAAAAGACCATGAAATGGTCAGGAAATGGTTTATTGTAAACAATTCTAACATGTAACAAATGTAGATCAGGGCCAACCACTGTCACACCACAATACAAAAACAAATTAAGATTTTTTTATAATCTATTATATCATATTCACATCTCACATCATATGGCAGGACTAAGTTTTTCCCCATATTTTGAGTTGCAAATCTGTGTATGCATTAAACACAGGGTACTTTATGCCAATTACCTGGCCCCTAAATAACCTACTTGTATTTCAGTGCCATAAAAACCAATTTAAACCAAATCCACACTTACTTTAAACAAAACAAGCTGTTTATTGTATAACACCCTGGATAATGTTGATCACCCTGTTACTCCCAACCTCATTGATTTATCTGGAACAATATGGGGCAATTTCAGGGTCTATAACACCCCTTATGGGGACCAGAGATTCAAAGAGACCACTAATTGGATGAAAAATGGACCTGCCCGTGTGCTAATTGAAGAAGTCAGCAAGTTACCATGGGAGTTGAAATGCCCCCATTAAAATGCTATTAAGCATTTTTAGTTGTTGAATTATCCACATCACTCAAAATACATCAAAAGAACTCCAGCTTGAGTTATATACTGCTGTCTTTGACAAATAACCAGACAACTATGGTCAACATTCCCTTTTCCTTCCTTCTCAAGCAACACCAATTTTTAAAATGTCAACAGATGGCCAGTCAATTCAATGTTGGTTTTGCAATCAAACAGAGGTTATTCTACACCAAGTTTAAGAAGAAACCAGACAGCTAACATGAAATAATGAAATACACATCTCTAGATTCAAACAGAGAATGTTTAGGAACAAGTCTTTAATTACTGCCTGAGAGAAAGTGATAAACAGTCAATGGATATTCAAGATATGCAACAAATGGATCACACTCAGTATCAAATTCATCCTTATTCAAGTAAGAGAGAAAGAGATAGAGACAGATGGAGAGACTGATAAAAAGAGAGTTCAAGCTTGTGAAAGAATAGGGTTTTTGTCAAGGTGAGAATCTGTCTGGTCCATTATTTTGGGTTTGGGGAAAAATTTTGATACACTTGCAGTAACATTTCAGTAATAAATTTTGTCAACTATTGTATGATTTAGAATAATTTTATATAGGAATTAGGGACATTTTTGTTTGGAATTATGTGCTGTTTTTATTGCAAAGGAAATGGACCTGCTGACAAATAATAAATCATTTCACACTATGTATAAAAAAACTCATTTGTCATGTTGCAATTCATCAGTTTTGTTGTGAGGGTCATTACACTGATTTCACTACTTAAACTGGATGCAGATGATAGTTTCCACATTAAAACTGATAGATAGTTCATCATGCATTTAAACATTGCCAAAATGTATTTCCTGTTTTGTTTTGTTTTTTTTTTTCAGATGATGCAGGATCATAAAATGCTAGTCACTAATGCAGATGTCCAACTAAGAGCATTGAAAAATGATAAGTCAGAGTTATGTATTATTTATACATGAATAATATGCAAGAAACCATTGAAGAAATCAAACCTCTACTGTCAAAAAAAAAGAAGTTCCAGGACTTCAAAACAAGGCCATTCCTTGCTTTTTAACTGCTGAGGGTTAAACTCATCTCTGATATTCTAAGCTATACAGTTTTCAACTTAGTTGCCTTGGCTCCCATACTGCATGTAAGATCTGCACCAATTTTCTCTGTGTCTGTGATTTGGATTTTTGACATAGCTTTAACAATTTTCAGTCATATTGCTACAATATCTGCAGTGTGGCAGTTTATAGTTATGTCTATCACAGAGGCATCATGCCCCAGATCATGTCCAATCCAGTCACCATGCCAGCCAGTCAAAACACTAAGTGATGAGTGCCAACAATTTCCTTATGATAATCTACACCCCATTAGAAATTGGCAAACCCCATCCTGATATGACCATCCATTCAGGATAATTA
Organism: Potamilus streckersoni; assembly: GCA_016746295.1. Taxonomy (NCBI): domain Eukaryota; kingdom Metazoa; phylum Mollusca; class Bivalvia; order Unionida; family Unionidae; genus Potamilus; species Potamilus streckersoni. The sequence continues at coordinate 4,224,207 of JAEAOA010000822.1, read as the reverse complement.
GTGACATGCTTTACATATTGATTACGGCAATCATTTCTGAACTAAAATCAGCACCAGTTTCATTGAGGACCATCTAATCATTACAGTCAACTGGTGGAAAGCCCATGTCAACATGTTTTTCCATTTAATTGGTATTGTATTAATAACATTTTCAATAGGACTTCCCATTCATCAGGACAAGCAATACAAATATTTTCAAGATTGCTGCTGTGGTAGTCATAATGGATGTCAGATCAGCACCATTTTCATTTGGAAACCTCATAAGATGTCTCTTTAGTAAAAACCACATGTTGATATGACCATCCATTCTGGAGGTAAAGCAATACAATTTTCAAGATGGCCTTTGTGCTGGCCATTTTGGATGTCTAAGCATCACCATTTTCATTTAGGATTAATTGGAACAAATGTATGTGTAATGTTTCATTGCAATCACCCTATTGGTTTAGTACTAGCAATAGCCAACTTGTGCCAACTCATGGACAAGTGGATGATTGACAAAAGACAAGCCTACTTCAGGACTGTGACCAGTACAACTAAAAATGTAACATGAGACATTCTAAAATGGATAAATGACAGTGGCTAGGTCAAAACTTTCAAGTTATTATTTCTTTCTGCACCAATTACAACCACTCTTAATTACATCATAAACAGTCTGTATCTATTACAGATCAAAATGGCAAGGAATCAATCTGTCTCCCATAAGTAATCACAAATCAAATTCTCCATCACACATGCTTGTTCAGAATTGTATATTGCAACTGGAATTTTTACAGCATAATGCTGCATAAACAAACTCTATCTAAGAGGAAAATGTACAGCACACTTCAGCTGAACAAACTCTTTTTTAGAGGAAAATGTACAGCATATCTCAGCATAAATAAACTCTTTTAGTGGAAAATGTACAACATACTTCAGCTCAAACACTTTTCAGTGGAAAATGTAGAGCATACTTCAGCTTAAACACCTTTCAGTTGAAAATGTAGAGCATACTTCAGCTCAAACACCTTTCAGTGGAAAATGTAGAGCATACTTCAGCTTCAACACCTTTCAGTGGAAAAATGTAGAGCATACTTCAGCTTCAACACCTTTCAGTGGAAAATGTTGAGCATACTTCAGCTTCAACACCTTTCAGTGGAAAAATGTAGAGCATACTTCAGCTTCAACACCTTTCAGTGGAAAAATGTACAGCATACTTCAGCTTAAACACTTTTCAGTGGAAAATGTACAGCATACTTCAGCTTAAATACTTTTCAGTGGAAAATGTAAAGCATACTTCAGCTTAAACACTTTTCAGTGGAAAATGTACAGCATACATCAACTTAAACAAACTCTCTTTCAGAGGAAACATTTTGAATTTGTTCTTCTTGGGTGGTCAATGTGGTAGGCATATTTTACCCTTTGACCTTAATTTACAATCTATTCAATGTTATTGTCAAAAGGAAAAAAAGGTTCTAAAGAGCCCAATACCCTAAGGCCAAAGAATTGGTCAAAGCTTCCATAAAAAATTTAAATTGTTCTAGTTTTTTTTTCCTTATGGTTCTTTCAAATTTTTATGAGGCTCACTTAAAAAAAGTGTTTCTAAAGTATTTTGTATTTTCATGCATTAGTTCATACAGAACATATATATCTATCTACAAACCTTGCTCATGCCTATATTTACCTGAATATCTGTAATTGTGAGAAATCTCAGATTTTTTTATGTAATCAAATACATGATGTAATGATGCCTGAGAAGGTATCTTGAAAAATTTATATTATAACAATGCATATGCATTTGTTTTCCACTTTTTACAAATATATGAACTATGCAATTTATCACATGAATTTGATCATCTAGCAATCAAGATGCATTTATACTGATGTGTGGAGTAAATTATGACATGTGTAATAAAGAGATACAGCAATTATATTTGTGTACCATACACCACTTAGTAAAACAAATTTGTATTCTTTCATTTAAATGTCTTTTGTCAATGAATAAAGATAAATATGATAGCTACAATTATATCATGATGGTTTCTATAATTATTATATCATGAGGATTTTCTATAATTATTATATCGTGAGGATTTTCTATAATTATTATATCGTGATGGTTTCTATAATTATTATATTGTGATGGTTTCTATAATTATTATATCATGATGGTTTCTATAATTATTATATCATGATGGTTAACTATAATTATTATATCATGATGATTTTCTATAATTATTATATCATGATGATTTTCTATAATTATTATATTGTAATGGTTTCTATAATTATTATATCATGATGGTTTCTATAATTATTATATCATGATGGTTAACTATAATTATTATATCATGATGATTTTCTATAATTATTATATTGTGATGGTTTCTATAATTATTATATCATGATGATTTTTCTATAATTATTATATTGTGATGGTTTCTATAATTATTATATCATGATGGTTTCTATAATTATTATATCATGATGGTTAACTATAATTATTATATCATGATGATTTCTATAATTATTATATCATGATGGTTTCTATAATTATTATATCATGATGGTTTCTATAATTATTATATCATGATGGCTAACTATAATTATTATATCATGATGATTTCTATAATTATTATATCATGATGGTTAACTATAATTATTATATCATGATGGTTAACTACAATTATTATATCATGATGATTTCTATAATTATTATATCATGATGGTTAACTATAATTATTACACCATGATGGTTTCTATAATTATTATATCATGATGGTTAACTATAATTATTATATCATGATGATTAACTATAATTATTATATCATGATGATTTCTATAATTATTATACCATGATGGTTTCTATAATTATTATATCATGATGGTTAACTATAATTATTATATCATGATGGTTAACTACAATTATTATATCATGATGATTTTCTATAATTATTATATCATGATGGTTTCTATAATTATTATATCATGATGGTTTCTATAATTATTATATCATGATTTCTATAATTATTATATCACGATGGTTTCTATAATTATTATATCATGATGGTTTCTATAATTATTATATCATGATGATTTCTATAATTATTATATCATGATGGTTTCTTTATTTATTATATGATTATTATATCATAATGGTTTCTATAATTATTATATAATGATGGTTAACTATAATTTATATATCATGATGATTTCTATAATTATTATATCATGATGATTTCTATAATTATTATATCATGATGGTTTCTATAATTATTATATCATGATGGTTTCTATAATTATCATCATCATCAGTGTCGTTATGACATAACTGGATCATCATTTTTATGCATGTAATTTTAAAGCTTGTTCCATGCATCTTTGCTCTTACTATCATGATCAACTTATCAGCTGTGCCATATCAAGATTCTTTAAAGTAAATTAAAGAGCTTAAAAAAATAATTTTTTTCCAGTTTTGATTTTAACCTCAGCTCCATGTGAATTCTTAAACTGAGTTACTTCTAAGTTGACTTTAAACTTCTATTTTAGCGACTGTTCTACTTATTTTTAGAGTTAAAATATTGCAGTGTGTGTGTAATAACAATAAATTAGTTCTTCTAATCAAATACATCAATCAGCAACTGTCACTGACAAATCAAAATAATAAAAACCCTATGGGCAAATCTATAACAAGGTTTTTAAAATTGTTCCCTTGGGGACATAAATACACCACAGGCATAATAAAAGAATGTATAAAAAAAAAATTTATAGAAACCTCTTTAATCAGCTAAGTAGCAATCTCAGTGCCACAACTCCAAAATTCTTGTTTCTTTGTGGTACAAGTTGCATTAAATGTCATTAAATTCCATTTGTATCCAAATTGATAATCTTGTTAGTTCTTAAGTGGCCACAAATTAAAACCCTCCATCATTACATGCCTGACCAGAATTGGACACATACTCAAGTCCAAATACTTAATGGTAAATTTAAAGTACTCTTCAGCTAAAACAAACTTTTAAATTTTAAAGTCTGTAATTTGTGCTTGGGTAGGTTATCACAATAGAGGACACAACATATCCCTTGGTTATAATCTATGATCTATGACTTAGTGACCTACTTATTCTAAACAGTTTGAAGTCATGGCCTCAGGCATACCCTGTAATGTCACAGTTCATGACAAATCTGGTATGATTTTGAACCATCTCCAACTGTTGAGATATCCAATGTAATTTGCATGCCCTCTGCAAGTTCCATAAAACTGTAGATGGAAAGTATCAGGTTTAACTTTGGTTATTCTTGTGTGCATATGTCACACTTATATGCATCTTACAAAAAATTTAGTTTTAAATTCCATAAAAAAATAAAGTAGTCAATTACAACAACAACAACAACAATAATAATAATAATAATAATAATAATAATAATAATACATGTAATAATAATAATAATACATGTAATAATAATAATAATAATACATGTAATAATAATAATAATAATAATAATAATAATAATAATAATAATAATAATAATAATCACCATTATCATCATCAAATGGTAATTATCAAAGCAATATTTACCACAATACAAAACATAATTTAGTATAGTCTAACTGTATCTCCCTGACTATTTGTACCCGACCATTAAGATTTCAATAATGGAAACTTTAACATGATAAAAAGAGCACAGAATTTAGTGAATTCATTCACTGATTTATAGTTTCTAACCTGATTATAACCAAAGTGCCCCTCACACTGTCATTCTCTGCCTCTTTAATGCCTAATGGATGTTCCATACTAATACAGTGCTATGTTGCATACACTATCAGCAAGTTAATTTCCTCAGACAACATTGTGGTATAGTTCATTTTATTTGGTAACTGCTGGATAATTCTGTCAATTATCAGTTATATTCTTTATACATGTACGTAGAAATTATACCCTTGTTAATCCACATGAAAAACATTTGTAATTGTCAGTCTTTTCCTTTGAGGACATGGTATTTTCTTTAGAAGTACATACATGTGTACTCATGCATACACCACTTTGCCGAAAATGGACTTGTCCTGAAGCTGGAAATGGGTCTGAAGCATGGCCATTGTTTATATTTAAAACTTCTGTTAAGCATAAAATGCACAGACCATGGCAGTGTTATGGCTTTCCTTGTCACGATTTTGAACCACACATTCTTTTTAATTTTCGTATCAATAATTATCATTTCAAAATCTGATTTTTTTTAAATTATGACAGAAAATTACATTTTCATTCAAAAAGACAGTTATTTTCATAAAATAAATATTAATTTGCCACAAATGATAAAGAAATGCAGTATCAGAATGTATAACAGTTAAATCTGTTAAAAATGTCACCTCTACATGCTGCACAGCAATCATCACACAACCACATTCACAAAGTCCCTATAACTAAGTTTTTAAAGGCATGTTTACCAACCACCAGTTTTATATAGTTTTACTATGCATAGCCCAGAGATGGTAATTTAATACTGGATTCACTCTGTTTGGTAACCTGTAGAGTATTTGTATGGGCCTTTTCACCCTTAATAATTAACCCCTGCACCAATCAGCTCTATTTAAACATAAATTTAAAAATTTAAGCTATGAGCTCCTAAACATTATTTTCTCAATGATCTAATTTTGTCCGAAAATGATACACCAAAGCAACATTCTGAACCACCACCAAGAAATCCTGATGAAACTACTGAGCTCTAAATTACTTACAACAGTCCTGTTTGATTTTAACTGCAGAGAAAATTCTCAAATACAAGCCCGGTAATACCCTTGTTATTTACAAAGAAAACAAAATAAATTCAATTTAATCCACCAAGAGGGAGATAAAAGAGGTGGACCAAATAACAAGCAATCACTGGTGTGAAACATGTTATATCTCAGAGATGGGATAAATTAGAACTTAAATTTACCCCTTCACTATCATTAAATACAAATTCACTTGTAATCTCATATTAAACAGATTTAGATTAAAGAAAAAATGATGATTTTCCAGGCTTGTATTACACAAAATAAGATGTTGACCAAAACTTTAAAAGACCATTAGATTTTATGATATGGACAAGAATTTATCATTGCTTCTGTACTTCTAATTTGGGTGTAGAGTTCTTTAATACTGACAGTTACTACAAATCTTTAGTAAGATACAGGTCGATGACTGGATCTTTTCTCAAATATATCATGGATGATGATTGTCATGCAAATATAGTGGACCCTCAAATACTCCTGAGATGTTTTTTTTCTAAAAAATATGGTAAACTGTATTCAAATAGACAATACACAGAATAAATGGGTACCTTAAAAAAGGACTATATACAAAATAGATGTGGGGGGCCCAGAGTGGCTGAGTGGTCTAAAATACTCTCTGTTACGGATCACTGCCATCTCACCAATGTCTTCCTGAGACTAGAATTCTAGAATTCTGTGGAATGTGGATATGTGAAAAAGCTTGCCAGTAGCTTCTCGTGGGTTGGTGGTTCTTTCCCCTGATTTCCCAGTTTCTTATTCCAACATTAATACAGGCCACCATGCATAGCCTATTACGTGCTACAAAATGGCATTTAACCCCAAACAACAACAAAATAAATGTAGCCTTGATCCAGCTTTTGTGCAGTGTGCTTCTGTTTTTGGTCTTGGACAGGCCTCAACATTCAAATGCTAAAATTTTATATTGGAAAGCTCATCTATAATTGGGTGAACAAATTTGGCACTTTGTGTAACATTTTCAATAAGAACAATAACACAATATATTTTGCCATGGAAAGTGGAAAATTAAACCAAAACTCAAACAAGGAATGTGGTCCTTTACCAGAGTGTTTTACAGTTTGGTCTGAATAGACCTGATTCACATGGTTATCTCACATCACTGGTCCCCACCACTTTCCAAGAGATGGTGGTTGTTTTTTAACAGTTCTGGCAAATCAGATACATGTAAAGTGAATATCTGAATGGAGGATTGGAAAGAAGAAATGAACCAATGATTAATATAAACTTAAGATTCATAGAAACCAAATGCTTATATGTGGTTGAATTAAAACTTGCAAATGAAAAAAAGCACATTTATGAAAATAAATGTGTTAAATGGTAACTTTGCAATAAAGATTAATAACTTTCAAATATGTATATATATATATATAGATATATATATATATATATATATATATATATATATATATATATATATATATATATATATATATATCTCTTCTGCTGTCATTGATAATGTATCAGCGAAATTTAAGTTGAAACATTATGTATATAAACTAATTAATGAACATTCAAATAATCTAATCATTTACCAATGATCAATAGAACTCAATATAAAGAAGTGTGTGTGTGTGTGTGTGTATGTGTGATTTAGATTTTTAATATTGCTTTAACAATTTTTGGTCATTTCACTACAGTGTCTGCATTGTGACAGTTTACAGTGATGTCTAGCATTGGGGCATCATGCAGCAGAAATGTAGCATGGTGTCCCACCCAGTCACATTATCCTGACCCCAGGATGACCAGTCCTAACAATAAAACTCTAAATTATGAGCTCAAAACAAGGCAGTTGTTAGTATCATTTTTCCAAGTCTTGGCCTGGTTTGAACCTGCAACCTCCTGCATCTGAGGTGGATGCTCTAGCCACTATGCCTCCGGAGCAATCCATCCAAAACATAAAAACTGTTATCTTTATTCTCATTAATATATTTTGAAAACTGGTTTCTATAAACTCTACTTTTGAAACATACAGCAGTGCTTTGCTGAATATTTTATTTTCTTATCTTTACCAATGATCAATATTTCCATGTGATCTCAATTAGTGTCATTACTAATGAAGATCATCAATACAATTCTATTTAGTAAGTTTATGATGCAACCAAATCAGTCAGTCTAACATCAACTTTGATGATCTTTTGACTTTATTTTTGTGGGTCTTTTTTAAGGCCCTTAATTGGTGCCATAGAGGAAACTGGAATCAAAGGTGACAATGCTAGTCAGGAAATAGCATAGTGATGAGTGAACCTTTTACACACATGCACACAAAGCTCTAGTCAATTCTGTTTCCAATTTGATTTAGCCAAATAAAAGAGGTATATAATTATTAATGGTTATATACTTGCATCACTACTTTTAATTTCATTGATGTGGTTGGTGAAGATGTTTACCTTAGCCATATGAAAAGTCCAAGGGCAAGATGTGTATGTTTGACCATCTAAACCTTATCTAACTTGTGAGCTGCTTCCATCAAACAAATCAACATGTCCCAGAACTGGATGAAATTCAAATCAACAATTATACCCATATTTATAAATTTAAATTAAATTTAAAGACATATTTTAGCAACAAAATAAAAATTACTTCATTAGAAAACTATAATACTGATGAGGTCATTTTTTCTCCATTTCTGAATTTGTAATGCTAATAGAAAAATAAGAAACCTTTCAGTCCTTACCACAGTTCCAAACAGTTCCAAACACTCCATGATCCTGTTACAGTAATTGAAATGCAAAAGGTAATTTAATGGCTTGATTCTTATAAGAGATCTACTAGTGAGCATTATTGGTATAGGTATGCAAAGGTAAAGACCATGGTAGACTCCTATCAGCCATCTGTAGGGAAGTATAATTGACTGTAGAAGGCATGGGGAACTTCCCCAAGGGTACAAGGCACAGCCCAGATAGCAATTAGCCACTACATAACAGACAACACCAGTCCTGTTCTGTGGACTGCACATACAGGACATGTGGATACTATGCTTGCCATACTACCCTCCAGCAGTGACTTGTGAAAATACTATCCAACAGTAAAGAGTTTTAAAAATACAACACACCAGCAGTGACTTGTAAAAGTACTACCCTCCAGTAATGACTTCTGAAAAAAATTAAATAACTCAGTGTAGTGATAAAAATTATAGTAAAATTATTGGATAATGAATCTGTTATATACATTGTCACTGGTTTGATTTTGATTTTTTTATTGTTTTTTTAAAACAAAAAAGAATAAAAACCATTCAAAATATTGAATCTGTAATAAAGACAGGCTACAAAAAAAACAGTATATATTGTTATCTGAAAAAAAATGATTTGATCAATAACCTAATGAGAAATATCCACAAAGTTCATTATATATATATATATATATATATATATATATATATATATATATATATATATATATATATATATATATATATATATATATATATATATAAAACTTCATGGTCAATAGTGTGATTTCTCTTGCTGACTCTTATGGCACCTGGCCATTATCCAAATTACACTTCAGCCATTCTTAAAACATTTTAGTCTAAAACAAAACTTTCACTAATACATCTAAATCCTTGAGCATGGCTTCCATACCTTTTAAGTAATTTTCTGGGCAAAAATCAGTAGGTAAGTCTGCTACTTTTGCAGTGCACACTTGTGCAACAGTCCCCATCTCTGGATTAAGCATGCCAGAAAGAGTAAAAGTTAAGAATTTCAGGCATTGCTATGCATAACTTGGCACTTAATAAGTTATACTTTCACCTGTCAGTTAAGCCAATGCACATGCAAATGAACTGAACACACACACCCCCAAAAAAATTTATTACAAACAGAAATATGCACACTAAAATAAAAATTTGCACACCCAAAAGAAAAGCTGTGCACTCAAAAGAAAAGTAATACATTAAAACAAAACTGCACTCAACATTAAAAAAAAAACCTGCACTCAAAAAGTTGTACATCCCATAAAAGCTGTACACTCAAAAGAAAATCTTTGCACTCAAAAGGAAGACATTTTGTATAATGAAATATCCTGCAGCCCCACAAAAAATCAATGCACACTCAAAAAATTATGTACACTCAAAAAATGAAGCTTTGTAGATCCAGAAGAAAAGCTGAACACTCAAAGGAAGAAAATCTGCATGCTCGAAAAGAAGAAACTCTATGTTGAAGTGGAAAATTTACATACTGAAAGAAATAAAATACTCTGAAAACTCATTAAAGAAATCTGCACACTCAAAAAGGATATATGAATCGATCTCATTTGTCTTAAAACCTACAATATTGGCCAAATTTAATGCAAACATCTGGCATATTGTTATGTAGTACCACAGTTTGGTTCTAATAAAGCAAGTGTTGTAGAAGTTACAAGTTTTACACTTGAGCTTAGTATTAAAGTCATTTATGCAATATTTCATAAACCTTGTATTGATAGTGTTTTCATATATACAAATAAATCTGGGTTAGGATAACTGTATTTATTTATTCATCTTGGCATCTATATTTTGAAACTTTTAGTATCAAAATAGCAGAATACAATAAATTGAAGAAAACAAATAACTTATAATTTTGGGTATCTTACATCAGTACTAGTAAGGACAACCTTGTCCCCATATTCGAGACCAAACAAAAATCATGTCCCCATATTGACAGTCAATACAAGACTCATGTCCTCATATTCAGTCAATACACCACTCATGTCCCCATATTCAGTCAATACATGACTCATGTTCCTATATTTACAGACAAGATGTCCTTATATACTCTATCAAGAATCATGTCCCCATATTAAGAGACAAGAAACATGCCCCTATATTGAATGCCAAGACAAGACTCATCATTCCCATATTCACTGGCAAGACTACTTCTATCATTTCTAGAAAGTGGTAAAATACAAACTGTACTGCTGAATTTACCCATGAAGTACATCTGAATTGAGCAGAGAGGGAGCAGCATCCTGACTCATCTGCATGTTTGTTTCAGTTCTGTCACTGAATGTTTTGAATCATAGTGGATTATAATGAGAAAAAATATGAACTCTTTAAATTATTATTATCAAAAAGACTCTATGGAGTATAATGTTCATTTCATTATGTGTGATAAGGAGCATGTTATTTTGCACTTGGAATGTAGTCAAAATTACAGTACAATTTTGAAATAAGTAATCAAACTTTATAACCCATTATACAGCTCATGTAATTCAGATCTGCATTTGCAAAAAGTACATTTTGAGGGAATTCAGGATGTAAAACTAAGTATATGTTTGCCATTCTTATTACCAGCTAAAGAAGACACATTTATACCTTGTCACTTGCATGCTCCTTGTTGGGACTATAGCAATTTTATGACCTGTCTATCATCTATCCCTAGCCTAAATCTGAAACACTATACTACTGTTGGGCATATGTGTCCTGCACATGCATGCAATATGAAGATGTTCAATATTGTGAAATATTGCACTATTCTGACAATGTAAAGTGAACACTGATAAAAATGAGCATATAATAATGCAGTTATAATCAGTAACCAGAGTTGAGTGAAAGTCAATTAAAATCTGTAATCATAATGTCAGCTCAAGAAGAATCTGCTCTGACAGTGATAATTAAAGATTTAAAAAACCATGAGTTAAATGGCACTAAGGTACTTGTCCTCAAAATTCTGAGTTTTTATTAAACCTGTCTCTGTTGTCCTTGGCTGCTTCTTGAGATTGGAAAACAAGTGTTATTTTAAGATTTAAGGTAAGACTTAGTATTATGCATGAAAGAATACCTTTAACAGCCTCTCACATAAAAATTGTCACTACAAGGATGAAAACACAAGCATAAATAGAAAAAACTAGTGAAAGATAATTAGTAATGATATTCAATTAATTCATTACAAAACAATATAATAAAACATTTTACTTTTAGGTCATGGACTTTTTTTAATTCTCCACTTAATTTTTTACAGCACAAAAACTGTTAGGTCCTTATTGATTTATTTTTACTGGAAGCACATGGGCACTTGTTTGTCACACATGCTTCTTTTCACCTTTGGTCTTTTTATCCAGATTTTATCCTAGGAAATGGTTGGAGAGAAAATAAAGTTTTGAATGAACAACTTCAGACTGGCCTATCTGTTGAATTAACTGACACTAGCAAGTGGGTAATAAATACACTGGGTGCTGGGATACAAGATAAACAGGCTGGAATTTAAGCAAATTGAAATTCTGCACATTGGTGATCAGATATTAGCACCAAGACCAACTGACCAATGTCCATTTACTGGACTGAGAGAATAGACTGGAGTGATGTATGGGTTCTGCTTCATTTAAGATCAGCAACAAAGAACTTAATCAGAAAGTGTCTCCCTGTGAAATACACCTTGGAGTGTCTAATCAAGGAAAAACATTGTACATGTTCTATTTGCAGATACTATGGGAGACCCCAGCATTATTTATAAGAGTACAATTCTGAGAACTGATAATTTGATCAGTGTGATTCAAATGGCAAATTGTGTCTAATTTTCAAATGTCAGTGTCCTACTCTAACTAGAACCACTGGAGGGGAAAGAAGTTTACTTCACTGTCAGTTGCCCTGTATTGTCTGAATCCACACCCACCCACTCACAAGCAATGTATACAATCAAACAAGTCAATCAACAACCTGCTGTAGTTTTCAGTTAAAGGAAGCCTAATTGGTCTTACCATCAGCATGTTGCAGTCAGATGACATCTGTAAATTTAGATACTGACTATTCATTCCCAAGAAGAGTTTGTCCTCTGTGGTGATCAACAAATCTTGTAAAATAAAGCAACAGCCAAAATAAAACAGAATGTGCAAAAGTCCACAGATTAGAGAGAAAATTCAACACATTTTGAAGGAAACAGTCTGTGCTTTTGGATGCCAATAAAATATTAGGAACATCTACAGAGTCTATAATATAAAAACAGTTATAAATAGTTTTCAAAATCAGTGCAATTTGTGCAATTGTAACAAAATCCATTGCAATAACAATTAGAAGTAAGAAAATGTCTGAACTAGAGAAATATTTCAAAACATGGAGAACTGAGATGAAAGAAGGACCCTTTCTGTAATACCTCCTACCTAGAGCGTACTCAAGAAATCTATACTGCAAATATTCCACTGCAGCAGAAACCATAAATGGTGGCGACTTAGATGCCTCTAGAATTGAGAAATCCTGACTTTTTAGATCTTGCAGAGGTACTGAACAGGAATGGAAAAGGGGGAAATATTTTAAGAACCAAGGAAACAAAACCGATAGTCCCATATGGATGCATGCAGATCAGAGAAGAATCAAATTTGGAGCTATGGATATATTGTAGGAATGAACTACTGTGCATGTTGTTTATCCTTTGAATCTGAAGATGAACATGACATCACAGACTGGTTTGGTTTGTGCAAAGTTTGTGACATACAAAATAGGCACAATCAAAAAAAAAAATTCAGTGACTTTTCCAGAACTTTCTAGGACAATTTTAAAAAATTGAAGGATTACAATATCTTGCAGAGTCAAATAAATTACTACAAAGAAAGACACAATCAAAATGTATCACTTGTTATTATTAACTTATTAACTAAGCATGAGCACTGTCGGTTCAATGGTTAGTTTATCGAATTCATGCTTGATCTTGCTATTGAATCAACCCATATTTGCTACTGTAGGTTGTATTTAGGTATGGAATCTTATTCCAACTTCAATGGCACCAAGTAATCGACTGGTGTTGCTTTGCTGTAAAACAACAACCCAAACAAAATACTAGGTATGTCCAGCCGATGAGTACATGCAGTGTTCCCACTTTCTAACTTTATTGCTTTGATCACATACATTGATTTAAAGAAGTAAATGAAAAGGACTGCAACCAGATATACAGTAAAACAAAAAAAAAACATTTCCTGCAATTTTATTCAGATCTGCTTTTGGTTTTTTCCCCGAAGTAACAATGCTATTCTTTTTTGGCAAAAATGTAATAACCATTATGGGAAGAAAAAATGTAAACACTAAGTGGATAAACTAAGAATTCTGGATGTATCCCAATAATTTTACTGCACAGACAAGAAAACACTATACACTGCAATGAAATGTAGTTCACAGAAACCTAATTTTCTCTAATCTCAGTGTTGGAGCTAAAAGGATTGGTGGAATTACACACACACAAAAATGGATAAGCCTGAAGTACTTTACCAGCTGGCCCAAAGTCATACCCAATGGCATTTTCTGAGATTCAAGGATTTGCAGTTTACAGACATTCATTCAAATTACCATGTATTAAGGCTGTATACTTTCCAGAATTTCTGATTTTCACCTGTAATTTAGGAATTAATGGTTCTTTTTTTTTTAAACCTATGAATATATCTGTGCATTTCACAGGAATAATTTGTGAGAAAATTTAGTTTCTTATCAACATTTCTCGAGGAACCTGCATAAATACATTTAATAATAATAAAAATAAAATAATATAACATAATATAAAATAATATAAAACAGCCAATGGACCATTCAACAATAATGTAATAGCTCTTTCATGCAGTGTGTGTGTGTTTGTGTGCATGTGTGTGTGTTTGTGCGCATGCATGTGTGTGTGTAAAATGGTCATGTGATTTGTCATCTGAATGACCATGGGTGACTAAACTTGAACTATGTGGAAAAGAGATATTAGAGCTTATACAACTGATATTTATAATATTCAGAGAAGGGCATAATGAATAAATCTTAAAATTTTAAACAAAAGTTTGGACATTATGCTGGTACAAAAGTATTTCAAGGAACACAAGATAATATTGTCCTTTTTTCAGCTGCTAGAGTACTGAAAGGATCTGGTGACCTTTAAAATTAAAATTTAAATTAGGTTTAAAATTACAAGCATTTTTATTTAGGACTTGCTAGATGTTATAAGGCCTAACAGAAAAAAATTGGCTTCATGACCATCACTAATTTCTGAATATCTGTCCACTATATTTTTGACCATGTATAAGAAAAGAGAAAAACAAATTCCGATTTTCTGAATGTTGTAACCAGCCCTGGGAAGGCTGTAACAGTATTAGAAACCAAGTCACTAAGGTTCTTACTATTTCTCCCAACATTTGTAAGCACCTACTATTCATAAACTAAAAAAGCACAATTTAGTAATGGCTACCATTGCACAATGTACGCTAATTGAAGACACCTTCAAATTTAGATATGCAATTTTACTGTTCTTGAGTAATACTGACAAGGTCTATTCTCAGAAGAACAAAATTAGATTATGTCACTTTACTTCATTTGTAATAAATGGAAGGGGAAAAGATATAAAAAAAGAATCTTATTCCAAGCAAAATATCCAACAAGTATCAACTCAAAACACATACTATTTCTTGAGGCACAAGACATCTTTCAATGAAAAGTCATGCTGACATGACAATCCCTTCAGGATTAGTAGTCATAATAGGATTTTCAAAAATGGCTGCTACTAGCAGTTGTTTAGGAGTAGCAGTATGTAAAGGTGTATTCTTGATTTATAAAATTGCTTTAACATTTTTTCAGTCATATTCCTACATGTCTGCACTGTGACAGTTTATCTAGCATTGGCACATGTAGCATTACTCCAAGACATGTAGCATTACTCGAAGACATGTAGCATTACTCGGACAAAACACTGGCCAGTCCTAACACTAACCTCTTAATGCTTAGCACCAAGCAAGGCAGCTGCTATAATAGAATCAATTTTCACAAGTCTTTGTTATGACTTGGCTGGGATTTGAACCTGTGACCTCCCACATCTGAGGCAGACACTCTAACCACTAGGCCACTGGAACTGTGCTAATAAATGCCAGATGAAAGGCCATCACCTAAACTCTATTATCAGTAGAGCTGCTAAAATAAGTCAAATTATCACACCTTGTGTTCATACGGATGACTTTGTCCACTAGTACTAGGTGCTATGGGTGGCAAGAGTGGTTTAACCTCTGTCCTGATGTGCTCTGCTGATGTGAATATATAAGAATGCTTGCCTGGAGCCTCCCATAGGCTGATGGCTCTTCCTCCACTTTATGTACATGCTACCAAGTACTTGTATAGCCTACCATGTGCTGAACAAAATGACATTAAACCCTGAACAATCAACCAGTGCTCATTCTGAAAGTAGGTCCTGGTAGTGGATATCATCAAAAAGTGTTGGTCTTGTTAATACTTTTTGCCGGTATTTTTTTTTATTGAAAAAAGTGAAAAAATTACTATTATCACAGCCATTTAGATAAGAGGTTTTCTTATTACTGAAATCACTTTTCTGGTCTGATAATTGACCATGACCAGCATGAGCAGACTATGTCAGTCAGTGTGTCCTTAAGAATGGCATGCAGCTTCCATTTCCTATGTAGGATATAGTCAACAGCCTGTTACCATTAAAACCAACAAAATTTTCCACAAAGACTTTATTCCAATGGCCATCACATAACAGTATTACACAGTGAAAAAGACCTTATCTATTACTTACAAAAAAAAACAACAAAATTTTCCACTTCTCTATTGGATTTTAAATCTGCTCAACTTTTTGTTTTACAATCTGATTGAATCCAGTGATAGAAGATCTTTTTCGAACTGTAAAAGTTTTAAAATCCAGGTATTTGATCCCTCAACTGGCTGAGGTGAAAACTTTGAACTTGTCTTTCATGCTGAGTAGACTGCATAGGTAGATGACTTCATTTGATTGACAGTCATTAAAAAAAGCTATTCAAAAACTGATCGTAGTATGTTTACACCTTTTGGACCAACTGTATCCCATGCTTAAATAATGTTTTCCAATGTATAGCAAAAAATCAACACCCTCTCGAACAATAGGTATTAATAGTTTTATTTTATTTTTTTTATAAAAATGGTGCTGTTTAATTTGTCCACCGGTGTTCGAGAGACTTCAAGGAGACACCGAACAATAATAGCTCATTACGTCACAAAATAACCACTTATTCGGCTACCTTTATCGCTGACCATATCTTTTGCCGTCCCAGTGCTAACGCTGTTATGTCATAGGTCAATCGTAAAAGCCTAAATTGGTAGAGCGATTCACTAGGGATCCACCATAGCCATAAGACAGCTTCGCTTGAGAAATTACAATTTCCGGAAACACCGATACAGTAGCATTTCTACACGCGGAACCACATTCGGTGCAAAAACTGCACTGTACGGGATAAAGAGTTGGTTTGCTTTTTAATCAATTTCAACCCCGAGGCTAGCTTTCCTTTGTCGGCTTATCTCTCCTCTTGTTTTGGGTCGAGGCCAACGCATTGGGATCACTCAACTATGACCGTAGTCAAAACCAGCTACTGGATAGACGGAACGGGGCCAGTCTTTGTTATCATGCATAATAAAACATTTACCAATACATTTAAGTTTTAGCATTACTTACCTGATAAGATGAGTCTCAGAATCCATCCCGCATCCTTTAGTAGCAGTTAATATTACGTATTTGGAAACATTCTCGTTGTGTTTGACATATGTTGTCTCAACAAGTTGAACTACGCGCGTGCGAGTGCCTTCCTTTGTACTACGCCCTCTGTCGGGATGCATTGAGCTCAAGTTTAGAGCACAAAAACACAGCAGGTGCGCGGTTTTTTGTTGTTTTTTTTTCTCTCTCCTTTTTTTCAATCTCTTTATATGCCTTCAGGGGAAAAAGGCATTTGTTCAAGTTCAGCTATATACATTTACCGAAAATCGATTTCTTTATCGTCTAGCTACAAAGACGGAGGGAAGATAAAATTAAAGATAATAAATAATATTCGGAATTTTTTTAATGTTTCATCTAAAGCGAAAAATTCGAAGTGAAAGTAAATGAATAAACCATGAATATGAATTCACATTTCTACCAACATCACCACTGGTAAAATTTAATGTCATGTCATGATGACTTATCAAAGTACTTGGCAAAAACACAATCACTCACTCACTCACTCACACACACACACACACACACACACATATATATATATATATATATATATATATATATATATATATATATATATATATATATATATATATATATATATATATATATATATATATATGTATGTATGTATGTATGTATGTATGTATGTATGTATGTATGTATGTATGTATGTATGTATGTATGTATGTATGTATGTATGTGTGTGTGTGTGTGTGTGTGTGTGTGTGTGTGTGTGTGTGTGTGTGTGTGAAGAAAAAGTTTAATAGAGTTGTACAAAACACTCCACCTCCACTGAGGATTAAAAGCTGAAGTCCACAACGTCCAACAAACCAATAATGCTTGCAAATTTACCGTCAGTACTAGATTATAAGATTTTATAAGTGCAACAAAACTATAATGATCTGCCGTAGCATAATGTGCCGGCATATCGAGCTTTACGTTGTTTGTTCTATTGACTATTCCTAATAAACTACACAGACCCAGGTCTGTCGGTGCATCATGCGACGGCAGATCTGGGTCTGTACTATTTGCAGTTGGACTCGTCTTACTAGCTGCTAAGGCGGTAATAGGAATAACTCATCAATCTCATCAAGACATAGCAAAGGGGACATAAACAAAACCACCAGAATCTGTTCAGCAGTTTACGTCGAACACTTTCTAAGTAATATTTCATTATAGTACTTAAAACAAGGTCATAGTTGAAAACTAAATGGGCAGAATATAAGCAAATACGTATACATCATTAATTACGTCAAAATCATATCCGGGTATTCTCACGTAAACAAACACGACAATTGTTATTAGCACCCGTACACGTCCCTAGGCAAAGCTGGTAAATAGATTATCAGTCCGCTTCAAATCCGATCTCCGTTGCGTCAGGCACGCCGACGGAGATCCGATTTTAATCAGAGGCAGCGACTTATTAAATGATATTTGCCGAAGTCAGATTCTGAATAATTATAGTGTACAAAAGAAACAAGAAAATACAACTGTAAATTTTAAATATGTCGTTACAATGGAGTTAACTATCTACATTTTCCTATAATCATGCCTGCCATAGGTCATTTCCTTACCTAAGTGCCTTAAACTAGCACGAAAACTAATCAGAACTGTTAATTATAAAAAAAAAACTACGTTCAAGTTGTATGAAAAATGATGACAATTACTAGTACATTAAAATATGTTCACCTAGTATGAAAAATAATGAAAATTAAAACTACTAAGAATGTATGTCGAACTAGTATGAAAAATAATGAAAATTACAACAACTAAGAATGTATGTCGAACTAGTATGAAAAATAATGAAAATTACAACTACTAAGAATGTATGTCGAACTAGTATGAAAAATAATGAAAATTACAACTACTAAGAATGTATGTCGAACTAGTATGAAAAATAATGAAAATTACAACTACTAAGAATGTATGTCGAACTAGTATGAAAAATAATGAAAATTACAACTACTAAGAATGTATGTCGAACTAGTATGAAGAATAATGAAAATTACAACTACTAAGAATGTATGTCGAACTAGTATGAAAAATAATGAAAATTACAACTACTAAGAATGTATGTCGAACTAGTATGAAAAATAATGAAAATTACAACTACTAAGAATGTATGTCGAACTAGTATGAAAAATAATGAAAATTACAACTACTAAGAATGTATGTCGAACTAGTATGAAAACTAATTAGAAATACTACTGTTCTTTCTAAAAAGTAAGTTCAAGTAGTGAAAGCAAATGAGAACAACAACTACTTAAAAAGTAAGCTCAGTTCGTATGAAAACAAACGAGAACTACTATACTACTTAAAAAGTGGGTTCAGCTAATATGAAAACTAATGAGAACTGCTACTACTAAAAAAAGTACGTTCACCTAGTATGAAAACAAATGGGAACTACTAATACTAAAAAGTACGCTCAGCTAGTACTACAACGTATGGGCTACTACTTCTAAAATAATAGGTAGTCCAACACGTACCGAAGTTAATGAGAGATACCATTACAAAAAAGAAAGAAAGAAAATTCCTATTATCACCTGTTATTATCACCTATTATCATCTGTGGGTAAACACGTTGGTTGCAGGTGCAGATGACTTAATTAAGTCACGTGTATCATTAAGCCTGTGGAACATGGACGGACGTACAGACGTTAGGATGAAAGGTAACAACACAAACATAAAATCAACTGTTCCAGTGAAGACGTAAAAAGCCCACAAAAAATAAATTTAAAAAAAACTAATAAAAGAGATGGGTGTTTAGGCAACATGGAATATTTCCATAAAGAAAGAGAGAAGTAAAATGTCCATTGATAATACATTTTTGTTTATTTATTTATACTGACAACGCATTGAAACGTTAGAAAAAGCACATTCTTTAGTCAAAAGAAAACTAACTAATCCTGTAGTGTTAATTAAAAGACACCCATTCCGAATGAACAATGTGCATATAAGTCGAACATTTATGCAGAACACGAGCGTTTGGCATCCACAGCATGACACTTAAAAATTTGAATTTCTGATTTGTTGAGAGGATTCCATTTCTGTCCAATGTTTTTTAATTTATTTGCACGAAAACCGAATATTGTGTTTTCTATGTCGAATCGTTTATATATATATATATATATATATATATATATATATATATATATATATATATATATATATATATATATATATATATATATATATATATATATATATATATATATAATTGTGCGTAAAATTAAATGGAATTAAATTTTAAGTAAATTGGCACGTGTAAATGAAATGTTTTGCTATAATTATTATGAAATTAACCAATTCCCCGTCGATTCTTTAATGTGCCAAAGAAAATATTAAATAGATTAACACTTTAATTTATATTAATGTCCTTGGAAAAACATCATGGATCCCACGTTTACCTTCACCTTAGCATGGGCTGTTTGTATTTGAAATCAAATAGAAGACTATTATTCTATTAGAAATACCCTTAAAATTGAAAATTCTTATTATTAATTATTATCTATCTATCTATCTATCTATCTATCTATCTATCTATCTATCTATCTATCTATCTATCTATCTATCTATCTATCTATCTATCTATCTATCTATCTATCTATCTATCTATCTATCTATTGAATTGCTTCGCTCTCGCGCGATATGATTAGAATTGTTAGGCATTTAAAATGAGTAGATCTGACAAGCATCAATTAAGATTCATATTTCTGCCGACCTTTAGACTTCTACGTCAACTTAATTATAGTAATCTGTCAAATAAAGCGTTATGTGTCGTCGTCGTGGTGTTGTTGGTTTTTGGTGGAATTAGAAACAATACGTCCAGGATGAAGTTGATCACTTTGGTCAATCTAAAAGCTGTAATGTGTTTGGAGAATCGAACGATCAACAGAATGTGACATTGTGTAGCCGTTTTTGTTTTTTATGTTTGTTTTTTTGTTGTTTGTTTTTTTTGTTTTTTTTTTTGTTTTGTTTTTTTTAATTCTCAGTTATGTCCAAGGTTTTGACTTCATTTAGATTGGAACAATCCTTCACCATTGTGTGCCGAAGGTGCAAAGCTTTACGTATATATATATATATATATATATATATATATATATATATATAGATATATATATATATATATATATATATATATATATATATATATATATATATGGGTATGACATATTTACTTATTTTATGTTGTACATTTATGTAAGCAAAATATCGTTACTGCTTGATGTTTGAACCACAATAAATAAGCTCATGAAAATAAAAAATAGTGTCCTCTCTCTCTCTCTCTCTCTCTCTCTCTCTCTCTCTCTCTCTCTCTCTCTCTCTCTCTCTCTCTCTCTCTCTCTCTCTCTCTCTCTCTCTCTCTCTCTCTCTCTCTCTCTCTTAATAGATCAGACATTTGCATCCGTAAAATCACAATTTATACGGACGAATGAACGAATGAATGCTAGATAGATAGAGAGACCGATGAGTTGGGAGGGGGGAACAACCAGGGATATATATCCCCCATCGCAAGGACCTATAAGGTGGCCCAGGCCAAAGAACACAAGAACTAGGAGAAGCCCAGGTGTTTCTTACCCGAGTGCCCGTGAGATCTCTGTACGGCACTGTAGATAGATAGATAGATAGATAGATAGATAGATAGATAGATAGATAGATAGATAGATAGATAGATAGATAGATAGATAGATAGATAGATAGATAGATAGATAGATAGATAGATAGATAGATAGATAGATAGATAGATAGATAGATAGATTGCCTATCATTTATAAATATATTGATGCGATTTTATTTTGTAATGCTACTTTTTTAAGTTCAAAACCACTTTCGGCATATCAATGTCTACACATTGTTCCATCTCTGTGAATACTTTATCAATGACCAAACTGGGTCTTGTTTTTAGATATGGTCTTTAAATATCAATATTCAAATCGTTTCCACACCAATGAACGATTGCACTATGCACTAAGCATATTTTGTGTTCATTTATTACCATCTTACAATCAAGCCAAACGTCGTGACTTTCCATTTGTTTGACTTTATGCCTATTTCTATGCTCATTGAAGTATTTTCATTCATTTAGTTTATTGTATGTTGTTTCCGTTACTATCTAATTGGTGATTCGGTTACTATAGCACGACGAGCGGTTCCAATTGACTACAAATTTACAGCCGAGGTCTCGTCACTCATTTTTTCCCTGAAACCTAGCGCGCAGATTTACCTCCTTGCGGTTCGTTTGTTAGTAACTGTACACACACACACACACACACACACACACACACACACACACACACACACACACACACACATTATCGCAAATCGTATGAAGTGGTAATCTTAAAATACTTAAGAGACAAGGGTGACAGACTTCATTGGGTTATGACCCATAATAATCACTTTGGGTAATATAGTTTATTATACATGGTTAATTAATTAAAATATGTATAAGCATGGTTTGGCAACGAAAGATTTATGAAGGTTTTTAAAACTGAATACAATTTGTTTTTCCAAACACCATTCCGGAATGGACTTAATGATAATTAATAATCCTGGTATCAGTCAAAGGTAAAGGTGACTATTGCTAGGACTTAGTTTATTACTCTCAGGGTCAGAGATTAGTATGAAAGTGTGAAAACTATATATTGTAAAAAAGAAACAATCGCTCTTTGAAATAATTTCTAATTAGAGGACCTACCATGTGCTTTTGGTATTCCTTACTCCTCGGGATACTCAATTCAAATTCCCTCTCTCATTTAAAACTTCGCAAAAGAAATTCTTTCTCCGTGTAAGTGGGTGTGAAATCATATCTGAGTGTGAAAACTTATATATATATATATATATATATATATATATATATATATATATATATATATATATATATATATATATATATATATATATATATATATATATATATATATATATATATATATATATATATATATATCACAGCCTGTTAATAAAAACAGACGACTACATGGCAGATGGATTTTCGTGACCGAGAGT
The DNA here is from genome assembly GCA_016746295.1 of Potamilus streckersoni. Lineage (NCBI taxonomy): Eukaryota > Metazoa > Mollusca > Bivalvia > Unionida > Unionidae > Potamilus > Potamilus streckersoni. Next base: position 4,201,029 of record JAEAOA010000822.1, on the reverse strand, counting down.
GTCATCTCTTTAGATGATTTTATTATTATTATTATTATTATTATTATTATTATTATTATTAGTAGTAGTAGTAGTAGTAGTAGTAGTAGTAGTAGTAGTAGTAGTAGTAGTAGTAGTAGCAGTAGTAGCAGTAGTAGTAATATTAAAGGGTTGAGACCTCAAGACTGAAAAAAAGAAATGCCTAGCACCTACATAATTTAAAGAAACAGTGTTAGATATATAAACAACTCATCCATTTTATTTAGCTAAAATAAAATGTTTATCTCAGCACACCCACCCCGGCCGCTCTCTTTTAATGATCATTCTTGAAAAAATAATTATTCATGATAAACAAAAACCCACACATCTTTGTCCAAAAATGGCTTAATGTTTCGTAAGCAAGAAACATTTTATTGTACAACATATAATGTTCGTATAAACAGTGCAAAAGGAACGGGGACAAAACTATAAACGTAGATCGATTACAGCGTGCCACTTGGCAATCGCCTAATGATCAGTAAGGAGACCTTGAGCAAACCCTGTAAAATATGTCCTAACAATTACTGTATATTATTGCTTATAAGAGATTCCAACTGCAAAGTGCTCAGATCCAAATGTTCCGTCTCCTACTGTGAAGGCTGATTTGGATTTGTGCAGTCTCTAAAGAGTAAAGATTAGAACAAAAAGCACATAAGCTGAGTTGCAACGCGTTATGCTACGCCGGATCAGGATTTTTGTTCTATGCAGTTTGACTCGACTTATAAGCGAGTGTTACAGTAAATGATTTGCATAAACTTGTACGCTGTCACCACCTTTTAATAATATACTTAAATTATGTGACTTGAAATTAAAAGTCACTTTTTGTCAGCACCAAACACACACACACACACACACACACACACACACACACACATATATATATATATATATATATATATATATATATATATATATATATATATATATATATATATATATATATATGTATGTATATATATATACACACATATATACATACATATACATATACATACATACATATATATATATATATATATATATATATATATATATATATATATATATATATATATATATATATATATATATATATATATATATATATATATATATATATACGTTTTGATCAGACACATTCTGCACATTCAACACTAATGTTAGAAATTGTACAATAACATTATTGCTTAAGCACCTGGTACGCAGTAAAAGAAAAGGACTTAGGTAGTGTGGGGCGAACATGTAGGTCCGCGGGTGTGGCCTTAAGGTAGAAAAGCAATAATTATTTGGAGAATTATATATTAACCCGTGGGTAGAACCAATTAAATAGCGTGCTCACACCTTACGGAGCCAGCCAGACACCCAATTCACGGCGTACAAACAATAAATTGAACTGCTTGTAGGACTTCCTTAGGTGCTGAATTCGCCAACGGTGGCCCAAAAAAATGTTTGTAAATAAGGTCTGGCCTTAAAATTGAAAGCCCATAAATCGGGACCACCTTAGCAATGAAAAGCAGTTTGCTGCGTATATAGAGCAATTCAAGGTTTAAAAGAAACGATTTATCTCCCGATCAATATTTGTGTTACTTTTGTAGGACCAGATATTAGAGCCGTCCGTCATAACATGCCTGACCAGAATTGTTCAATAACCTATCTCCAACTGATAAATGTTAAATTTACGGCACGCTTGAGCATAAACAAGCTGTCCTAATGGAGAAAGATTCGAATTTGCGCATGGATAGGCAATAAAAATGAGGCGAAGCACAATATATTCCGTGATTATAATCTAGCATCGATCAGTGCTGAATAATTTGAATTGCACGACCAAAACTAATTGTTTCTGTTTAAATCACTAATACGAAACTATTAAAACATCAAATTTAAACAATTCTTTAAAACTAAGATTTGTTTGTGTAATACTACAAAAATAAAAATAATAAATAAAAAATGAATTGACCAGCACACCGTGTTTTTGTCCGTTTGGGAAAAGCTTCGTCGCCCACAGTCGACAATGTCGTCTGCTTGGCTTTTAAATGGTAACTACATGTTCCATATTTACTTTATATTTTGGTTCCTTGTCAGACTGTCATCAGCTGGCTAGACCATACCACTTACGAGAGAAATATTTATTGTTTCGAGTTGCAGAAAACAAAAGTTATCGACGTTTAAATTACGTTAAAAATAAGCACCTATAGTAAATTCAATATGACCTTGTTTTTCAATCATTCTCCGTTCGGTCATCAACTAAGCGGGAATTCCATTAACAAATTCTGATTGGAGGCAGCACACGTTTTGTTCTACGAGCCTCTGGGCATCAGAATGTCTAGTCCTATTTCGCTAGACAAAGGTAGTCCGTTCGTCATCAAACGACCTCTTTGCTATCAAATAGGACTTAACCGGTATACAATCACAAGAGTTGATGAGAGAAACCGTAATTTTATTTTGTTGTTGAGCGAATATTTTGTACCTGTATAGCATTTTCGTGGGTAGGTGGTTCTTCTCAGGGTTTTCCAGGGTTCTTCCTCCACCAGTTATACTGGCCGCCATGTATAGCCTATCTTGTGCTGAAAAAAAATGGAGTTAAACTGCCACCACTATGGCTACCACCCCTCTCTCTCTCTCTCTCTCTCTCTCTCTCTCTCTCTCTCTCTCTCTCTCTCTCTCTCTCTGTTACAGCTGCAAAATTACTCCTTAAATTATATAGAAATAGATACGTGGATGTATGGATTAATGGACAGACGATTTTATATACAGATAGAAGAAAGCAATTAAAAAATACCCAGTGCTTGGTCAGTGTTTTACATGTGAAAATTATTTAGCATGACACTTTTTATCCAATGAAAACCATTTTCATAAATGGTCTTTTCATATCAATATACGAAATGTTTCCATCTGAATGATTCACTACGCACGCGCGTCTTGCTTTCATTTCTTACCGTATAGGATTCGCGTTCGAAAGGGTACGGATTCGAATCCTAAAATTAGATTAGCCTTGGTCGGCTACTGCAGTATTTCTTTGGGAATGGCACTTTAATCCGGTAGCCTTGGGACTAAATAGCATTGAGGGTAGGGTGTGTGTGTGTTTGTGTGTGTGTGTGTGTGTGTGTGTGTGTGTGTGTGTGTGATTTGGATTTTTAATGTAGCTTTAACATAAGATACGATTTCCGCAGTGCCACTGTTTAGTGATGTCAACCACAGACAGATTGATATACAGATAGATGCGTATGCGTGCGTGCGTGTGTGTGTGTGTGTGTGTGTGTGTGTGTGTGTGTGTGTGTGTGTGATTTGGATTTTTAACAACTTTTCAGTCCCATCGCTACGATGTCCCCAGTATCACAGTTTATAGTGATGTCTAGCATTGGGGCATAATGCCGCAGACACGTGGTCACATTATCATGACATCAGGCCGACCATTTCTCACCATAACCTCTCAATGCTGAGCGCCAAGCGAGACATTTGCTAGTACTAGTTTTATAAGTCTTTGGTAGGACCCAGCAGGGATTCGAACCCGCGACCTCCCACATATGAGGCGCATATGCTCTAACCACTATGCCAGAGAGCTAAAATTTTATATATATATATATATATATATATATATATATATATATATATATATATATATATATATATATACATACATACATACATACATACATACATACATACATACATACATACATACATAGCACCTTGAATTTAATTTTTATACTAACAACCATACCACGAACGCTGACGCCTATGTTGGTGCTACTGTCGTAAAATGCTGAAACAACAATGAATCATTTGTTACTACTGTACAATCAAATCAGACTTTTCTTAAGTGGGAGCTTATAGGAATCCACGGTTATTCCTAACCCGGCGGGGATCATATTATAGATTTAATTTATTAAGTGTTATCTGAAAAGTCTTCACCTTCCGCGGTAGAGTTTTTTCAGACCTTCAAAGTTACATAATTTGTGATTGAGTTACTCCGAGATAAGCTAGACCGGCTGTTCTATCCGGTTGTCCGGGTTGAGAACAGAAGCTTGGTCGGACGGTTATTATTTCTCCCCCAAAACTTTTGTACAGGTTTATGCTCTTCCAGCATACTGTTAGGCTAGCGCATGCAATTCTCCCCGATCTCCCAACCTACACCCCCCCCCAGCTAAAAGTATCTTCTGACACCAGAGGTAATATTAAAGTTGTAGCAGATTTGTTAAAACTTAGGTGACACTCTGCACTTACGGTATTGCACAAAATAATCAGTTTGTAGATTATATCTTAATACAGGTGTAGAACTAATTAAAATTATACATAATTTTCAGTAAAATATAGATATATTATCGTCCATATTACGTAATCCTTGCACTCGTTTGAGGTTAAAGCGGAGACTTACGCACGGTCTATAAATTCATAACTAAGAGATTTGTCTTGCTTTTTACTGCCCTCACACTTCATTCACCCATCATTTAACTCCAATTCCTACCCCCACCTCGGTCAGTTAAAATATTTTGATACTTTATCTTTTAATTTGAAGCATCATGCTTCCGACATGAAATCTTATTAATTATTACGAAATACTCCTGGCCGGATTAACCCTTAGTACTGCGGTATGCATCGTGCATGCTTCTTGTAGGACCTCAGCTCTATCTGGCAGCAACAGCAGGGTTACCTTCTCACCTAATCCCATCGTAATCCTAATCCGGCCCTGACGATACCTCCAAATAATTGAATGTACCATTATACTGATCCTTTCCTGTACTTATATAAATTATTTCAAATTAAATATATACAACACACACGTGTGTGTTGTATATATATATATATATATATATATATATATATATATATATATATATATATATATATATATATATATATATATATATATATATATATATATATATATATATATATATCCCTTCTTTACTTATGACAGTCAAATTATCTTAGTAAAGATTATTGGCAATGATGATGAGACCGTAAGCTGGTATCTCTGCTACCAGTCTGCGGCATGATGCCCTAGTGTTAGACATCACTATAAACTGCCACACTACATACATCGTAGCGATATGACTGAAATTTTTTTAAAGCTATGATAAAAATCATAATCACATTACTTATATCTCTTGATGTATTATGTACCATTATCTCTTGATGTATTATGTACCTTATATCTCTTGATTATTATGTACCTTATCTTTGTTGATATAGTATGTACCTTATATCTCTTGATGTAGTAGGTACCTTAGATCTCTTGATGTATTATGTACATTATATCTCACGATCTATTATGTACCTTATTTATCTTGAAGTTATGTACCTTACATTGCTTGTTTTATTATGCAGCCGATAACTCTTGATGTAGTATGTAATTTGTAGATCTTGATGTATTATGTACTTTATATTTCTTGCTGTATTATGTACCTTATATTTTTATGTATTATGTACTTTCTATGCTGATGTTTGAAAAATACGCACTGTTGGAACCAAACCATTATCTGAAACGCGTATGACAGGAAAATAAGAGATGACGTGGGGGTAGTGAGAATGTGTATAACAGGAAAATAAGAGATGGCGTGGGGGTAGTGAGAATGTGTATAACAGGAAAATAAGAGATGGCGTGGGGGTAGTGAGAATGTGTATGACAGGAAAATAAGAGATGGCGTGGGGGTAGTGAGAATGTGTAGGACAGAAAATAAGAGATGGCGTGGGGGTAGGGAGAATGTGTAAGAGAAAACTAGTCCAAGGTGTATGATTGTCATCCAGTAATTTGAAAACAACAGTAATTATTGTTGGGACTAATTTCTCACGTCTATATAGAACCAATTAGACAGTTTGGTGGCACTTTTCGTGGACCTGACGACCTCGGGAGAACTGCGTGCAAGCACAAAATACAACTGTTACTGGAACTTTTCTAGGTGTTGATTTGGCCGTTCGAGGAACAAATACTATTATACTTCTGGCCCTAAAAGATGGCAGTTAGATCCAAAATTACTTTACAAACACAAAGCAACTTCCGTTCATTTATTGTGTATCAAAGATGAAAAGAATCAGTTTATTTTCTGACAGATAGTTTTTCTAGTTTTGAAATGAGCAAAAAGTGAAGCCATCCATCATTACATACCTGACCAGAACTAGGCAATGAACGAAATCAAAATACTGTGTGTTAAAGTTACAGTATTCTTCGGCATAAACCAGCTCTTCCACGAACTAAAAGTATGTGTTTATGTTTGTGTATGCAATCACATTGTTGGATACACTTTTTTCGGTGTTCTTAATCTATGCTCGGTATGAAGTTATTATTATTATTATTATTATTATTATTATTATTATTATTATTATTATTATTATTATTATTATTATTATTCGTTCATTCATTCATTCATTCATTCATTCATTCATTCATTCATTCATTCATTCATTCGACTAAAATAGAATCATTTTATATTAATTGGTCAGACTTTTCGGTATTTTACAAAGCAAATGACTTTGAAGCTGAACCTAAGGTCGTTTTGAAAATCTAAGGTAGACTGTCAGTAGTAAAATGTAACATAATTCTTAATTATTATCTCCCAATATTAACGAAGACTCTGATCATACGTCTCAACACAATGCTATGGCTTACCGGGGATGGGGGGCTGGGGTTGAGGGGATGAGGACGATAAATATTAACTTAAATTTCAGACTGCTTCTTATACTAAAGACACATGAAAGTTAAAGACACATGAAATGTTTGCATAACGAGTTTTTTCTCTACTAGTTCATATATACTATATGCACTCTTAAGTAAGAAATGATCTTCGGGGTACTTGTGTGGATGTGGGTGTGTGCCGTCAAATGTTTTGAAATCTTACAATAATTCATGTAAAATTGTGATTAGAAAAAAATGGATCAAGTAAAAAATTGAAAATAATATTTACTATAATTCCTATTATCAAGGTATGTCAATGTACCGAACTACCATGTTTTGTCGTCCGATAGTAAACTAGTAACATTTGCAGTGTTACGTTCCTTTTCCTTTTCGACATTTCATCACCTTATGAGCCATGTAATTTTTTCCTTGAACTGAGAAACTCTGCCATTTTTATGCGTTTGAATTAACCCAATGTTAATAGGAAACATTCGTCGGTCAACCGAATTAAGTCGGAAGCTGGAACACAAAATTTGATGACGGCTCCATTGTAAACATACGAAGTAAACACCACGCTATGTTAGATGGTCGTCAGCTCTAATTCCTGCTTCAAAGTATTCCTACGCCCCAGATGACTACGAATATTTCACCTGATTCTTACTTTTATCAAATGGACGTGTTTTGTTATCAGATCCGCTTTTAAAACAAGCAAGCTTACCTTTCTTGAAACGTCTCAATTTGTGCGCCACGTGCGAATATTGAGGTCTTTAGATTACTAAGGAAATGTTTTGAATGTATCGCATCCCAGCTTTTAGAATCACACGCGTCTTGGTTGACTGAATTAAGTGGTGGCATTTCTCACTTATACCTTGTATATTTGAACGTAGATTATACAGCACACCATGATTGTTTCAGAGAACTGTTTATGTTAGATTGCTTTTTTTTTTTGAAAACCAAAAGTATATCCATACATCATAACGTTTGTTAGAATGAAGAAGGTGAAATTTATTATAAATGGTAGACAATTCAAAAGTTTTAAAAAACAAAGGTAGTTTACAAATATGCAGTCCATACACTTGAGGAAAGACATTGATCTAGAGGGGTACATGGATAGCCTTGTAACAATCGAAGAAACCAATGAAACGTTTTAATAATCAACTATTTGATCAAAGATACCAAATAATTATTATCAGTATGTCAGGATGTCGTGGAAATCAGTATGTTCAGGATGTCGTGGAACATTTCTCCTCAAAAAATTGGCAGATTTCTTGGACTATAACATAAAAAGATACATTGATGTTATACAAGGTTATAACTGCTGATAGATTATAGCATGTTTAATTGACTGAGAGTGGAATAAAATGCCGTACCTTATTGATATCTTATAGATATTCTGCAGCATACAACTGATGGATAATGATGGCAATATAAGAACATGAAACGAAAGGTTAAGAACGTGTTCATTCGTTATGTAGCTAAAAGCCAAGAACCAAACATGCCGATAAGAAACGTTTAAATGGGAAACTAATTACAAAAGTAGACAGAAAACAGACAGTTTTCGAAATGTGAAGCGATTATTCTTGTGCCTTCAGTACATACGCAACGCATTATACTGGTTGAAACCGAGATTTCAATACACTTCAAGAACCAGTGCAATAGCAAAACGTTAGCTTTATGACCGCTCCGGTAGCATAATGGTTAGAGCGTCCGCCTCGGATGCGAGAGGTCGCGGGGTAGATTCATACCAAAGACTTATAAAGAAATGATACTAACAGCTGCCTCAAGTGGCGCTCAGCATTAACAGGACTGTGTTAGGATCGGTCGGCCTGGTGTCAGAATAATGTCACTGGGTGGTGGGACATGATATTATATGCATGTGACATGATGCCCCAGTGCTAGACTTCACAATAAACTGCCACACTGCAGACAGACATCGTTGCGATATGATTGAAAAATTGTTAAAGCTACATTAAAAATCCAAATCACGCACACGCGCGCGCGTTAGCTTCATATATATATATATATATATATATATATATATATATATATATATATATATATATATATATATATATATATATATATATATATATATATATATATATATATATATATATATATATATTTGGTATTTTCGTTTATTTCGTTGGTTTCTTACTTTAATGTTCTGAGTGATTAAATTGCTGTTGTCTTTCATCATTAAGAACGTATTGCTTCGTGATGTACATTAACCAGTGGCTCTGAACACTTCTCTGATTTATTGTACTGATCTATTACAATCACATCCAATGTCACTTTCTATCGTCAGTCTCGCTATGCAGAAACTATGGACTGATTATATCGATGTAAACGAAGAAGTCTTTATTAGATTTGGTGGATACCGTGTTTTACACCAATAAATCACACCACGGATTCTGATATTATGATGTTAAAATATTTGTGCTGTACAAAACGTACGTGTAATATTAAGAAAAGTTGAAGCATAAAAATATTTAATTTTATATGAAGATTTCGAACGCTATCATGAGTGTTTTCGCAGTATCAAATTTATGACTGCTACCATGAAATCTGTGCGCTTCCTTGAAGTCTATCTACTTGCAATTCTTATAATTGAAATAAGTTTTAACATATAATTTTGAAATGTTGTGTGCTTTTATTATTCATTTACGAAATACACAACAGTAGAATATTATCTAAATAGAAAACCTTGACAAGTCTTTTTTTTTCTTCTTCTGTAGATGATTTTAAAACATCATCCATGACTTTTTCCAATTCTTCTTATAAATAATGTATTGCGCTCAGTGCAGAAACATGAAGTAGAAGATTCGTCAAAGTTGTAGCAGATGTCAACAATTCTCTCCCTAGCGATTTAGTTATGAGGTAACTCAATTTCATTTGTTTACTTGTCATTAATTGAATGTGAAATTTATTCAGAAGTAACACTATCAGATTCGAAATAAATCTTATCTTGTACATTATTAAGGCTTTTACAATTTTAATGTACAATCTGATGGAAGCGCTCAGTGATGTCATGAACAATGATTGCTTACAGTGTAAATGTTAAGCGGTAATGAAATTTTTTTTTAAATATCCCTCACCCTTAAACAAACAAACCGTCTATCTTCAGTTCCAGTGAATTTGTGAGGAAAAAAATATCATTCAAGATGCGTAGTTCGATCCTATTTGTTATTGTAGATCATGCTTGTTTGCATGTCACAAAGATATTGTAGTCATTCAACTTGGCGTAAGGTGATATCTTTCTGAAGCATTCTACTCAAATTGTTTACCGTTGCATTATCCACATACCTTTTTATCGCCGTATCAAAAGACATAGAGAACAATCCAGTACAATCAATATTTTTGGGACAAACTTTGGAATTGCAATTTGTAGCATTTATTTAGGTGTAACATCATGCAGATTGTGTGTGATGTAAGGTAGTTACCTCTCTGAAATAACAGGTATTATGTTTGTGGAGGTAGTATACTGAAAAGCACACGTGACCTTTGCACACTTGTATACAAAAAGGTTGAAAACTTTCCTTTGGCAGAAACTATAATCAATAAACACACTAGCACCACTGAGTGTGTGTAATCTTAAGCATTCGTTTTTGTTAGCCTATTAGGACAGCTGTTAACAAACAAAACACAGCCCCCTTCTTCCAAGGAACAGAAAGGGGCTAAATCTTAGGATTCGAATTCTAAACCGCTCGCGGATCCTTCGCCGCGTGTGCTCTTACGGTGGTAGTATAATCCAATCGCCCTTTGGTACTTTTTCTAATTCTGTAATGGCGTGGTACGTATCGAGTATCGTTTTTTCTCTTTTTTCTGGTAAAGGCCATTAGGTACTCTGATGGCAAAAATAAAATGGTAGGATTAACTTCAAAACTTCTTCAATATTCCTTGTTTGTTGGTGGGTAGATTAAACAAAATCATGCTGTTAGATACCGTAAAAGTGTATTTTAATGGTGCGTGGCAAATTTGTGCTGCTCATATTTATCGTTTTAATCGATCTTTGTAGGTAAAAGCTGCTGTTTATAAGCCCCAAAACTTAAAATATATACACAATTTAAATTGTGATTCTTAATGAGCTCTTGTCCCATTGTGCGTTTTTACAAAGACGAGAGAGAGAGAGAGAGAGAGAGAGAGAGAGAGAGAGAGAGAGAGAGAGAGAGAGAGAGAGAGAGAGAGAGAGAGAGAGAGAGAGAGAGAGAGAGAGAGAGATTTCACACCAGGTAAGGCAACAATGCTAGTAAAAACATTTGTTCCAGTGATCAAGTATTGATGAATTACAACAATTGAAACACCTTTTTCAAGACTTTGCTTTTACCATTAGCGATTTTATAGCGAAATGAATACACTTTTTCTAAGTAAAACTCAATGTTAACATTGTTATTTACAAACATTCCAGACACACTACAACCCGTATTATGATCCACTGAAAATTAAATCCAAACCTCTTATTGTAATATATGTTTGAATGTGTACATGTAGAATGCAAAGAATTTGTTTAGAAAGGAGTGCAATTGAAATCTGAAAAGCAACATTTTTAGATATTTAGAACATGTCTCAATAGGCTTTGATCACATATTTACTCGTAGACAAAGAGAATAATTTTGTCTTTGTATGTCGCTATCATCAAACACTTCAGGACTCCGGACAGGCCTGAGGTATATATGCTCGTATTCAAGAAGCGGCTTTCCTCCGCAAAGACAAGCCTCAGGTACGAACTCTTAAAAAATTGACGACTTTTAATACAAACGTACAGATGACAGTGTCGTACTCAATATTATCTGCAAATGTGAATGTTCGCGTATTCTTAAAAATTTCATATTCCGTCAAAATAGGGACTAAATAGAGACACACCAGCAGCAAAATTTAAATTATTTATCAATCAGCCGCTTATGTTGCATTCAATATAGAACCTGCTAAAATTACGACGATAGGCCATCACCATATTTTAAACAGAAATGGAGATAATGAGAAAAGGAGATGGTATTAGACAATAAAATATTTGTTAGTGGAATGAATCCATTATGCTTTGATTAACTATTATCTATGTACGTTTGTTTCGAAAACAGACGACTAAGGGATGGAGACAATGGCGGCATGAAATGAAGAAGTGCGTGCTAGATTGTTTTCTTCTCTCTCTCTCTCTCTCTCTCTCTCTCTCTCTCTCTCTCTCTCTCTCTCTCTCTCTCTCTCTCTCTCTCTCTCTGTGCTTGCGTGTGCGTGTGTGTGTGTGTGGATGCAATTCGCAAACTTAATACCTCTGTCAATGAGCAATCTTTTATGAGAATAAGTAATAAATATTATTTGATTATAGTAAATGAATTGATCCACTTCATATTCTCACCCTGAATACCCTTTCTAAGGGAGAATATCTTTGAAATGTATTCATGTTTGTGGTCCGAAACAGTTGCAACTGGAATAAAGAAGTCCCAACTCATTTTGACAATTATATCTCTGAGTTATCTTGTAAGATACTGTCTCAGATTATTTGTTGATATTTATGTGCGACATATTTTACGACATGGCAGAATGAATTTGTATCTGAACCTATCTTAATTGGACATAACAGGGAAGAGATGTCTGCCACCTGTGAGTGACTGGTGGTCATATCAATAGAGAAAGAAAACATGATCATCTACATCGTTAAGTGGTCATCTGAATAAACAAGTGGCCAACTTCCAGGAATGACCAGTTTATATTTTTAATGACATATATATATATATATATATATATATATATATATATATATATATATATATATATATATATATATATATATATATATATATATATATATATAACATATATTCGATACATTCAAGACACACACACACACACATATTGCAAGATTTTTAACTAATGTAATCATCAAGGTTGACAACAAAAAAAATCAGAGAAATCAAAATTGTCGTGGAAGGAAATTTATTGTTTTCTTAACAAATGACAATTTATAAATCTGAACCTTTTTAGTTAGGTTATAGAGATAAAACATTTATTCGTTTAAATAAATTAAATGAAATAAATGGTGTCAACTTGTTTAAATTATATTCACGTGTTATTTCTTGCCAGTTCTATTCTATGTAATGTAAAATACGATTCAACTTCACTTTCTTCACTCTTGTTTGTAAATATTTGTAAATTCAGAAAACAAAACCTTACCATACACTTTTATTTTGAACTTCGTTTATCATCCAAACAAATTTCTGACGACCAGTGTTTTTTTTTTGTTTGAATTTTTTTTTTAATTTGCTCAGTAGGGGGTTGAGTCCTGGTAAAAGACGGTCAATAATTGTTAAATGCAGACCATTTATTTGCCTCGTACCTTTCAGTGTCGAGCTTAATTTTGGAAAACAAACCCCACTTCAAAATCATAAAATTTTCAGTGATTGCTACTGGCAACAATAAACATGTACTTAAAGTTTCACTAATCGCTCATTACTTAAACAGAGCGGATTCAATTTCATCAGCGTCCATCTCAAAAAGGTCAGTTTCCCATACCGATCTAGTATCAAGAACAAACGGAATGTCACTTATGAGTGCAACTCATTTGCCACTTGCGACCAAAAGATTGTTTGCCTGCAAGATAAAATATTGAAAAACAAAACATTAAAACGCTATATAGTCGATAAGCTATGTCATTTATTGTCGTTTATTATTAGTAATAACACTGATCTGGTTGTAAAATAAGTTTATTTGTAATATTGGTTTTGTTGTAATATTGTTAGTTATAACATTGATTTGGTTGTAACGTCGATTTGGTTTATTTATTTGGTTATAATATTGGTACAGTTGTAAAATTTATTTTGTTGTGATATTAATCTGGTTATAACATTAATCTGGTTACAACATAAATTTGGCTATAACATTGATTTGGTTATAACATTGATTTGGTTATAACTTAGATTTAATTCTAATATTGATTTGGTTATAATATTGATTTGATTATAACATTCATTTGGTTGTGATACTGATTTGGTCGTGATATTGATTTGGTTATAGTATTGATTTGGTTATAGTATTGATTTTAACAATACTTTCTAAATAGGATATCTGGTAATATACATCTTCTAACATAAGATATCAAAGAAAGCTGGAGTCCATTGTATTTGCATTTCTTTTAATAAGTTCCAAAGAGTGCATGTCTCTTTCTTGTCAACTCGATCTCTTTCTTGTCAACTCGATGTTTCCACATTTATCGATGACGTGACTTTTTCAATATTACTCTTTGAATATCTTAACCTTTATCTTGATCTGGTTGTGGATATGTACATGTACGACCCTTCCTACGAACTGGACAAACGCTATCAAATAGAGGCGAAGATGCCAACGCACTTCCTGCGCTCCAGCAACGTACCCGCGTGGAATTTCTATTTTAGAGCCTGATCTCGGATGCAGCAAGTGTAAGGGTTATCTGTCGCCTATAAAGCAAATGGTTTCGTGTGGATTCTCTGATAACACTATCTTCAGCACACACACATACACAAGTACATGCTCACACACACGCTGACGCAAACACACACACGCGTATACACACTCACACACATACACGCATGCACGTGTACGCACAAACGTACACACACACACACATACACACACAGAGCTAATATAAAATAGTAAATTTTATGTATTAAATTTTGTAAGAAACTGAAATTACTTGTACAATAAAATAATATATAAGTAGGCAAGCACATTAGTTTCTTTTTCCAAAGGTGCTTTCAGAACAAGCACTATCTGACCGAGAAGCTTCAAATCACAGAATCTATATAGACGAGTCAAGGATTAAATGGGAATTTCTAATGACTTTAATGATGTCGTTGATATGCAAACGCAAGTGGTCAACAAGCTAACCCGGCTTTCGATGTTAATGATGTTTTGTTAATGGGTTAATAATGGACATTGATAAGTCCGGAGGCATTCCAAAATGACGTGTTTATTAGAGCAGAGTATTTTAAAGGGAAGCTGTAAGCGTCTTAATTGTATAACCAGTTTTAATTGGTGAATTCTTACAAATGTTAGTTATTTATTGATCATAATTACTGAATAAGAAATTTATTAATTGACTGATCATATAACAATTCAAAACCGCCCGGAATAATTAGGTGAACTTGCTTCACGTAATGAACTATGTACTCAAATATTTTGTTTCAAAAGGAAATCAGAAATACATGCATATACATATTTGAATCGTCATTCTTTACCGCGCGCGCGCGCGCGTGTGTGTGTGTGTGTGTTGCCTGAACATTACAGGTGACGATTTATCTGTTATTTTTTGGTGGTATCTGACCTTGAAGACATTATCCGATAATACGCAGATTTCAAAGATTTGTATTGTACAATATTCATATAAATATTAGTCATTAAAAAGAACTTGTTCCTTCAAGCATGACTGGAATGAATCTGGGATTATGAATGATAATACACGGTGTGTACTCACGTAGCAAACGATTCAATATGCAAATGCAAATATTCTGATATGCCTGCACATCAGGGTCTTTGATGTGTGTTTTACTGATTACTGCTAACAAATTGCAAAGACCCAGATCTCCCGGCGCATGATGCGACGGCAAATCTGGGACTGTACAGTTTGCAGCTGGACTCGACTTATATACGAGTATATACAGTAAATTGTTACAAATGCCAATGGTAGGTTAAAATTAATGATGGCTATGAAAAGGACTTTTTGTTCAAACTTTGGGACGTTTAATGTGAGAGAAAGCTAAATCAAAAGAAGGTTAAACAGTTAGATGTGTCCTAGCAACAGGCCACGTGGTTATCACATGTGCTCAAGGACAAAGGACAGTTCGTTTTTATTTTGGTTTTAAACGACTAGGGCAACAAACTTATTGATAGCCAGTTTCTGCGGCTGTGAGCGTTGTTAGACGTTATGAGTGTTGTTAGAAGCCCTGAGTGTTGTTAGAATCCGAGTGTTGTTAGAAGTCCTGAGTGTTGTTAGAAGTTGTGAATTTTGTTACGAGATTTGTTAGAAGTTGATTGTTGTTAAATGCCGTGAGAGTTGTTATAATTGCGAATGTTGTTAGATGTTTTAAGAGTTGTTTGAAGTTATGAGTGTCTGTAGAGGTTGTGAAAGTTGTTAGAAGTAGTGAGAGTTGTTAGAAGTTGAGAGATGTTGCACTTTCTATAAGTTTGCTTTTCTTTTGTATTTAAATAAGAATATTTATTCTCAAAGCTGCAATAAAATACATATTTTAGCTCTAGAAATCCGAAAAGAGAAGACAAGTTTGAGAAAGGTTTATATAATTAAAGTTTAAAGTTTTTTTGACATATAAACATCTAATTAACATTTTTATCATTCCAATAATAATGACTTGATGAGAGAGCTAGAAGTAAGAGTTATTTCCCCTATCCTATGATTTTAAGGATTTATACAGTTATGTCCCTTATATCATGCTCCAGTACAATAACGCAATAGACTGCAGTGAAAGACATACATAATAAAGGTGTATGCGTCTTTTGGTGAAAATAAAATACACACAGGCCGACCCACCCCCACGACCTTAAATATGTGTCTTAATGAGTCTATTGTTGCCAGATTGTCATTTGTAAGTTAGGTCCAAAACACAACTGAGGATACATGCTCTAGCTTTTATGCCAATTGTATTTTTTTGCAATGTAATAACTGCATGGTTGTCTGAGTCCGATGCTGAAAGTCTTTATAGCACACACACACACACACACACACACACACACACACACACACACACACACACACACACACAGACAGACACATACACACACGAACGATCGGTGTACAAGGATAAACCATTAGTACGATGGGCTGTCTCTATTGTATTTTTTTGCAATGTAATAACTGCATGGTTGTCTGAGTCCGATGCTGAAAGTCTTTATAGCACACACACACACACACACACACACACACACACACACACACACACACACACAGACAGACACATACACACACGAACGATCGGTGTACAAGGATAAACCATTAGTACGATGGGCTGTCTCTATGATTGGTGCTCAGTTGCAGAAAGATTAATTGTGGTTTTGTTATGGTTTTATGGATTTAACGCTGTTTTACAGCACTTGATAATCAATACAGATTGGACAGTATATTTTGGTGTAGGAAGAACCTGCTGATGGTGTATGTGATGTTTGTTCCTGTCGAATCCGCTCTTAAATAGAAGAAGAAAAAAAAATGCAGTTCGAATCTAAGAGAAATGTGAATGGTCTTGCTAAGTGTATCTCATGTCACGTGATTTATGAAGAAATTGGTTAATCTACTTTGGTAGATTAACAAAACTTTCATACACTGTATTACTTCATAAATTTGTGTACTCGAAATAAGTACAAAATCTTTCCTACATTCAAGCTATTCTGAGAATAAGAACAGATCTGTAATGACGAGTGTCTTAAACAACATGGGAACTTGGAGCCCCATTTATGGAAAGAAGCTAAGTCAGGCAATTTCCTATGACTTGTCATTTATTCCAGGAGTTAAGTAATTTATTGTAAATCTAGTACTTTTAATTATTAAGAACAGGACATATTATGGAATATATAAAACTTAAGACATAAGTTGATATACTAATTATGTCGTTATTTAACAAAAATCTGTAATAAAATTCACTAAATAATTCCAAATAAATAACGTGTAGTAAATGTTTACGAACAGCTTTGATAATCCGACTGCACGACGATATCAGTACAGTAATGGCGAAATGATACGACTATGGTCGCATCCACTAAAAGCCCATAATGAGAAACGTCTATAGACCGATATATCCAATAATCTGATTACATAAAATAAATATTTGGAATGAGAATAACAGTGGGAAACAATGTTTGTTAGGAAATTGGCTGACATCAGCTGATTCCCATAATCTCTGATTGTCATACTGCATTTCCGGCTTGTCATCCTAACAGTATGTATCGCTGATGTAGCTGATGTGCCGTAAGGTATTCTGTCTGTTGAATGCATCGGAAATTTGCATATGATACAGTATATTGGCTTTGTTCTTTTAATAACTGATTTCAATTCTTTTCATGAGCAATAGTTTGTACAACTTCGTCTTTGCGGGGAATTTTATAAGCCATGTTGTTTTCCACTTCTTTGTGAGATAAAACATAAAATGCAACGAGCCTGCTTTGTTATTACTCTTTACACAAAGACATACATTTAGTATGGATGATTTTATCTGTGAATGAATGAATTGATTGTAATTTGGAAATAATAAAACAGGAAGCAGAAACCTTCCACAAAGAATTAAACATATACAGACACACTATCTTTTGATAAACATTCAATATAGTGATTTTGTTTTTCGTTTCACTGATTAAGAATTATTAAATTCATGATATTTATAGTACCTATTATGCCATCTAAAATATAGGATTATAAAGGTATGGCCAGTTTGGAATATTAATTTGAATGTTGGATGTCGCGGTTCGAACCCAGGTCGAGTTATACCAAAGACTTATAAAAATGGTACTTGCAGATCAGCATTAACAGGTTAGTGTTAAGACAGTAGTAGGTTCAAAGGAGGTTTTCTGGATCAGACACTATGAAAGCTCCAAACAAATACAAGTTCGACTTTCTGGCTACCCGTCTCAGTCAACATCTTAGGATATACCTAAAATAAAAATTTATTAGACATACCTGACAACATGTATTTGTAAGGGTCTGTAATCCAGAAACAGCTCATTCCACCTTCTACTTGTACTTTATCGTTAGACATTATCGCCTGACAATTGTCTGGTATTATTATTGTTATATAAAATTTATACTTGTTGCCTAATAGTATTGTTAGATAAATTTATACTCATATTTTTTAGTTTAGAAAAACTGTTGAACTTAATTACACTGGTAAGGCAGTAACCATTAAGTAATGGAATATATGATTTTAAACCTATATAATTGAAATCTACTTCAAATATAATGTTTTAGTTGTTTATAAAATTTCCTAGATAAAATTTGTAGGAATAAATGTTTATCAGCATATCTCCAAAAATTCATTGGCAATTTTATTGTTTATACTTAAGTTATCAATTTCAACCATTACAACCATTACAACAACTTTTTCATTTTTTAAACTATTTTTTAGTTTAACTCTTTTACGTAAATTATTTTGTTTTGTGTTTTTTAGATTTGCAATAAAAGATTCATATATCTAATCGCTCAATGTATAGATAATTTGCATATTATTATAATTATTGTAAGATAAAATTATATCTCTTGGCAATCAACCTATTTGTTCAAATAATGCTTTTCACACCTACTATCTCATTGGGAGAATATCTGTCAACATCCTGTCAGTTATACGAAACTCACATATTAAATTGTCCATTTCGTAGTTTGCATCGCGAAGACACAATCGTGTCTATATAAGTATTTTTTTTGTAAGTGAAAGTTTTTACACTCTGTTGCAAGAGATATACCAGCGCCAGATATTATCAACAAAAACTAGTTTAATGATGCTCCATTTAAATTATACCAGAGACGGTCATTAGTAGTGATAAATATGATATTATCCGAAGTATTCTGTTATAGTATTTGTGACATTGTTTTACGAACCAAAGGTTTTTGTGAAAAAACTTAAAATATTACATTAGTGAGTAAAGGTCTGATTTTGGAATCTCCCCTGAAACATAATTGAAATCGATGACCCGTGTTTTCATTATTTTTATTTGTATAATATTTTTTTTACAAATTAGTTAAAGTTCTAGTACAAACACTCGAATCAATAAACTCACGAAAAGGATGATTGAGAGAAATATTTAGAAAAAGTTTGTACCTGTCAAAGACATTGAACGAGGTATCTTCATATTTATTTTAATCGGGTAATACTTCATTTTTCTTTAACCAGTTGTAGGAATCAAACATGTTTCATACTTCACGCTCATAAATAATCTGTTTACTAAATCACCGTATTGTCTTTCTGTTTCATCGATAAACCAGAGTACCAAGCTTATTTTATACAGCGTAAAAGGTTTAAGAACAAGATGTCTGATAATTGTGCATGCAACTAAGAAATGTTTTAGCATTACATATCAGTGACAGACTTGTTGAAAAGGGAAAATATCAGCATAAAACATATTGTCAATAAGTTTTCATATTGTAGCTTGAATATTTTCTCTACTTCATTGTAATAATTTCATATTGAAAATTAATTCTCTTCAGCGTTGAAGCGATGAAAGTGGAACATCATCTTCTTCACTAATATTGTAATAAAAATCAATATTTTCTTTCAACCTTGTTGATTCGATTTCTTTTAAACAATGTCGCTCAGCATCATTATAATTATCAAATTCTACGTTTTTGTCTTCGATTATTGCTAGATATTTGTTAATGATAATCGGATCAAATTCAGGTTTTTCATGTATCATTGGTAAAAGTGCGTTTTGGTAATCATTGATCGTTAACTCCTCATATGTTAATATATTAATTTTTTTTAATATGTTTGTTTGTCGTGGTAATACATACCGAGATGTTTAAAGCTTTCTCGTTTTGAAAAACTATTGGTGAAATTTTTATTTTTTCTTAATTTTGTTTTCTTTTTATCTTCCACTAGTTTTATATACGACCATGATTGTCGTATACTCGTCTTTTTTCTTGCTTTCTTTCTCCATATGCTCTTAGTTTTATTAAATCTGATTTAATTATCAAATTTATATTTTACTTGTCAAGCTCAAGTAATAATTTTAGCAGGATTTTAACTTCCTTTTGTTCTTCAAGACAATCACCAGGATGACAGTATCTACGTTTTGTGTGAATTTTTTTTATTGCGTCTTTTAGTTAAGGTCTTCGTTTCTTCATCAAACAAGCAAAATTAATTTCATTTTTTGATTGCACTGGTAAATTTATTAAATTAACGTGAGCATATCTTTTTTTCTCACAAATTCGAGAAATTTAAACACACTTTTTTAATTGCCATCACTAGGATCTGAAACAATATTTTTGTTGGGGTTAAAACAATATAGTAAAATTCTTTTGCAAGGGTTATAATTGATGGTCTAACCTTATTTTACAATGTCATAATAAAAGTAGTCGTCGAGCGTATATATTTGAAATCGGTCAGACCAGGAAACGGACTTTTGGCAGCGACAAAAAATATTCGAAAATGCAAGTACATGCTGACCTTATTTCCCGTTGTAGTTTGAAAATACTGCATTGTTGAAATATATGTATTTGATTTACTATCCTTCCAACCGCCAGTCAAAAATTCGCAGAAAACTAGATTTTAGTCGATATCACAACTTAAACTGCCAAATAGGTAGCGCAATAGGATATTTGATTTTAATCTAAAAGTTTGTGGTTTCTCCATTTGTTGTCCAGAACTCAAAAGAAAAGCGTGATGAGGATAGTCTCCAGGGTAAAGTGTCGATGCGCTTACTTCAAACTTAACCCTGTCATCAGTTGTTTTCTTAAAAAGCGTTGGAATATATCCAACAATGCTTTTGTTCGTTTTATGTAACCTGCGCCGTTGACGCTGAAAACGGAGTCAACGTAAGAATTGCTGGCTAGATCAGGAGGATTAACTAGAGTATAATTTATTGATATTTTATTAGCCCCCATATCTACCGTTCCAGACAATGTATCGTTTTTAGTTTACTTTTGTCATCAGCCGGTGGTGAATATTTTGAAAGTCCAGTTACTTTTGAGTTTTTTGACGAAGTTAAATTGCCGGTCATTGTGCCGCTGATTATTTTGTTTTACAGCGGTATCATACGCAGATTTGACTTGATAGTAAATTGCTGCTTTACATGTATTTCACAAAACTATTGGAAAATATTGTTCTACTCCAATCATCTTTTTTCAGACATATAAATGTTTCCAGTCACTATACCACCTCCCTTATCAAGCTTGTTATCTGCGAGTGTCAACTGCGAGTAACTTACTACTTGACTTTGATTCAAATTTGCTGGTGAATATATCAATATTTCCAGCTTCTGTTCGCATGGTTTTATCAAGTTTGCTGTCATCCACAACTTTTAGATAAGGATAACTTACCGCTTGTGTGTTATTCACATTTACTGGTGGATATAATGTTTCAAAATGGATCACTCAATGTGTTGACATAGACAAGTGTCCTGTCATCATATCGCTGGATTTTTTTTAACAAAAGAGGATAGATCAACTTTTCTGTTTATTGTTACATCTGTGTCGGCAGAAACCAAATCGGTAAATGTTGTTTCGGATTTTGTGCAAAAACACAAATTTATTTTTTATTGTCTAACAAAATTTGTCTGAACAAAGATATAGGGTAATAATGGCAATACTAAAATTGTTATATATTTTTTAAAAATATATATTTTTATATAGTCAAGCAAAAATATAACAACGAATTGCTAGATTATCTTATTGTTGATTGCAGAGGATATGGCAAAACAATTTTTCACTAAATCATTTGCTCAACGACAACATTAACTACTATCGCTTATACATCTACACAATGAATCCACAACAGTACAAATAGGAGCTATTAAGCGATTACAACAATAAATTTTGCGATGAGCTTAGTGCAGGTGAAGACATATTTTTAATCAAGCAACCGGAAGATCTGATTACTGTAAAGGAACTTGATTCGACAGAGCATAAATTAATTGCATTTGACGATAATCCGCTAAACAATGATTAGATGAACAAAATACGATCTTATTTTTTATTGTCGCATAATAAAAATAGCAATTTAATTATCACGCGCACGGGTCATATAACGTGGACTGCATTATTCGGCGAAATACAGGATGTTTTAGACTGTTTCCTGGACTGGACATTGTTGATGTGAGGAATATTGCAAACGAGCAATGCGGTGATGCAACCAAAAACAATAATTTTTTTCTTATCTGATAAGCTAGCACATGATCCAGCAAAAATGTTTCGTTGTTGTATATCCAACTATCTTGTATGAGTCCCCGGCTGTAAGGCTAAATTTAGTGAAACGTATTGAATGACAATTGACAAACAAAAAATTGATTTGCCAAAGAAATTTACCTCCACAAGAGTTGCTTATATATAGAAAGTACAAAAAGAACGTCAAGGGCAACTTGCTGCGGTAGAGGGAGCTGCCAAAAGTTTTAAGCCAGTATCCGAGGCTGCACTAGGAAAAAAAAAAACCAGATTCTACGCAACTATCCGCCGACGAAAAATTTGTTAGCTTTGCTTGGAAAAAAAAAACAGAAAGCGGAAATAGAAACTGCTGTTAAAATCGTGGAACAAGCTGAACCATAACAAAAGTTATAATAAAATTGAAGAAGAAAGAAAGGAACAATTAGAGAAAGAAGAAAAAATCGAACGCATAATAATAATAGATATGTGGCGTAGATTACAAGATAAAATAAAAGATTATGAGTACGACATGTTTGATAGAAGCAATTTTAGCGGAAAAGGTTTCTGAGATTAGAATTGCTTCAACAGAAGATATTAAATTTAAAAGGTTTGGAAAAAATTACGAATTAACAATCTCGATAATGCTGGAGAAATTTCAGATCCAAGAAATCAAGGTAGGATTAAAAGTTTGGTTAACGGGCATCGGAACAGTGTTATTGCCGGGTTTTATCTTAAAATTATTAATAATATATTGCCTAATGAAGGTTTTATCAGCCATATAAATTAATTAAGTATACTAGCAAACAATCTTAACAAAAAGCGAGTAGAGAAATAAGCGGCTATGGCATTGAAGTTTTTACATCAACCTGAGATATGGTAGACCGATTGATGTTACTGATATTAACAAAAGAAGCAGGAAATATCAGAACTGAAATCGACAATGAAATAATTTATATATCAGATCATCTTCGATCAAACGGATTATTAACATCCTCCGATTATGAAATTTTGCACAATAACTTGGTTGGGCTAGTAAATCTTTAACCTTACATGATTTTTATACTACCTAGATTAATAATGATATCATCAACATTATTGCTTGATTCCTCACAAACGACACACGACAGCACAAACTTTTCTGTCAAATATAATCTGCCAATACAACTTGATCCTAATCGACAATACGAAATGGAAATAATTTCTGCTACAGCATGTCATTCAATGGTTAACTTAAAACAGGACATCAACGATGATTTTGCGTTTAATCCTGGCGCTTTAAGCATTGATTAAAATACCGCAAGGCGATTACAATGTAACAGACCTTAATAAAGTGATCAAGAAACTAATCAGAAATAATGTAGGAGTTGCCGACAATTTTGATTTCACTCCAAACTACAACACTTTACGAGCTAGGATTACGTAAAAAAATCTGTTAATCGATTTTTCACCACCAACTAATGCTGTGTCGTTATTAGGCTTTAATAATTAACAAAGTGGATCAGTTGTATAACAAACTATATCCTATGATGGAGACGTCCCATTTAACAGAACATACGTTAATACAATTTTAATAAATTGCTCTATTGCAGCTAGATCTTACTCAGCCAAGGGTAGCCAAGGACAAACGATCTATAGATTTTCTCCAGACGTTCCATCAGGATCGTTAATGCAAGTTAATTCGCGACAAATAATATATTAATCTGTTAACATCTAAACACAGATAACAAGCATACTAAGCAAAGATAACAAGCATAAAAATGCAACTAACAGATCGATCCAGGCGACCATTGGATCTTAACAACAAAATGTGACGCATTTCTTACACTTCCGATCTGTACAATGATTGAAGATCATCATAAAGTTAGTTAGACTATTGAGATGAATTTTGTAGATCTAAGAGATATTAAAAAGGCGAATAAAAAAAGTTACCGAAGAAAATTTCTGGGCGGATATTTTGGAAACATCTTTCAAAGGAAATATCACAAGTAATTTCAACCATAGCACCAACAAAAGGCACAAAGATAGTAATGATAGCTACAGCAAAGAAAGTCATATCACCCCACTGCGAAGAGATAATGCGCAAACTTGTAAAGAACACAAGACCCAATCTTGGCTTTTCTGCTTTCTAGCCTAACTGATAAAGACTGTTTTAAAAATCAAATAACTCGAATATTAATGTTGTGTAGCCATTACAAATAAAATTTCAGTTAAAAGTTATCTTGAATTTGATAGCGACGACGTTGCAACATAATTTGAGTATGTCGAGTATCTTGACAAAAATTCAAATTAACCATATAAAGCCGGTGTCGGCACGTTCAATACAATGAACGAAGATGTGTTTCGATATCCGCATAAAGCAGTGTTATAAACACTTGGTCAAGAATTAGCAACAATCTGTGGTGATATCGCAGCTGGTTCAGAAATTGCAGCTGTCAAAAACGGTTGGAACTTGCATAGAAGCGGACGATAATAAAACCGTGAAATATATTTTAATGCACTTTCATGGCTTTCTCGGATCAGCATTTGCAACAACGGCAAGAACTGTATTACCAAAACTTATAAGTTTACTGGGACACTAGGAGTAGCATCAGCATCAGGAGCAGTATCTGGAGCAACTAAAAAGTACAGAGACGGTATCAAACAAATTATATAGTCGAACTAAAGTACTGTTCTTCGAACTTTAGTTTTGTGTAGCACTATCAATAAATATACTTACCGCAAAACGGTCAACTAAAAATGACAACTACTAAATAATAAACCACAAAGCGTTCGTCTAGTCAACAACACGAAAAATAAAACAAGGAGGAACCATTCCTTTCGATCCACCTTTAGCAGGGCCTTCTGGCAGTCTCATTCCTCCAAAGCTGCTCGGAATTGGCGGTGGATTAATGCTGCCGGGAACCAGACGTTAAAAATGGCGTTTAACTTTATGCCATTAAGCAACTTTGATATATTTGATAAAACTAAAATCGGTTGAAACTTTTCACGGAGTATATACCAAAGACGAACTTGAATCAGCAAAAGTGCCCCATCGTGTGTAATAAATATACAAAATCTTAATGTCGGACCCGGAACCCACTGGGTAGCGGTTTACAAAGATAACTACTTTGATTCATTTGGAGTTCCACCAAGTGACGATATCAAGAAATATATAAGAAAAAATACAGAAGGATACATTAATTCTCAAGTCAACTACAGCCAATTGGAAGTTCTGCTTGTGGATACTATTGTGCAATACTTCTCCGGCAGATGTCGAAAGATTGTAATTTTTTAACGTTTATTCAGCAGTTTGATAAATATCCAATTGTAAAACAATTAACATAGCGATTAAATCGTCGACGACGAAGTAGTTGCGATAAAATTTGTCTGACAATCAAATATAAAAATGACCACATATTGAATCAAATACAAAACTAAAACGTCTAACACAGACGAACGAACAGAAAAAAACAAAAAAAACAATATTTGCGGCAGAAAGAAATATATGTTCCTTAAACAAGTAGCGGCGACGCAGGCAACGACTTTATCGTCGGAATCTTGAATAATTCCACTGACAACAGACGGAGTTATTATTGCCGATGTTTAGAAAATAAAACAATGAAAGTAAGACGTAATTTTAATTGCGACAAAGACTTATTTATCCAACAAGATACAAGTATTGTAGATTCTGCAATGGTTGAGAAGTAATTGTCTCTGACGTTAACATCTACAAACTTATTGGTAAATTACCAAAACCAATAGGAAGTTGGACCCTGCCTTACCATTAATATATCAGGCCATATAATCCGCTAGATAAACAATTGGACCAGAACGATAATCCATTACCTGGACAATAGCCCTTTAATCAATTTGATGAGATAGCAATTGGTCACGATATTTGCTATCGGTACAACCTACAAGACAAAGGAAGTTGTGATAAAACAATGCTAAACGAATTACATGAAATAAAACCGGTAAATCTACGAGAACGATTTGACCGAAACTAGTGCAAGGATTAATTGGAACAAAATATAAGTTGGGTCTTGGAGAGCAAACTAAGTTTTCGCGACGTTAGATTGTTGTGAATGCCGTTGATTATATTTGATCAATAGATCTAGTACCTTGCTCAGTTTATTGATAACAAGAAATACTTCTTGAACTTTATCGTTTTTTTTTTTTTTTTTTTTTTTAGCAAATATGCGATTAGCATACCTGCTACAGATAAACACGAACATCAGTAATGGATGCACTAAAACAAATTATTGTTATCAGTGAGACAAAACCAAACAAAATTTGGACTGACAACAGACCAGAGATTTATAATAAAAATTTTGAAGAGTTTTTTGACCAATAACATTATAAAATGTAAGCAGAAACGAGAAAAATAGAGTCAATGTAGCATGATTTAATTGTACACTAAGCCAGCGGATATACAAATATCTTTCAACGAAAACCACAAAGAGATATATTGATGATTTACTGCAGATTATATACGATTATAACAGCTCGAAACATAAAAATATCAAAATGTCATCAAACGACACAATTAAAAATCCAATTATTGGTAAAGAAACCATGTATCGTGGATATAAATATTTGAAAAAGTATTTACCACAAACTAGGCTGAAGAAGTATTTGTCGTTGATAAAGTTCTGGTAATGATTCATGTAACGTAATCGTTAAAAGAATTAGCAGGAGAACCAGTAATCGGCAGGTTTTACGAACAGGAATTACATAAAACTGAACAAAATATATTTTGTATCGAACAAGTAATCAGAAAATTTGGTAATAAAAGCCTTGTCAAGTGTCGCAGATACAGCGATACATTTAATAGCTGGATACCAACTAGCAGTATTTCGAAATGTTTTTGCAAATTTCTTCGTATTTACGTTAGAAAGATCTGCAGCTTACAGGATTACACAACGATATTAAACATTGCTTACAAAAACACACACATACATGCATACATACATACATACATACATACATACATACATACATACATACATACATACATACATACATACATACATACATACATACATACATACATACATACATACATACATACATCCATACATGCATACATACATACATACATACATCCATACATGCATACATGCATACATGCATACATACATACATACATACATACATACATACATACATACATACATACATACATACATACATACATACATACATACATACATACATACATACATACATACATACATACATACATACATACATACATACAAACATTGCTTATATACACACACACACACACACACACATATATATATATATATATATATATATATATATATATATATATATATATATATATATATATATATATATATATAGTCTCTATACATCCAATGTTAAATTTTTCCCATGTTAAATTTCCGTTGAAGCTGTAGTGAATATACCTCTTTATAACATTAATGTCCCATTACGGCTGGGGTGTCCCACTATGCTACTGCTGTGGCTATAATAACCAAGAAAATCTGTTTTATTTCCACTAAAAACCACAAGCAAATATCCGCCACTTTGCAAATTTTCTAATACTTTTTTCATTGTTCGTTTGTGCTTGCTATTGAATATTGTTTCATTATAGTAATAAACAATCTTTTTGTTTAATTATTTGTAACGCAATGAGTTTAGTTCAGTTTGTTCCTCTTCGTGCCTAGTTGGCACATAGGGTGTCCGCCGCTGCCCTCCATCGATCCCTGTCCCGTGTCACTTTCTTTGCTTCTCCCTACGACAGTTTCATGGTTTTTAGCTCGGAATCGACTGTTCTTCTCAATGTGTTTCAGGGCGTCCCCTATTTCTGTTCTCTTCGGGATTCCACTCTAGGGCGTTCTTCGTGATGTTACTGCTAACCGTTCGCCAAGTGTGGCCCACCCATGGCTATTTCCTTCCAGAGATGGTTACAGTGATTGGCCATTTTTTTGTAATCTTCCAGAGTTCTTAATTGGACACCTTCTTGGGACAACAGATGTAAGGTTCTGTTTCTAGCACTTGCTGATGAAGACTTAGAGCTTCTGCTTCAGCGCCTTTGTTCGTTACCATGACTCAAAGCAGTAGAGCAGCACTGTCTTTACATTGGTGTTGAATATGCGTATCTTGATGTTGAGGCTGAGTTTCCTTTGGTCCAGATTGGCTTGAGCATGGAGAAGGAGTGATGCGCTTTGCGAATTCTTTCTCTGATGCCATCGTCTGTTCCTCCTTTATTGATCACCTCGCTTCAAAATAGGTGAATACTTCAACATCATCCAGTGCTCGTCCTTCCAGAGTGACAGTGACAGTTTGCTGAGCATTCTTGCGCAAAGACTTGTTCTTCTTGCCATTGATGGATAAGCCTACTTTGTTAGCAGTTTCTTGTAACAGGTTGTTTTATTCTGCATGTCTTTCCAGGTATGTGACAGGAGGTAGATGTCATCTGCAAAGTCAAGATATTTGAGCCTATTCATCATGGTCCACTGGATCCTCATTGGCCTGTCAATGCTTCTTGTCATAACCTACTCGATGACTATCAAGAAGAGCATAGGAGAGAGAAGGCTGCCTTGTCTTACTCCAGTAACAACCTCAAAAGCTGGTTACGGACTATTGTAGTGGATAACCTGGCAGCTAGTGTGGTTGCAGATGCTTGACTTCCACGATCTTCTCAAGCACTCCATAGTGGCATACAATCTTCTACATCGTGGCTCTGTCCACCGTATCACATGCTTTTCGGAAGTATATAACGTTTAGATATAGTGGTGACAGCCATTCCAGAATCTGTTCAATGATTACTCCGAACAAGATCTTCCTGGTCGGAACCCGCTTTACCTTCTTGCAGTCTGTCGTCTATCGCCTTTTGAATCATTTCCAAGATAAACCAAGTAAACACTTTGCTGCACATTGAGAGAAGTTGGATCCCTCGCTAATCTGCTGGGTTCCCTTTCTTTGGCAGCTTTACGATATACACTATGCTCCATTATTCCGGGATCTTGCGCTGTTCCCATGCTGTTTAGACAAATCGAAATTTTTTCAGCTGGTAGCTGCGTGTTTGTCTTGAGTATCTCTGGCAGGATGTTATCTGGAACTGGTGCTTTTACTCGATGTGTCTTCTTGATTGCTATGATGATTTTCTCCGTTGTGAATGGCTCCAAGTTTAAATTCAGAAAATCCCGGGGTTGGATGTCTGGTGGGTCTGTTATTGGAGTTCCGTTGAGTGTATCCTTGAAGTGCTCTTGCCAGTGTTATAGCTGTAGTTCTTGTTTGCTGATGACATTTCCTTTCCCTGTCTTTCACTAGTTCTGCGGGTTGATGTGCTTTCCAGCTAGGAGTTGTGTTGTGTGGTAGATTTCCTTCAGGTTGTTTCATTGTTAAGATTTCTCAACTTTAGATATCATCGCTTCTATCATCTCTTTTATCTTTCCGATCACTCTTTTTCACTCGTTTATTCTGCTTGCTGTATCTCTCTTTCAAGCGTTGCTTCTGACCTATTATCCTCGCTTGATCCAGCTTCAGCTTTATTTCCCTTTGCTGCTCGATTTCCAAGGTTTGTACTTGTCCTAAGTACTTCCTCATAGTGCCTAAAATGGTATCCTTCACGTGTATCCAGTTATTTTACAATCCTGCTGACAGCTCCTTGAGCGAGTCGTCCTTGTTTTCCTCGTCGCTTAGGTAGGCAAGAGCTTCGAAACGGTTGCTAAGTGTGTCCACAAAGTTTCTGTCCAGGTTTTTGTCCTTCAGTTTAGAGACATCGATATCTGTTTACAGGTCTGGTGACCTCCCTGTAACCTTATGGATTCTTCGATGCTTAAAGAGCGTTCCATCTATAAGCAGGTCTTTGCTCTGGCAGTACTTGAGAAGATCTCCGTTTTCATTTCTCTCATCATACCCATGTTGACCGTAACGCAATGAAACATTTGATTAAATACAATATATAATAAGTTACGCTATATGGTAAAAAATAGAATTATAAGATAACCAACAAAATTAGCTACCGATTTTGCGGATTTGACAATAGCTATTGATTTGATAAACAAATCATTCCGGCAAATTTTATCTCAACGAATTTGTTGCATTTGTTAGAACCAACTATAAAATATGAGCTTTATTTCCACAAGGGTTTGAAGATCCTAGTGCAGTACCACGTTATATTTTCAAACTTATGTGTTTTTGGAGATGATGTTGACCAGGAAATGTGGACAAAAATAGGATAATGCTCTGAATCAGGTTCAGGATGAACGTTTGAGATGATTACTGAAATTTTCTTCCACACCATGAAATATAGCGTACTTCGTGGTTGTTCATATATTGATATTGATCAGAAAATAAATAACGAAAAGTGATGAATCAAGCTGAATCAACTTCAGAAACATTGATAACAAATACATGTAGTGGGCTTTTCTTTGTGCGACGTTTCCTGCAAAGAAAACGTTGATCATGTTGACAGGTATTTCAGTTATGTTTCAAAATTAAATTTTTACTGATATCAACTTCCCGTTGCTGAAAATCAAATACCAATCAACAATAAACTTGCTCTTTTACAAAACTCATTATTTACAGATCAAAAACTTCAATGGACTTGTTGGAAGACAAATCAGGAAACAAGAAATAAGAAGTACTTCTGTTATCGCTGTTTACACGGTTGCTCTGACCGTGAAAAAGAAACAACCATCTACAATATTGTTCAGAAGTGCAACGAATAACAATGCCGGTTGAAAATGTAAACATTATGCGGTTTGTCACCCACAAACATAAATTGAAACCTCATTTCATTATCTATGCTGATTTCGAGTATTTACTTCTGCCTGTATTTGGTGTAGTAAATAATCTTAACGAGTCTAGCACAAGAAAAACTCAAAACCATGTTCCACACGAAGTCGCGGCTAAGATAGACGGTTGCGTTGATCTGAGTTTATCCAAACCAATCAATCCAGCCGTTTGGCTTCGGAAATAGATGATTAACAAATCGATGTTATGACAAATCTTTTAAGAATTGTTCCAATGGTAAAATTAACGGTTCAGCAGGAAATTGATTTCTCACAGACATAATTTTGTTATACTTGTGAACAATCTTTTGATCGTGCGCCAGGTAATTAAAAAAGCACGTGACCATTGCTATGCCACTGAACAATATCGTAGAGCGGCTCACGATAAGTGTAATATAAAGTTTCATGCTCCAGATTTAATTCCCGTTGTTCTTCAAAATTTACTAGGATATGATAGTCACATTATCGTAGAAGTCTTTGGTGATCGTAAAATAAAATGTCATTTAAAACTTGATAAAGTGATCAAGTGCATTACAAATAATTTTGAGAAGCATATTTCGGTTACTATAGGTAAATTGCTTTTTATTGACAGCATTCAGTTTATGGAAGCATCGTTAAACGAGCTGGCAAATGGCTGTAGCTAGTTTTATAACATACAAAATTGTTTTGGTAATAAAGCAAGCTCGTTAAGACGAAAAAGAGTATTTCGACACGAGTATCACGATGATTGGAGTAAATTTGATGAAACTTCTTTACCTGACAAAGATCAAGTTTATTCTCAGCTAAAAAAAACGAACATATAACTGATGGCGAGTATGAAAAATCTCAAGATATTTGGAAAGAATTAATTGCAAGACATTTGGCAACTCTCATGGTTTATCTCTGAAAACAGGTGTATGATTGCTAGCTGATGTATTTGAGAGTTTTCAAAAGGTGATCTATAACAATTATGGACTCCTTGTTAGTATTACTTTGCTCCTGAATTTAGCAAGGTAGAGTTAGAATTGTTAATGTTTAGCTTTGTTGTAAAAGGTATACGTGGCGGTTTTAGGATGATTACAAAGAAATGTTCCGAAACAAATAACAAATACATCAAAGAGTACAATCTTGAGCTTTCCTCGAAGTACGTTAGTTATCTTTATACGAATAACATTTATGGTGTGGCTATGGCAGAAACAATGCCATGAGGTGGATTTTATAGGATTACACTTGACCAATTTTTTTTAAAGGAAGCAGAAAAAGGATACCTGACAATATTTCGTATTTTGTTGAAGTTGATCTCGATTGTCCTGCTTCGTTTTACACAACGATTATTCATTCAGTGCGGAATCAATGATAATCGACTATATTTTGTTATCTCAGGAACAACAAGCAATGGCAGGTAATAAAAAATATGTGGTAAGTAAGCTCGTTTCAAATTTACTTGACAAGCGAAATTATGTTTTGCATTACAAAGTTCTTAAAGAAGCAGTAGATGCTGATTTTGTGTCAAGAAAATTTTAACGTGTGTTAAATTTAATCAGTCGCCGTGGATGAAAGGTTATATTAGTTGAAACACTTCAGGAAGAGCTGTAGCGAAAACCAATTTCCAGGAAGACTTTTAAACGTATGAACGATGGTAAAACGATGGAAAATATTAGAAAGCGAGTAAACATCAGACACGTCAATGATCACAATCGCTGAAACAGACTATGATTTTGTCAGTATGAATAGTTTTAATCAAAATCTTGTCGCGATACAACGAAGAGATACAAACTTGAAGCGTAATAAGCTGATTTACATTGGAGCTGCCGTGTTAGTTTTGTGGAAGTGACTCATGTATTATTTTTATTAAAATTTTGTTAAAAAGTGTCGTCAAGTAGATTATTGTTTACTGATAATGATTCGCTTGTTTATGAATTGAAACCAACGACGTTTATCAGGATATCAATCATATGTTTATCCTCGCGATAGCAAATTTCATGATGATAAAAATAAAACACTTATTGATAAATTTAAGGATGAAATGAATTCGTTCATTACCAAATATTGTTTGCATTGCTTAGTAAAATGTGCGCTATATTGTTGGATAACAATAAAGCAACAAAAAGCAAAAGGAATAACGCGCGGATACGTTACAAATTATTGGTTTTGATTATTATAAATATGGGCTTGTTGGAAGTGTTAGTTTTTAAGAGCAAAGGCTATTCAAACAAATCATCATAAACTTGAAACAGATGTTATTATCAAAAGTGGATTTAGTAGTGTTGATGACAAATGTTTGTGAAAACGGAATAGAGACGTTTGCACTTGGATATTGTCGTTCGGACGATAAATCTAGAATTGACAGCGACGAAGTCATTGACGATAAATCTATGCTTGATATTATCTTTTTTGACTATGGCATGAAATTTTATCTAATATATATATATATATATATATATATATATATATATATATATATATATATATATATATATATATATATATATAAGTAATGTTCAAACAAATAGTAGTGACAAATAGCAGCAATATCAAGATTAAATATTTGATGATCGACGGTAAACAGTTGACAGTTGAAATTAACAATGAAACATCAAGAATATACTTCAACGGACATGAGAAGCTACAACGTTTCTCTTGTTGCTGCAACGGCGATTATTATAATCATATTGACACAAATATCCGCTGAATAAAATATCAATGAAAGATTTGTTAGACTGTCGTCGTTGGGTAAGCGGCAGATAAAAGTTATGCCTTTACCATCATGAAGATGAAAAATTTCTGATATCCCAAGTTGAAACGCTAACAATATGTGATGAAGTTGTGTAATATTTTATCTAACAATAAAACTGAACCGATTGTCGGAAATAAATTTTATCTAACAATAGTAACAATTAACAACTATCAGGCGATAATGTCTATCGATAAAGGATCAGTAATACAAAGAAAAGAGTTGTTTCTGGATCGCAGACTCTTACACAAATACAAGTCGTCAAGTATGGTTACGAAATTTTCATTTTAAGTATATCCTGATTTGTTACCTATGATGGGTAGTAAGAAAGTCGAACTTGTATTTGTTTGGAGTATTCATAGGTCCCTGATCTAGAAATCGCCGTTAGACCTACTACTAAGAGTGGTCGGCCCACTGTCAGGATAATGTGAATGTGTGATGCTACATGTTTATGGCATTATGCCGATGCTATACATCACTACAAACTGCCACATTGCAGATTTCGTAACGATATAACTCAAATTGTTAAAGCTACTTTAAACACACACATACATACATACGTTTGTACATACATATGTACGTATTTGAATGCATGCATGCATGCATACTTACATACGCACGTATGTATGTATGTATGTATGTATGTATGTATGTATGTATGTATGTATGTATGTATGTATGTATGTATGTATGTATGTATGTATGTATGTATGTATGTATGTATGTATGTATGTATGTATGTATGTATGTATGTATGTATGTATGTATGTATGTATGTATGTATGTATGAATGCATGCATGCATGCATGCATGCATATATATATATATATATATATATATATATATATATATATATATATATATATATATATATATATATATATATATATATATATATATATTACTCAGCGGACTTTGAATAACTTGAGATGTACTCTTGCCAGTAAACCCCAGGATGAGTCGGGTTATATGCAATATTCCAGAAAATTAATTAGATTTTATATATAAATGGCGCTGAGAATATCATGATCATGTAGCCTAATTCGAATTAGTGATGTTTTAAAATTCAATTTGGTATGTTCGCTAATGGCACCAAGATCTCAGACGACTATGACTGAAAGCTGCATTTATCATAATAATGGGATATTGTGAAATCCTTGTTACTAACTTATATTGTGAATTTATGATCGGAGTTTGATAGGACGTGTACGTGTACTCAGATAGAGAAGGAGTCAGATAATTGCTATGTTCTGCTGTATCGATGCAAGGGATATGTAATCCAATTTTCTAAGCTATTTTACTGGTTTGAACAAACTTGGCATATAAACCTATATCAAACCTCAAACGAAATCTTGACATAGTTATGAATTCATCTGGCATCTGGTTAGCTGTTTAAATTTAAAAAATAAAGCTGTCTTTGTATGTAGTAAGAATGGAAAATCATTTCAAGAAAAAAAGTTTTCCACCCTTGACGTAAGATCAAGTTGCGTTGTCGCTTGCTGTTAAATTGATATAGAAAATCAGTACAAATTATGATACACACTATAATAAAGTTTTCGTTCAAACGGATTCCATGCAAGTCATATTTCCTACAAAGATTTACTATAGTTTACGATCAAACTCGTCAATATCTACTGGTTGAATTATCAATACATATCATCAACCATCATTTTGGTGGAAAATTATTTGATTGTCATTATTTAGGAAATGCAGAAAACTCAGTTCTAGTGTATAAGTATCATTTTGTTGTCACAATTACAAGCGATTACAGCTCAATAATATGGACAATATCAATAATATCTGCGAATTTGAACTTTTTCTCCGTATGAAGATGTTGATTATTTTTTTTCCCCCTCATATAACAGATGTTGATAATGATTATACAAGTGCAGAAAATGGTCACCTCACTGTTTAATTATGAGTTTGTTTTCATGATTGCAGTCGGTGATAGCTCTAGGAATGGGATCTATTCGTACGTTCGACAATTTGTAATAACATGCTTCATCACAGAATAGATGTTGTTAATAATTACAACACCGATAAAGGTGTAAATAGTAAATAACGTAAAATCGTTGTAGTCATATTGTCACTCGATTACGCGCCAAATGGAGAGGAAATTAGCATTCATTTTCAAGAGAATAAGCAAGCAAATAACATATTCCAAATAAGCTTCTCTGAAAATGCATGCTCAAGCATTAGATCGCATATTAATAAAAAAATTATAATTAATCAAATATTGTCGCGCCAAAGACCGAGGAAAAGGAGAGAAAATTGTGTCTGTGTCTCGGTACTGAAAAGAAGATACGTGTGTGAGTGTGTGTGTGTCTGTATGTGTGTGTGTCTGTGTGTATGTCTGTGTGTACTGAAAGGAAGATACGTGTGTGAGTGTGTGTCTGTATATGTGTATGTCTGTGTGTATGTCTGTGTGTACTGAAAAGAAGATACGTGTGTGAGTGTGTGTGTGTCTGTATGTATGTCTGTGTGTGATAGAGAGAGAGATTAAACAAATTATCAGCCTCTGTCTACTATTTGTACAGATAAATCAACCTATCATTTTGTGGATAGATCTTGAAAATACATTTAATACAATTTGCTGGAAATTTACGTATAACATTTGTAGGTGCTTTCCTTGGCGGAATTCAAGATTAAATGGATGAAGTTATTTTATAAGGGAGACCATTCATATTGTATTTAAGTCATTTTTAAAATGTAAAACAATATTTCAAAAAAAGATATCCAGTTTCTCCATTCATATTATTTTGCGCAATGATGTTCTTGTAAAAATTATAAGAAAAGAACAAAAAATTAAAGTATGCTGATGATACTCAAATAGTTTTCGAATCTAGTGAAATATCTCGTACATCTCAAAGGTGTTAGAAAAGTGTGTAAAAGGTCAGGGCTAAAACGGAATATTTTTATTTACTTGTTTACATTATTGATAGAAAATAGGGGGATTTTTTTGTTGAATATATTGCACAAAGACTGAATACTGGGTTGTACTAAATGTAAAGTTTGTAAATTGGATCGTACTTTTACTATTTGAACATAATTAAGGTAAATAGTTTACGGACTAAGTCAGAACATTGGCTGATAAATTTTTTTAATTTTGATACTAAATTTGACAAAAGAATAATATTTAAAACTGATATCCCATAGCGTTATTCATTAGGTTATAGCAGAACATTTTATATATAAAAATTGTCGAGATCGGATTCAAAATTTAACGTTTTTGCATCAGATTTTAATCACATATTTTAGAGCTGAAAAATTAATTTCAGTGGCTAATCAATCAAGTAGAAAGTTATTGTGCAATATTTTGACACATAATTGATAATACCCTTAATGCGCAAAGATTCACGTCAATTTCATTCTGGTAATTGATATGTTACACTATTATGTCTGTAGTAATTAACACACACACACACACACACACACACACACACACATACACACACACACTTTTGCATACTGAGTTATATTAGAACATTTTGCACATTTTGTAAAGTTAAGTTTAGTAAGTACTGGTATGCGCTTATTTGTGTCTCTCTATATAAAATGTGTTCTTTTTTTCTTATATGTACCCTTTTATTGACAGAACCAACTGAAACAATTTGTTTAGTCTGTAATATTCTCGACTTCATTTTTTGATAGTGTTCACGAATGTTATCCATGAAATTAAATCTATTACAAAATGTATCTATTGGTAGACTGGATGTTAAGGTAAACAGTGTGACCACATGAAATTTAATCCTCACGTAATTGCTTGTTTACAGCCAAGCCACGACCTTTGATCAGCAGGAATCTGCACGAAATTGATTCCAGCACGAAATATAGTGTTGTATATTGGATGTTGCGGTAATAAGTGTGACCCCACGAAATTTAATTCGCACGTATATGTTTTATTGCTCCCAAATCAGGACATTTCATCCACATAATATATTTATAATTGTATAGAATATAACAAAATGCAAAAAGCATGGGTCAATAGCTGCATATTATTAGTGAAATCATTTGTCAAAAATGTGCCACAAAATATCAACCGATTCATCTAATTAATATAAATTGTTTGTTTTTTTTTCAACCGTAAATGTGTTAACACAAAGTGCTTGATTAGTTATTAAGATTTATTGCTCAAGAAAAACAAAAAAATCACATCTTAACATAACAAAAAATAGTAGTGGATTGACAATGTTCAATGCGTATGGCAAGAAAACAATGACGGGTTTAAGTAAAATTGAATCCTTTCTTGCGTGGAAACGAATGAAGATCACGGTAAAAACATTTATTGTTTGGAAAAGATTATCATTATAGTCACGTGGTGCTAATATCGGTTCGATACGAAAAGAAAATCTTTGTAAAGACATATCGAATTTTCACTAGTGATTACTGGTTAGTCATCTTCCAAAGCGGAGACTGGGCAACTGGAGGGTGTCCTTGATCTGTCTCCCCCGGATGTCCGACAGAAGAGCCTGGACCTTGGACATAAGGGCATCCATCTCACGCCTCTTGATGGGTGGAACTATAAATAAAAAGAAAAGAGTAATTAAGAAATAGCATTCATACTTGAGATGGACAGAGGGAGGGACAGATAGATGAAAATATTATTGAATAATGTAATGGCTGAATGCATAAATCAAGTGCTAATTATTTAATTATTTAATTAATCGATTAAATAGATATTTAGTTTGATCTGATGAACAAATATATAGGATTATTGTGATAAAACTTGTAACCCTTTCATTTCCCATATATATATATATATATATATATATATATATATATATATATATATATATATATATATATATATATATATATATATATATATATCGCGAAGATAGTTGTGGACGTGGTTGGGTTGTTGGTTTATTTTTATCGGCACTTGGAGGCAGCCGACGCATGCTAGTCTAAATGAACATCAAGTCCGCGATAATTGGATATGGAATCCGTTGAAAACATTGAAGTTAACATAATAATATACTTAAAAATCCAGGATATATTTCATTGTTGCAATATGATTTAATAAGTGTTATCTGGTTTCCATTACGTTGATGGCATGTCTAAAAACTGGTGGTTATAACTTTGAGTCCCATTACTCTCATCAAATCATATCTCAATTGTTGAAATGTTGTTTGCATGAATAGTTTCCGCCAAAAGGTTACTTTTTGTCATTATTTCTTCTGTCTTCCTACCAAAAAACTGTTTCATTAAATATGTTTCATTGGATGAATAACGCCATTATTTTTGTTCACGTCAGGATTGTCTTTCATGCTTTATATCACATTTGACATTTACAAAAATCTGGAAGCTTTTGATGTGACACTAGGTCTTTAGGCACTGTAATAAATTCCAATGACGTCAAAGTTAAACAAAATCAGTTTTATTAAATTTCAGTGCTGTTACTTCAACATGCCGTCTGATGGAGAACGAAAAAGGAATAGTTATTCACACGTGTGCATCAAATATTTCTTTAGTATTTTACCTTGATGGGCGTCAGAGTTTGATTCACTGCTGATAATTTGTGCTAGTTCGTCTGGAGTAAGTAAATTATCATTCACAATCTCTCTAAATCTAAGTTTCTTGAGCATTTTGCTGTACTCTGAAACGAAAGACAACACAAGAAGGTATCCAGCAACACTAGTATGTCTTCACACATGTGGATATATCAATCGAAAGACAACGCAAGAAGGTGTACAGGAAACAAAAGCATAGTTCAGAAACATAAGCATGACTTCCCATGTGTGTGTTTATGTTTATGTCTATATATATATATATATATATATATATATATATATATATATATATATATATATATATATATAAAACAGAGAAAAAGGTATATTGATAAGGAGGTGTCCGGATGAGATCAAAAATTATGTCAGTCCATATAAATTTAGTAGAATTGCCCGTTGTTAGGACATTTTGCAGTTCAGAATAATTATTCATTTAAAAAAACTAGATAGACAGGCATACTACAATGGATTTTATGCATGGAGAAGTAAATGTACTAAGAATATATGTTCCTGAATGAAAATGAAAACGAAACAACAGCACACGTTCACAACCATTGATGCTATATTATCGCTTGCACTCATATTGGTAGATTTAAACATATATTTATTATTTGCAAATTAGTCAACATCTTAGAAAAGAATAATAAATATGAATTGGCCACTTTCATCTAATCCACAATAAAGAAATTAACCCCTCAGGTGACAGTCTGGGTCCTGGTAGATCCTTTTTTCAACTATAATTTGTTAAATGTTTATAATACTGTAAAATGTCAAACAAATCTTTGCATTTATCATAAGCGATATGACGGCCGTATCTGAACAAAACAAAACACAAATCGTACAAAATACGATTTAAAAAAGATGCGCAAATAATTTGTCTTTACAATACACGACTATGCAAAATAAACACCCAAACCATAGGCTTACCATCGGGAGCCATACCCGATGCAATCCCTTGTTCTGGTGCAGCCCTCGGGAGGTTTCCGTCGTCGTTTGCCAACACGTCAAAGGGCACTCTAGGAAGAGAGTGCACGGAGCATGTGCAACAAGCCAGCACGAAGCACAACGCAATCATAAATACATCCATATTTGACATCTAAAAGAAAAAATTACATTGCTATTGAACATGATTCTTGTTTATACAACCATGGTTCAATGACTGAACGAAAGAATGAACGCATAAATAAAAAAATGCATTTCAATGAATCAAAATTTAATTTTTTTATTTTTATGCTAGCATCATCATTAATTCATACGGAGACATAGTAATGGAAATTAGTTTGTCTGGTGTCTGTAAATGCTGTTACCATTCATTTTCGACGCAATTGAAACGGCGTGAATATTTGTGGATAAAGTAGATTCATACACAAAGATTGATTTAAATATAAAAATAAAAACGCGAACAAATCTAGGACAGGAAGAATATAATTTGATATGCTGTTGACTGTTGGTCTTTATTATTTAGTTTAGACGGCATTTGAAAATTAAACATATTTAGGTAAAAGCAAACCGTTCTACTAGGAGAATTATCGATCTTTTGTATGATGAATGCGGAATAATATGGCCTAAATACGAGAGAAAAATGTGAACCAGTCGGGTTTATTTATGAGAGATGAATGTAAGGGTGGATTAATGGAACCTATGTTCTACGGAAAAACCAGGGGTGGGGGAGAATGTGCATTCATAGAGCCTCTCCATAAGAGGTAAAAATTTGGATTAACAGGGCATACGTACAATGAAAAACAAGTTCTACATATTTTCGTTGCTAAAGACATTAGTTTACCTCCATGACGGCATACATGACAATATTTGGATTGGTTTGGTTTTCGTTTCTTTACGGCAAAAAAGCAGTTGATTGTTACATCGTGTCAGGGTAAATACAAGAACATGCCATGCCCAAGGACGCACAACATCAGCCAAGGCGTGCTGAGTTGATGATGGTCATCGAACTCGTAATTTTCTGCTCACGAATCTAA
The DNA here is from genome assembly GCA_016746295.1 of Potamilus streckersoni. NCBI lineage: Eukaryota > Metazoa > Mollusca > Bivalvia > Unionida > Unionidae > Potamilus > Potamilus streckersoni. Next base: position 4,159,650 of record JAEAOA010000822.1, on the reverse strand, counting down.
CCTCTCTACCATTGAGCAACTGATGCTCTTCTTAAAATGTGTATGTCAGTTGTTTGTTAGGAAAATCATTTAATAATTCAGATTGTTCTTGGTTCTAAATTTGCCAGATAATACACTAAATTTTTGCAGCGAGTTGCGAATTTTTTTAAAGCAGTTTTCTCAGAATATTATGGGGAAAACTGCCTTGCAATCGACAGCCTAGCATATTACTAAACCGGGTTTGAGCTGACCATTGTTTTTCTTTTTAATCTCCACTGTGACTCGATCACCTGTGCTATTAAATTCAAATACTAGGTTTACAATTTTTCTAAATTGTTATTATTGACCAAATTTATTGTGCAAGTTTGAGTTAAAAATTGGATTTTAGCATATCGGAAATTCGTACAAAAGAAGGTGATAAATAAATTCATGAATATGAGCTTCATCCAGCATGGGTTAAGGCTCTTTCGTCTGACTGCTGAATCAAATTGAGAAGTAATGTCATAGCAGCTGGGGATAAATTAGGCCTACATGTCACCACTTAACAACCACCTTTGGTGTTGGATTGAATATTGGCATGTTGCAATTTACGAGCCAGGAAACCCGAATACTGACAAATAAAATCAAAATAATCAACATTTTGTAGGCCGTTTGCAATGTTACTTTTTATGTATAATATTAATACATGAATTAAATCATATAGTTGTCTCAGATATCAATCATACGCTGCTCGCGTATCAAGGAAATGGAATGTTTACTTGGAGTGCCGCGAAAGTTGGAACCGCGTTATGCTACTCTTGTCATTTCGAACAATTGAGGTTCATACAAATTCCCCGGCAGTGATGGAGACTATCTCCGCTAAAGCATGCTTTAGCATTCCACATATCTTTAGATTGCTGATTAATTTCACGGGTTTCTGAATTTTCAAGAAATGCTTTTTCCATGATGAAGGATGCTATAAAAATGGACCAAATGAACACAGTATGTACATATTTCTGTCTCTTGGTGTCAGGTTGTTATATGTAACAAACAAGGTCATTTAAATTTATACAATTATAAATATGCGTTAAATTGTATTCTACGTTTGACCTTCTTACAATAAAAGGCCATTTGGAGAATTAAAATATGATCTATTATAGATATGATTATTTTGTCAGACATATATTATATCATTTTAAGAAGCAAACCAGAAAACAACATGTCTTCATTCTGTCAAAGCCACTGCGTAACTTTAAAAATAAATTGGATAGTTCGGTGGCTAAGCTCTAGCTTTGTACTCATACAGTCTCGGATACAACATCCATTTCTGACGCGAGCAAAACATACGTGGTAATCTATTTAAAGTCAGCGGCTACTTCTGGGTCTTCAAGTTTCCTCCATCCCAGAAACCACAATACGCCAACGTCGAGAACACGCATTATTCAACTAAAGAAAATACTCTTTTTGTTTCAAATAAGCGAATTTTCTTTCTGTTGTCTACAAGTGTATATACTATATGGTACCTTTAATGCACTTATATTAAAATGCACATCTGGCAAAGGATAAAAAAATATATTTCATTATTCATTGCTTTTTGAAATTTTATTTGTATTTATTTAAATATGTTTGGCTGTTATCATAATGTATTGCATGCCGTTATGCCACGATACTTTTATCTCGCCTATTAATTTACGTAACGCACTTAAGAAACTTGTCAAAGTTTTAGACATATCGAGCAATATATATTTGTTCAAAAGTACTCGTAAACACTGTTTACTAACAACTATCCGAATGAACTCTCGGGTACGTAAGATTAAAGCAATTATAGAAGTCATTTTATCATCACCTGTGATGCTGAGAGAATGTCAACAACAACATTTTCCTTTTTACAATCGGAAGGAAGAAAGACTGTTTATACCAATGTTAATAACTTTAAAACAATAAGCAAGAAAAGTTAACAAAGAGGTAATGTATCTTGCAGAGAAGGGCATGTCCAACTTTTCTTATTTATTACATTACACACCGCGTTTGTACCAAAGGTAAAGCAAATCATGTTCCTGATTTTACTGTATTGACATAAACAACGTTTGCGTATGCAGTTGTGTAACTAAAATACAAACATATGGTTACAGATTTCATAAATATATTATATAAATATTTTGTTTTCCAAAAAGACGGACAAGATGTACATATAACGAAGCATAATATAAAATTAACAATGACGAATGAAATATTTGAATTCTGAAAATAAAATAAACAACATTTAGAGAAAACATGCACAATTAACGATGTTTATATCACGGTGTCTCTAATAGCTATAGCATCGTATAAAATTATCCATGTTTTACTTTGATATTACATGTGTGGTTAAAAAGAAAAGCTAATGATTCATTTGTGAATTAATGAATTTATTATCGAAAATATTGAAACTACTAAGTTAAAACTAGTTTTGATAAAACACTCAAGCCAGAAAATAGTGTAACAAGTCCACTGCTAATAAAGGCATTCTTAATATTATTAAATTAAACATTCACGAGAATTACCATCTAATAAAAAATATATAACGTGCTAGACCTTATTCAGTGCATCGTGGTCTGGGATATTTTGTGAAAAAAAAATACCAAATTGTTGAAAAAGAAGAAAAAATAAGCATACAAGATCTTGCTGTATTAAGGTATTTTGATCTTTACACTGTAAAAACAATTCATATGCAACATTCAGTCTTGGATTCTATTTTCCAAACGGTATGTTCTCTGGTTTATTATTTTAAAGCATAAACAATTTGTTGTCGTTTTCCATTAAATTTCCCCGTATTGATTGATTTAAAAAAGTAAATAAATATAATGCATCGGTATTTCTATATCCGAATCCATTCTTTTTCTACATGTTTCCCATATTCAGTTGAAGAAATGTCATCATTTGACTGACGGCAAAATTAGATGTTAGGATGACCTGCTCGTGAATGTGATGAATAAAGAAGATAACTCAAAGTTCTCTCAATTTTTCTTCAATGCGTTTAACTCTTGTGACAGGGAATATGCTGCTGTCATTTGGCACTGCTGACAGGTTTCTCTCTGTTTAGACAAATTATTTTAAACAGAGATCTGAATCGCTAAAATCGCCTCTATCTCCTTGCACTGTCTTTACCGTTGAAGAGGCGGATTTTAAGCTTGATTTGGACAATGTTTTCAACATGGCCTTAACACGTCTTATTGCTTATTTTTCTGACTTACTGGAAACGATTCTCGAGAAGAGATATGGCTGCAAAGTGCGAGGCTAATCTCTTATTCCAGTGTTAATATCAATTCCGTAACATTCAGCAGTGTAATCAGTGTAGCCCAACCTTTATCCCCACCCCCACCCCGATCTACACCCTCGTCCGCACTGGTTTCTACCAATCAAACGCCCTTCTATGTAATACACATCACGGGCACAAAGTGAATTCACACCTCGTAACATTACGGGCAAGATCACTTATTAAATCGGCGCCGATTATTTCAACACTGTGCTACGTGGACACATCGTTGAATGAGCCATAGGTTGAGTTTAAATTGAATTGAACTCTGAATATTTTTTTATATTAATTTTCCAGAATTTTATTCCCCAAGGTGAAACAACATCAAATATTTGCAAGCCTAAGTTTCATGTAATTAAACTTTAAATATAAATATTTTATATTTTCATTTCTTTGAATCATAAAATGCATTTTTTTATTTGAGCATTGCTTAAAATGTTTAATAATTTGGGTTTTAAAACATCTATGTCCGCATCAAATATACAGGTGAGAAGAAAATCGGTAGATGTTATACCTATTTTTGATTCTGTAATTTTTCTTCTCAGGAAAATCTCAGTATATAGTAGTAAAGATTTCAAACCAAACACTATCTTCTCTTGCCAAGATTCATATTTGTTACCTGATGTAGATAAGGTAACATAAAAACTTTCGATAGCAAAGATGATCGAATATAATTGCTACATTGAACTGCAGAGACAGTCAAGCTGTCAATAAAATGTGGTACAACATTTAAATAAACGACAGAAGTCTTTTGCAGAGCATAAATAATAATGTTGCTAGATGCCTTTATTTATAAAGCACCCCTCGTCCGATCAAAAGGCAGGACGATAGTTGATGTTTATCAATATTTATTCAAAATATTGAAGTAACACAATTAATGGGTGTAAAACAAGGAAACTTAATATGCCCATGGGGAATGCAGACTAGCTCCCATTTCGCTGTATTCTGCAAGTCCAGAAATAACTTATAATTAAAACCCCCAAAATAGTAATAATAATTGTTGTCTGAGGAAATACCGTCAAGTAAAATTAATGGAACATATTTTCTTTACCTTGCTGAAATAGTATATTGACGTATGGCTTTGAAGCCGTATTTTAATCAGGTGCTAAAATTATGCATTCGTAAAATATGAATAAATAATCTTAAAAATAATAGAATTTTAAGCAGCTTTTATTATTTTATAGCACAAATCTTTGATAACTATAAAAAAACTAAATGTAATGAGATGGTCCTTGCAAAATTTATAATTCTGAGAAAATTGGTTTGATTTCAATTTCAACGAAAAATTAATTGATTTAACAACAAGAAAGGAACAAACTATTGAGACAATCAGAGAGTAAAAAGATCTTTGAAAATGCATCACTGCTTGTCTGTCTGCGTGTGTGTGTGTGTGTGTGTGTGTGAGAGAGAGAGAGAGAGAGAGAGAGAGAGAGAGAGAGAGAGAGAGAGAGAGAGAGAGAGAGAGAGATTACCTGGTTTCTTTTGCACACCTAATCACGTGATTATTTTCTTCTCTGTGATGTTTCCTCATAGGAACAACTAAGCAACGCTTGCCTATTTTATACTTTTCCAAAACCGTTCACTTTTCATAACCAGAAAATGAACATTGAGTCACGTGGATTTATCAATTAACGAGATCTTTGTTAGTGTGGGAGTCGTGACGTCGACAACATTAGCAGGAAATTCGGGGATTAACAGATCTACTGCATTAACAAAACGTCAATCTACAACATTTTCAAAATTGACGAACGAGGGAAGAGCTTCTGTTTGGTTAATAGGTATTCCATTAATTTTGATTGACGATTCTATAATTTGATCGTATAAAGCGAGAACGGGGGACTGTCCAACACAATGAGGAGTCAGATTTCATATTGTGTCTAAGCATTGACTTTTGATCTACCCCTTTCTTTCGCACAAAAACCGATTGCATTCAACTCTGAAACGCTTGTTAAGCGACAATAGATTGGTTACTTTATGCTGGAGGATGTCCGTGTCCGGGTAGAGATACATTGGCACGCGACGTCAATCAAACCTTAGTTGACAATTGAACTTGGTAGGAGCAACATAGATGGTAATGGTGACAGCAGTCAATGGAAGTGAAAGTCTCTCTAAGCAGTATCAGTGTCTATCGTAACATGACTGTTTTTATATACAACAATGAAACTATGAACGCAATTAAATATTTATTTGGATGAGAAAATTGACATTTTACCATTTTAAGCACCTGAAAAAGGAACAACGGTGTCATTAGGTAGACTGGGGAGCAGTTTATTACTGGTATAAGTGATTTCTTCACATTTCAATTTGCGCCTATATCTAAACTAATTTTATATATATATATATACAGTCCCTATGGGAAGAAAAATATTTTTCATTTCTAGATACAGATTAAGAAAGGAAAGACAGAATCAAAGTGATCAATGATAGAATAACATCTTAGATTGTCCAGTTTACACATATAATTTGTAGAACTTAATTAAAATGTCATCTTGCGTGTCAGTATCAAGCTGCATATTTATTTGTCTATCTTTCTGACACTTAGATTATAAAAATTTACTATCCATAAAATTTAATTTCAATAGCACGCACGTAGAAAGGTAATTAATAGTTTGATACTCATTTTTTTATTACTTTATTATTTGGAATTCACTAGAGAGAAAAATCTGACTCAAACACAAAATAGTTTTGTTTTTCAAAGTGCACGTTAATCCGTTAATTCTAAGTTAGATTATGGGACTAAGATCCTACTTTATTTTTCAACTAACGAAAACATTTAGGCATGAAATAGGAAACACGTAACAAACGTATAAAAATTCATTTTGAAACTCATATCGACATATACTATCTTGATTGCAATTAGGCATTCATGAACGTTGTTTGGAACAAGTTCATAGCTCCAAAACCTCAAAAACCACTACTCACCAATACAAATAAACAAGATTATAACTCAATGCCAATACAAAAACATAAACTCCATTAACGGGAAGCAAAAATAGGGATCTCTTTCACACACACACACACACACACACACACACACACACACACACACACACACATACAGACACACACACAGAAACACACACACAGAGATATGTTTACATGTTTGTATGATCTAATTTTGTGTGACTGGAACACCGTAGTCCTATGAATTAATTTCTTGTAATTTCAGTATCTTGTTTGTCGATCTTGACTCTACGTAAGTTTTATGTTGTAGGGTCTATATGGTCATAGTGATGGCTTGGAAGCTTTATGAAGCTTTATATCTTGAGGCTATATTTTACATAATTGTATATCTTAGGTGCCCTATCTATTGTAGCTTTATGTCGTAGGGGCCATATCTATCGTAGATTTATGTCGTAGGTGCTATATTTTCATAGCTTGAGGTCTTTTGTGCCATATCTATCGTGCTTTATGTCGTAGGTGCCATATTTATCGTAGCTTTATGTTGTAGGTGCTATACTTTCATAGTTTGATGTCTTAGGGGCTATATTTTTCATCGTTTAATGTCTATATTTTTAATAGCTTTATATCTTAATGCTACGTTGTACCTACCTTTATATTTTAGAGGCTATATATTTCATACCTTTATGTCTTAGGGGCTATATTGTTCATTGGTGTTCGTCTTAGGACTATATATTTTGTATGGCTTGATTTCGCAGGGCTATATTTTTCATAGCATTACGTCACATGGGGCTACACTTTTCATGGCTTTATGGGTTAGGGCTTTCTCATGGCCTTATGTCTTATGGTTATATTTTCTATAGTCTTATGTCTTTGGTGCTATATGTTTCATATCTTTATGTCTTAGAGCTTTATTTGTCATAGCGTTGCCTTAGGGATAAATTTTTCACAGTTTTATGTCTTAAGGTTATATTTTTTAAGCTTATGTTCTAAAGTTATTTCTTCAAAGCTTTACCTCAGTTAAATTTGTCATGGTTTTATGATATGAAGCTATAGTGTTCATTGCTTTACCTTAGGGAGTTAAATTTGTCATGGTTTTATGACATGAAGCTATAGTTTTCATTGCTTTACCTTAGGGAGTTAAATTTGTCATGGTTTTAAGACATTGGGCTATATTGTTCATTGCTTTACCTCAGAGAGTTAAATTTATCATGGTTTGAAGATATGTGGCTATAGTTTTCATTGATTTACCTCAGGGAGTTAAATTTTTCATGGTTGTAAGACATGGGGCTATGGTTTTCATTGCTTTACCTCAGGGAGTCAAATTTGTCATGGTTGTAAGACATGGGGCTATAGTTTTCATTGCTTTACCTTAGGGAGTTATATTTGTCATGGTTTTAAGACATGGGGCTATAGCTTTCATTTGCTTTACCTCAGAGAGATAAATTTGTCATGGGTTTAAGACATGGGGCTATAGTTTTCCTTGCTTTACCTCAGGAAGTTAAATTTGTCATGGTTTTAAGACATGGGGCTATAGCTTTCATTGCTTTACCTCAGGGAGTTAAATTTGTCATGGTTTTAAGACATGGGGCTATAGTTTATATTGCTTTACCTCAGATAGTTAAATTTGTCATGGTTTTAAGATATGGGCTATAATTTGCATTGCTTTACCTCAGGGAGTTATTTTTGTCATGGTATTATGACATGGGGCTACAGCTTTCATTGCTGTACCTGAGGGAGTTAAATTTTTCATGGTTTTAAGACATGGGGCTATAGTTTTCATTACTCTACCTCAGGGAGTTTTTTTGTCATATTTTTATGACATGGGGCTATAGTTTCCATTGCTTTACCTCAGAGAGTTAAATTTCTCATGGGTTTATGACATGGGCTATAGTTTCTATTGCTTTACCTCAGAGAGCAAACTTTGTCATGGTTTTAAGACATGGGGCTACAGTTTTCATTGCTTTACCTCAAGGAGTTATTTTTGTCATGGTATTATGAGTTAAATTTTTCGTGACTTTATGACATAGGACTGGGAGTCAAAGTTTTTTGCTTAGGGTCTGTATTTGTCTTAGCTTTATCTCTTAAGGTTGTATTTTTCGTAGTTGTTTTGTCTTAGAAACTATATTGTGCTTAGCTTTATGTTTAAGGGCTAAATATTTCATAGATTTTATGTCTTAGGGTTAAATTTGACACAGCTGTTTATCTTGAAAGTCTACTAGAGTGTAATACACACTATATATCAGAATGTTCATTGTTCGCTAAATAACATTACAAATGTATATTTTAACTCACAGAGAAGAAAACGAAGATAATATGTACATTTACAGATGTTTTATGGAAAAAGCTCTGGAAATTTTTGAATGCTTCCGGTGATAAAGGATTTCCGGAAGTGACGTACTATCGGAATGTCCCTCAAGTTTAGAGTATGAGATGATGATTGCTGAATTCAGTGATGATTCAAGCGAATTTACGGCAAATTTGCAATGCTCATTTTCGTCATGTGAGGAAGGTGAACACCTAAAAGATGGCGAAGATAATGAATCTTAAGAAAATTCTGTTTAGTAAGGTTAGACAGTTCCACTTTAATCTCGAACGAGACGAGAACGTAGACAAGGATCCTAAACACGGACACAGGGCATAATGAGGCTGAGTAGTGCTTGGGCTGTTCATTCTGGTAATTACTATTATCATCTTGGCAATTGTTATTATTATTCTTTCGTTAACGTTATTTCAGTTTAGTAATTAAAAGAGAAGGGCACGAATTTTGGGCGAAACTTTGCTGTCTTTAGAGCAGATTTTCATATGGGCGTGGTTCATCAGTAACTATAGTCCGATGCTACATCCCCGTTGGTTTGTAACCCCCTACGTATTTCAATAACTAAAACGTTTAACATGATAAAAAGTACACAGAACTAAGTCAACCCGAATCACTGATTTATAATTTCTAACCTGACTGACCAGAATGGCACTAATATTGGTATCCCCTTGCACCTTTCATGCTTAACGGACTTTCCATACTAACACGACACCATATTCCGTACACTATGGGGTAGTTTATTTCCATTCGACAACATAATGACGTAATTCATCCTATTCGGTAACTGCCGGATAATTCCGTAAATTACCATAACGTTGAGTTTGGAGTTATATTCCTTTGAACACATGAACAAATTAATGAAACCACTTGTTAAATTCACGTGAAAGGCAATTTTTTCTCTCATTCTTTTCCATTGCTTGATTCGACACTGTAAATATCGGAAGCAGACGACATATGTATGTACATCTTTAGTCGCGCATACACCCCATTGCTGAAAATGGACTTTCCAGGAACTGGAAATAGGTCTTAGGCATGTCCGTCTATAATGTTGAAAACTTCCGATAAGCATGAAACGTGCAGACAATGACGGTGTTAAGGCCATTCTACTCATAGTCTGGTTAGAAATTAAAAATCAATGAATTAATTGACTAAGTTCTTTGCACTTTTTATCAAATTAAGGGTTTCCGTTATTGAAATCAGCAGGGTGTACAAACCAACGGGTTAGTAGGCTTGGACAATAGTGGTGATAAAATTTAAACACTAACTAAAACTGTGAGAAGTGTGCAGATATAAATACTTTATTAACGTTATGACCAGTTTGTTTCATTTAAACCGTTATAAAATGCAGACTACAAATATACTTTCTGTGTGATTGGATACTACCCTCCACATACAGTAAAATTGAAGAATTTTATTAAAAAGAATATATATATATATATATATATATATATATATATATATATATATATATATATATATATATATATATATATATATATATATATATATATATATATATCATATTGCTGTCTGTTTATGTCTACATTTGATTCATTTAGCATCTTAACACTGGCTGTATTAAAATCTAATTTTATGCTAATGGCATTGACTCTAAAAAAACAAATAAGTCAAAGAAAACCGGGATACATGAAATAAGAATACTTTATTCAAGTTTCAAAATTTTCTGTATTTTCTATTTTCAGTCATATAGATACCTGGCTTCATTGAGGTGGCATATCTATCAACTGACTAAGGCTTCCTGACTGCTTCCTCCAGCACTGACATCAGTTCTTCAACATAGTCTGAAAAACAAATTGTGAGTCCAGTAATTCAAGAAACTGAAAAATGTCATCCACTGCTTATATTTATACTGACAATTTAACAAAGAGAATTATTGACATTGGAAACAAGACTTAATTAGTATTCAATTCAACATACATATAAATCAGAGTGGAATGAATGAATGAATGAATGAATGAATGAATGAATGAATGAATGAATGAATGAATGAATGAATGAATAATAATAATAATAATAATAATAATAATAATAATAATAATAATAATAATAATAATAATAATGATAATAATAATAATAATAATATTTTTGTTGCGATATGATTTTGAATATGTGCTACAAAAAGACTATGTTAGCTTTGTTTTGATTAAAATCTTTTAAGTTCGAGTTGCTTTGCTTTAGTCTGCTACAAAAATGACTGTAAGCTTTGTTTTCATTAAAATCTTTCAAGTTTTGGTTGCTTTGTTTTATTTAGTTTCTTCCTTCTGTGTGTGTATGTACAGGGCTGGAGAGGAGGGGACAAATATATTAATGGGGGGGTGAGGCTGACTGGATTTCCTAGTGACTAGTTCACTGCCCAACTTATCATAGCTTTAAACATAGAACTGTTATATTATTATATGTGCTTGTACAATATACGAGTTTTGTCAAATGGTATCATTCAATGTAGTAAAAATTGCAATATTTACATACCCTTGGCTACATGTCACACATCGTAATAGTGTGTTGCTATCATATTCTCTCTGATCCATTTCTGTATCTGAACATGCCTATCTATAATGATAGTGTCCACCTCCACACTGTGGTTCTACAGTGTTTGCATGGCTCTAGAAAGTCCCTCTTTCTCCATGTCATGACTACTCTTCACTTCATTGTTCTGAAGAAAAGAGAAAATAAAAATGTGTTGAGCAAAGTTAACAATACTTCTATTTCTTGATATGTGACATCTGTACATAGCTTAAATGTGTTTACCAACGTTTTAAAGATGGAGTTCTGTATAAATAACATTGAAAAAGTTTAGTTCATTCTCTTGCATGTGTGCCATATATGAATGCTGACAAGTACATGAAAGTTTGCAGTGCCTTTGCTCATTTTCTTTATTTGCTGGACAATTACTTCACAATCTGTGTAGGAGGTGAAATTTTAGATTTGTATTCTGATCATTGTGGTTTTCACACATATGAGGATTTCTTGAGAATATGTGTATGAATTACAGTGTATCTTTGCTAAATAATAACAAGTTCACAAGTGCTTGGTTTATGGAGTCAAACGCTTACATAACCATACTGAGTTAGTACAATGTTATGTTTCGTTTGCTTATTTTTTTCTTCAGTACCCTATCAGTCTCACATTGAACATAAATACTGGACGATGGTGTATATAGTTCCTGAAATAAGAGTATGGAAAATGTGTTTCATGCCTTTGCAGTAGAGAGAGTTCGAGTTCAGACTCGGCTAACGTGCGTAAGTGAGAAAGCCTGCCAGTAGCTTCTCGTGGGTCGGTGGTTCTTCCCGGGGTTTTCCAGGGTTCTTTCTCCACCATTAATACTGGCCGCCATCTATAGCCTATCTTGTGCTGAAAATGGCGTTAAACCCTACAAAACAACAACAACAACAACAACAACAACAACAACAACAACCTTTCAACCTTTGCAGTAGATATAAAAGTCACATATGAAGTCTTTTGCATGTCTGAACAATAGTTGACAAATGCATCAAATCTTTTTGCTTACTTTTTTCAGTTAATTGTTGATCAAAATGTTTGATATATTACCAATACATTGTAGTTTTTCCGCAATAAAAATTACATACCTTAATTATTGACTTATATGCTGATACAAATTTTTAGGAAGCCATGTCAACTATGAAGCTATACAAACCATGTAAATAGGGAATGAATCGAACGTTTGATGTGACATCAAAACGCACCACAGGAGAATATGTCAGACCATCTACTGTCTTCGGGTGTCTATAGTGCTTTATCTTCCAAGTGATCGTTCTGAAAATTCTCATGCAGTTACCTACACACACACACACACACACACACACACACACACACACACACACACACACACACACACACACACACACACACACAGAAGGTAAAATCTTTACACAGAGAGTATTTTTTTAAAAATTCCCTTTAACTATGGTTCTGTACACATTGTGAATAATGATCCCATACTCTCCCCATTGAAAGGACATTATTATTCCCATTCACACGCAATGGATTATGGGTTCATCCATTTACACAGTGGTGTATATTCTGGCAAGCAAGGTAATTTACTCCTAGTGCCTTTACAATTAAATACAATCAATACATCAAGTATTCGCACCATTTTGGCTTTAGAAAAAAATACTTGTTTTGTCATTATTATTATTATTATTATTATTATTATTATTATTATTATTATTATTATTATTATTATTATTATTGTTGTTGTTGTTGTTGTTGCTGCTGTTATTGTTGTTGAACAGGCATGAAATAAGCATGGGCATGCAAATTAATTGTTTCGGAGGGGGAATAATAATGGAGAAATGGGCAAAACTAAGATCCAAATGTCACACACACGCGCGCGCGCGCACACACACACACACACACACACATCATGGTAAAGCAGGATTCGTTTGGTAGGGTAGGGGTGGGGCTATTATGATTTGCAAACATCTTCCCCATAAATCCACCTCTCTCTTTGATCGTTCTTTTGCTAGGTATATTTGTGGCGAAGCTTGGAGGCTGACAACCAATAGTATAGCAAGATAAAGATGTATAAATATTTTCCCCTCGCTAATTCTTGTTTCTGTATCAACTTCTCTCTGTCTACATGCTCTTATCCCTGCTGTAACCCTTGGTTTTTGTTGATTTGGTGTTACGGGACTCAGTTATATGGCGAGAAAACACGTTTGGTACTGCATTTAGCAGGAGTCGTCTGATGGTCGTAATACCAATTGACTCTAATTTAATAGACGGTATCGAATTTGTCGTCTCTCAAATGGTCTAGCATATCACTGGTCGGATAACGCACAGTAACATGTACTGAATGCAACGAACAACGAAAGTAGAAATGCAGTTCCCTACATAGCCTGGTCCCCTGCTTAGTATGCTCACTATTCACTACTGCACGTCACTTCCGCTTTGACTTACGGAAATTATCGAGTGCAAAATTAGCTAGGAGTAATATTCCCTGCGCTATAAAACAAATTGATGTTTTGTCCTCATTATTTTCATTAATTGACATAATACCTTTAAAAATCACATACAGAAGATTAAATTTATCATATAAACGAAAGTTTTGTAAGCACACTAGTAGACGTTTGAAGCCTGTCTTTTTACAAAAAAAAAATATAATCTAATTGTATATCTTGCAGATCTTTCTGTCTAAGGGGCTATATTTTTATAGCTTGACGATAGTCTTATGTCTTAGGTCAAGAGTTTTCACAGCTTTGTGTCTTAGGACTTTATGTGATAGGGCTATATTTTATTTATAACTTTATGTCTTAAATTGCTTTATTCTTCATAGCTTTGTGTCTTAGGGCTATATATCTCATAGCTTGATGATAAATTTTTGTCTTTGAACTATATTTTTCACAGCTTTATGTCTTATAGGTTACATCTTTCATAGCTTTATGTCTTAGGGGCTATATTTACCATGGCTTGTATCTATTAAGTGATATATTTTAATAGGTTTGTGTCTTGGCTATATATTTCTGTTTTTTTGCTTTAGGGCTAAATTTTAAATAGTTTTATCTCTTCTGGGCTACACGTTTCTTAGGGATACATTGTTTCATAGCTTTATGTACGTTTTAGATTACTATTAATTATCTAACATGACACTCCAGCAAAATACCCGTTCTAATTGTGACATTTGCCGCTGATGATTTTTACACCCTTGTGCATTAGCGTGAAAGTCTCGCTTCTCACGCTCACGTAAGCACTCGTTGAATCCGTATAATGGGTTATGAAGCCGTGATACATGACCAATACGATACTAGTCGGGTGTTCTGTGACGTGACCTTGCAGATAGCAACATGTTAGAAGCTCTCAACACATAAATATCGAATTGTAGCGGACTATTATATTTTACTATTAGTAATCACTCAGAATGACACGTACAGTATTTTGTTAAGAATTTACATGAGCGGAAAATATATAAAACATTGTTATAATTATGGACACAATATCAGGAGAATTGAATGCAAAACAATTATTCTGCTATACATACATACATACATACATACATACATACATACATACATACATACATACATACATACATACATACATACATACATGCATGCATGCATGCATGCATGCATGCATGCATTCATGCATGCATGCATACATACATACATACATACATACATACATACATACATACATACATACATACATACATGCATACATACATACATACATACATATAATTAATGATCAAAATGAGACGGGATAATAAGAAGATAAAACAAAAGAAAAAGAAACAAACAAGTATTGGAAATAGCTGGATAAATTACGGTTAACTGGTTATGAGATAGAACAAATCTTCTATATATAACATATATATCACATAAGAAATGATTTATTGGCTTGAGAAAGGAACAGATTTAAATGTTAAATTAATGGAGAAAAATATAAGGAAATTTGAAGACCAACGAGATCTAAAATATATAAAGGGAAAACGGACACAAAAACAAAATGTACGTAATTAATATAAACGTCTGAAGGAGGACACAGCGATTGAAATTTAAAAAAAATAAAGGAAACAAAAACCCATTTGGTAACAATATAAAACAGAACGACAATAACAAAGGCAACAATATACTAGCAGAATCATAACATTTCTCATTATCAACTAAAATGCACAAAGGGCCGGGAGCTAGGTACAGAGTGCAGACATTACAGTCATATTAAGGGTTGGCAAGCGAGACAGCCAGGCGTGTTAGACAGTTTTAGAAAAAAGAAGGGTAATGTAAATCATACCCCACCACACAAATAACGTAGGTAAGGAAACAGAAAAGATACTAACAAGAGTATCGCATAACACACACATATAAGCAAATACCATATAAAGAAAACATGTTTTTACACTCAAAATCTTCCGTGAGCATTTACTTTCCTTTTCCTTTGCTAGCGACATTCGAGATAATCATTGCCTTGTTTGCTAATGTCTCAACGGCTGCTGCATTCAAGCAATACACTATGGGGAGCTAATATATGGTGGCCAGTTTCTCATCCATGTTTATGATATCAATGTGCTTTACATACAATGAGTGGACTTTGGCCACGAGATGCTTCGTCTCCATAAAAGATCTTCTTGTGTCTTTTACAAACCATTTGGCGTTTCGTTCTTGGTCGGGTGTTAGAGTCCAGTAGTATATCTACCGTTCTCGATTAAATTGTATATAGGATCTTGACCGGAAAAAAAATACTATTGTCGTATTCATCGGTATTATGTTTGACCGGCAGGACAACTCCGCAAAAATATTTTCCCAGGGCTGGCTCAAGAACGCATACGGGCTAAAGTAATCTCGGCAACTGCATCATGTTGATGATATTTCATGGGGTAGACGCAAATGGCCTCTCAGACATTCTTTGGACCTGGTGGATCGTGGAATAATTATGGGATAAGTTTCGAAATTATTCGCTGAGGTCACCCTGGATCCAAATGGTTTCCTCACGATTGGATGGGCAAAAATCGCGTGTGGTTACGGATTTGTGGTCCAATTTAACGACTTTGATAAATATATACAATGAAGAAACCTTCTATCAATTTCGTAGCAGAGAGTACTGAGTGACCGACACCCAAACTCCGCCCAGAATCGACAAAGACTTCTTAACTATATCGTCAAAGGTATGTTTCAGTTGTGACCGCCCGCATGAGAAGACTTCACACCAAGCGGTGAACAAACATGTACAACGCTGATCATACCAACAAAAGAGACTGCAGCCTTGACCAAAGAAAAAAATTTCGGAAGAGGTGGCAGTGATGATGTGAATAGTAAAAGAACTTGATCCGATTAACAAGACAGCCAAACGAGTCAAGGATATCAAGAAAGCCATGTGAGCAACCGTAGCGACAATTGAACGCTTGTCAGAGAAGACTAATGGAGTCCTGCAAGGACTAGCTTTAACGACAGGCTACATCAATGATCTAGAAGAAGGCGTCCATTGGCAAGGACTTATCCTACACAACCAAAGCCACCCATGCAAATGATAGTGGAAACTTTCACCATACAACTGTACATTTGATTTATTTGATATTTAATAGAATGACATTTGTAGATGGACATGCAATACCAATTCGCGTTATCAACGTGAAAAAAACCGTTCTTGTGATACATTACAGCAGTGGCCTTTGCAATATCATTCAGGGACTGTTTACATGAGTGCTAAAGGTTTCCGCGACCCTTTCCTCGCACGCTGCGCTGATGATCTCTAAATAAGTTTAAATATGAGTCGTTGATAGCATCCAAAGCATGCTCTTGAACAGTTAAACAATCTGGGATCGCAGGCTGTTCAATCGATTCAGATAAAACTACGAAGATTAGTGACTCGACAACCAAAGTGGTCATTTCTTTATCTACAGCAACAATGCCAGCTCCGTTAATAAAATTATCAAGAACATTTGGCGCATTCTAATACTGATTCCGTAACTGGGAATCTGGCATAGGGGAGCCAATAACAATCACAGATAGAGTAGAAAAGATATTATATAAAATAAATAATGTACAAACCATGGCTTATTTCAAAGACTATTCAGTCACGCATGGGATGTCATTGTTGCGATAAAGTTGTGATCGAGATTACCAATATTTCGCGTACGAGGACAAGGAGCCAGATCTGCAGACAACAATGCTACATACAACGGGGATGATACAGTCGGATTTGTCAACAATTGCATCATGGTGTTGTTCAACACCACATTATCTCGTCGAAGGAAAGGAAATCGACGTTTGCTTGGACAACGTCGATCTAGCCATGACAGTTCTTGGGCTTGCCCTTTACAGCAAAGTCAACTGGCTCGTCGATTATGTGTTTACAAAGATAACGCTGCTAACAACAATGCTGTCACAGACGAGAATCCTGACGACAATCCTGATTTTAGCGTTGAATTTCGTGCACAATTCCATTCTGATAAATATTTGGATTCAACAGAGACGTTCATAAAGATATTTTAGGAGCTAATGTATCAGTCGTGCTAACTCGTAAGGGAAACGACCACCACGCAATTTGGCATGATGCCGCCGTTATCGATGGTAAAGTTGTTTCATCCCCACTTATGCTTTTTATTTCCCCAGTGAGTCCATCAGTGGTCATAGTTATGCATTATCATCATTTATGGAGTCTAGAAGAATATATACAATCGAACTCATAACAACGACCACAGACACAGTGCAATGCGGATTCAGAGGGGTAATTACAAATAAGTAACCAACGAGGCATTAGCGTACCGCGTACGCGTTTTAAACGGGGCCCCGAGTGGCCGAGTGGTTTAAAGCGCTGTCCGTTACAGATCACTGCCATCTCACCTCTGTCTGCGTGGGTTCGAGTCTAGAATTCGGCGAATGTGGATATGTGAGAAAGCTTGCCAGTAGCTTCTCGTGGGTCAGTGGTTCTTTCCGGTGATTTCCCGGTTTCTTCCTCCACCATTAATACTGGCCGCCATGAATAGCCTATCGTGTGCTGAAAAATGGCGTTAAGCCCAACAACAAACAAACAACAAACGCGTTTTAAATGAGGGATAATCTGGACGAAGAAACTGAAAGTCCTATGATATTTGAAAAACAGTGTTTGAAGTCTCACTGAGGTTGAACAGCTAACTATAACACAAATTAGAGATTTTGTATATCTTCAAGAATAATCTTGTAGCAGCTGAGTATAATCGGCTGTTGAAATGCATATGGGCCGAGACCAAATCGTTGTCACATGCTTACAGATTTTCCAGAAAGACTACGTTTATCACGACTAATTACCTTTCTTTAGAGCAGAGATCGGCAACCTACGGCACGCGTGTCACAAGTTGGTATGTCAACAAGTTTTGTGTGGCACGCGAAGGGCAGAAAAATCTCTATTTTAACAGTGTTATTCACTTACTCGTGGCACGTGCTCGTTCCTTTTGTACTTAATCTGTAAAAAGAGGCACGCTATGTAAAATATGTTGCAGATCCCTGCTTATAAACTTGGTTAAGCAGTCTGTAGTTGACACGTACTTCAAAGCACGTGTAGGAGGAATTATTGGTAAGCCAGATTATCGATGCTTTGTGGTGATTATCTCCAATAATGATAGGATAATGCAGCGTTCAAGTTGCCGGGTGGGTATCAACAAAGCACTTGTAGAGAAATCCAAACGGTTTTATCAAACACAAGGTGGGTAACGGAACATGTGACATGAAATGCCACATCTGCGTATCTTGTCATATTGACCTGAGGTCAGCTTGAAAATATATCAGCCACGATGAGAAAACAAGCTGGATTTCATTTGAAACTTTTTCCAGTTAGGTTGACAACGACGTAGGCTCAACTATTTCAGACAGCTAAACGTTAACGCTGCCTGATAACTATTTAACTTGTTAGCGGCAGGTGCAGCCGCTATGAAACACGACAGCTGAATATTTCCATTCCTTGCTAGCCGGCAAATAACCTCTTAATGTTCTCGACGTTTTCAGAAGAATCCGGACTCTTTATCGTAAAACACATACAGCATTTAATGTAACAACGATGGTTAAAAGAGGGCAAGATGGTTGACAAAAGGCTTGCTAGGTGAAGTCCAGGAAGTAATCCAGAAAAATATTTATATGTGGCAAATTACAATTTCCGTGTTTTTCTCAACAAGGATCAAAACTGAAAGTTAATTAGCCTAAGCTATTTAATACAAACTTTGATTCATACGAGAAAAAAGCATTGATACATTACATGGGAACATCTTTTATATATCATGTGTCAATAAGGATGGATCTAAAATATCCTTAATCGATGGTCGTATATTAAGGTTTTGATATCAAAACATTTTTCTAGTTCTTGTAATATATCTATAAAGCACTTCAAATATAAGAAACCACGCTCACTTCAAAAATAAATTTGTCCGCGAAAATAAGAGAGGTTTTAAAAAAAAGATAGTCATATGTTATTAATTTAAGACATATGCCAATGTTTTGGGAGTCTTTGCGTATAAAAATATATTTGGGATGTTTGTTTGTAGGAAGCGATAATACTCCATCACTCTTGTTTATTATTAATATCACTTACAAAATTAATAGTGACATGACTATCCCGTGCATGCCTTGATTATTTCATATCACACAATTGACATGAATAAAAGAAGAACATAGTGTATATTTATTCTATTTTTATAGTGAACATCCATGGGAAACACAAATCACCCTCATGCATTTAATTTCATTCTCTAGAAAGCGCATAAAATTTTACCATACAGGTTATATAACATTTTAATTCATTCCTCTACTTAGGCTCAAATTCATACATGCAGGTTACAGCACCTATCGCCTTGCCTGTATGCATCATTCCCCATTCCCTCTTAACGAAGTGTAAATCTGTCAAAGAGGTGAAATCTATTAGAAAGATTGACACATAGTTTTTAATTGAGCTTAGCGGAGTTCTATTAACTTTAAAAACAATTTACAAATTTGAATAAGCAATTAAAACTGATATAATTAACAAAATAATTAACTGAACAGCATCTTTTTTCTCGTATCCACACATCTCCTCATGTGGCAGTATTTTTTATAACAAAAATAGCAATTATCTCCATTAGTAGCTGTAACTTCTGCACTAATAATGATCGTAACTGTACTGGATATAATGATTTTATAAGTAATAAAGAGAAGTGGAGGCGAAACCGGAACGAGGGTGTTCCAGTAGTAGGACCAAATGTAACGGCCAAACCGACGATCTGCATGCTTTCTATGAAGACTGAAAGCGACTGTCATAAGTGATTTATGATATGAGCAAAGCAGTGTAGGAATATGGAAGGTAAACTGGGTGGTCACAGAAATAAGCTAATGTATTCGCTCGAAAGATTTCGGTCGCAGTTATATCGACAAAAACAGATTGAATTAATAGACAACTAAGGAGAGAAACATGACTCAGGGGTTTTTACAGTGCACTTGAAAAAAGTTAATTGTTATGTTGCTAAAACAGCTTTGTATAGTAAAGTTGATAAAGAGTGAGTTAGATAATCAAGTGTTTCGTCTCTCTCCTTGGCAATAAAGTTTACATTTTCATCGGTTAGTCGTTTACAGTTACAATTAATTTTTATTAACACAAGTTGAAATGAATGTCGTATGCACTCGCTTATAATAGGAGTTTAACTGAAAATGACATAGGTCCAGATGTGCCGTCGCATGCTGCGTCGGTACATTAAGGTTTATGTTGCCTGTTCTTTTGATTACATTTATCAAATTACAAAGACCCGGATAGATACGTCAAGTAACGGATTAAACTCTGTTGAGGCCCCTAAACAGTCAAAATCTCAGAGCCAATTCGCAAATTATCTTTTAATACGTTTTTAATTTTACCAACACTAAAAGGCGCGGGTCTCATACTCTGCCTATTTTAGGTAATCTGGCACAGGGTGCGGCACAATATGCGGGGTCAGATACGGCTCTGTACCGTTTGTAGTTGTCCTCAACTTATAATTAATGGTATACAGTAGTTAACGTAATTAACATTTTTTTATGAGTGGAAGATAACCTAAGGGTGTATCTGGACCATAGATATGAAACAAATAAGCAAATCCGGATATGAGGGTGAAGACGTATTGAACGCGTTTAGCTGAAACTCTGTGCAATAACGAAACGGATTTCCGCTTCGGATACCCAAAATAGAAATTAACAGTCGAAATAGTTGTAAGTAAGCAAAGCAGAATGCTAATTTTAATGGGGTGGATGGGTGGTGGGACGTGATCTAGAGTAGTATGGCATTTAAAAATAAATGTGAGATATTTCATGGAGAGGAAAGCGGCTCTAGTAGAATCTTCTTGTGTATCCAATTAAAATTTGGACACATTGGGGTTTGATACGTAACATTTGTCATTCACGTCATGAATTGAGTATTCTCTTTCTTAATTGAAGTTGTTTATTCGTCAGTTTTAATTAATTTACATTAAAACAGTTACATTCACTTTTACTTTTTACGATAGCGTTTGCCAATAAAAGCATTTATTAAAGGTTGGTGTACACTACAATTGCAGCTGAATTTAATGTCTTTCTATAATCTTTAATAGCCGTTTGCATCCTTTGAAAATATGTAAGATTTTTTCTAAGGGAGTATCTACTTTTTAAGCTGTTAGGAACTATTTTCATTAATATAGTTGATATCTTTTTGAAACCATGTTTTGTTAAAATATTCGTGTCATCTATATTTGTATAGGATTGAACCATACAGAATGTTTGTTTTAAAAGGAAGAAATAATGACCATTCAGTTTAATAAACCTAGACTGATTTATGTAATTCTGAATGAGGCTCTAAAAGGCATATCCATGTTTGTTAAGATTCTTCATTAAGAGTGAAAAAAATCTTTAAAAATGATGAGGTTTTCAATATTAGTACTGAATGTTCTAAAAGACATTTCTGTTTAAAATTCTCAGAGACCAGTCTATTAAGTAAGTAGCGTAAGTTTAAAAGTATGTCTAAACTATAAAACGTTATCAACTATCACTTATAGCCTGGATGTTCTTAATTCGCTTAATATCTGTTGTAATGGATTTAGTAAAGTTGATAAAAGACAAGAAATGTTCGAGATCGCAGACCTTTTATCACTGCTATCTTTCCAAATGGCGAAAGAGCACTCTTGTTCCAGTGTCAAAGTAAACTTTAAATTCTTTAATTTTGTTTTGATAGATTCCAAACTTAACCGCCATGAAATCAAATTCATTACAATCACAAAGAAGTTTATATTCTGTACAGAATTTCAATCTGCATCCTGTTCTTTTTCTAAACCAAAATTACTTTTTTTTCTGTTTATAATTGTACTAAGACCCGAGGAATTGGAGTGTATTGAAGCAGATTTCAAACACTTTTTTGAACTCTCAAGAATAATTGAAGTATCGTCTACATATTGAGGATTAGTATGAATTTGAACAACCAACATTTATTCCTTTAGTTGGTTTTTCATAGGAGTCAACATATCGGGACATAAAATAAAGATATATTGGGAGAGATGATCGCTTTGTCTACTTCTTCTTTCAACATAAAAACAATTAGCTACCTGTCCTTTAATGGTTATACATCAATACTGTACTAATAAAGTTTAATCTATTTCATAACTGACTGTCAAAAGTAAACCATTGTATGATTCTGTCTATGTATAACCATGAAACCATCAAATTCGGTTTCCATGGAGGTCAATGAAAAGGAGAATAATTCCATGATATTTCGATGTTTCCAATATTTATCGCTGGTATATCTAAATTCGGTTTCCATGGAGGTCAATGAAAAGGAGAATAATTCCATGATATTTCGATGTTTCCAATATTTATCGCTGGTATATCTAAATTCGGTTTCCATGGTGGTCAATGAAAAGGAGAATAATTCCATGATATTTCGATGTTTCCAATATTTGTCGCAGGTATATCTCCCACTGCTACACATACTTGATTTTCTTGTATAATTGTATCGAGTTTATGATTTTATTTTCTGTACAAGAATGATCAATTTTTTTTATCACACATTTATAAGTAAAATAGATCTTCAGTCTGAAATGTTTTATTTAGGCTTGTCACCTTTTGGCACGCTGATTACGACCACCTCTTTCTAGATGGTAGATTTTTTCCTAATGTTCAAACGTTATTACTTTCACCAAAAAGAAGCCAATTTCTTTCTAAAAGAGTTTTTAGGTCTTAGGTGAAACCATCCGATTTTAGTTTTTGTTTTCATTTTGCATTTTCGGAGACTATTAGTGTCTTCTAGACAGAATACAACATACTCTTCTCAATGTTATTTAACTTCGAAATACCAGAATATATTTTTAATGCCACAAGTTCAAAAGACTTTTGTTTGCGAATTTGGATGTAAATTATTAAAGTTCTTCCAAAATTGTTTACAACTAAAAAGTTATTAAAGTAAACATTTGACAAAAATTTATTTTCATAATTTTAATTGAATGTAAGTCTATTGTTCTTAAGCAATTAACTGTTAGTAGTCTTTGAGTTCATGTTCCTAAACAAAAACGAAAAGCAAACAAAAACATAGAATTTATTTGATGTATGTAAAAATAAGTATATTGATAAATGATACACTTAAATTATTAAGTATTCTTCAATGATTAAAAAACTAAATTTCAATCAATTTATAGCATACACACATTTTGACATGCATATGTTCAATGTATGTTTAAATACAATACTTTACTGACGTAGCAGTGCGTCAAACTTTACGATTATATTTTAAAATTCGTATCAAGTTAACAGGTATGTGTATACATGTTTCCATTCGAAACGTCATTGTTCGAAAGTCTTACTAACTACGAAACAAAATGGTACAAGATGATGAACATAAAGGACATATTAGTTCCAGCTGGTGGAGTTAATTAATAAACCAATTAGATAGTTATTTTATACTGCTACTATTTTGTTTCTATAATTGGTAGTGATAGTGGTCGCAGTGATGTGGTGGTAGTGGTGGTAGTGATGATGGTAATAATAGTGAAGTAGTTTTCGTTGTAGTATTGCCATAAGCTAATTTCAATTGATAACGAAATACTGAACAATCAGGTTTAACAGCTTCTTAAGGCAAATTCAATTGTTTTAGCACATGTATTGTTGGAAATCAGTAGTGTCTGAAATCTTGAAGCATTCGCGAATTATTTCTTGATGAAAACACGAATTGACTTAACCTTTCAGATGTACTCGTCATACATTTATTCAGCTTAAGTCTTCGACAGTGGATGCAGTAATTGCGATATCTAAATGGAATGGTAGGTATGAAAAACGAATAACCCTGTTTAATTACAATGCTGTTTGCCAAATGGTAGCAATAATTTGTTCCTTTAACTCATAATCCTTATTTTGTGTATGAAATCTTATTTTCTTTGGCGTCATGCCTCTTACCAATTTACATTTCACTGAAGAACAAGAAATCCAAGATTATAGGGAAGCAAAAACAGTCTTTCATATATGATCGTGCGGCTGAAGGCTACTAAATAACTTTGCTGGGAACTATGAGGGTTGTCATCAGACAGCAACCAATGACTGGATTTCATAATCCTTCCACTTTTCCGCCTCTGCTGTCGGAAATTATGGACATATAATCAGATGTACCAGTCTGCCGCTAATGGTTATTGCCATATCTAATCCTGCTCGCGGAACACGCAAAATCTGGCCTTTGACGCGCGCGTGGAAATGGACAATGAAAGTGGTCTAAAAAATTTGCACAAGAAGAGAGACCTTGAACGAACAAACTAGATACACGCTTTATTTGTCTATTATATCAGTTTACAGTTTCTATCGTTTAATTTTACTGACACTTATGCAATCTTTTTTTTTCTGCATTTGCTTCGTTTGCTTTCCTTTTCTTTTTGTTCCTTTTTATAAGCCAAATGTCATGTACTTTGGCTATAATATCTTATTACCAAAATTTGGATTGCTCTGTCATGGAATCAATTAAATCAATAGAACAATAAATTAACAAGGCAATCGGAAGTATCATCAATCATACAGATGGATAGGGCTCATGTGAGAAAAGGTTGTTGGCTTATTATAATGTCAGCAAGACAGAGAGAGTTAAGTTCTCTGATAGAACATAATGGATTTTTTACCCAACCAACAGCGAATACGCAACATTCGAGCTCTGTACTGATACGCTTTCGAGAAATATTATGTACAACTTGTAAATCTATCAAACTATATGTACAAAATGCATAACTGATTGTACCGATTTGCTGTCTCCAGCAGTGCAAACGAATCATAATTGTTTATCTGATTTGGTATTCCGTAAAAACTGTAAATTCGGAACTATTTGCTTAATACAGTTCAAGTATACTAAATACTGAAGTCTGAAATTGAAATTGAAATGATCCTCGCAAAACAATTTACGATATTATAACAGTAAGTTGTTGCTATTTAATGTAATGGGACTATTTCCTTGGCAATATTTGTCTTTCTGTATAGATTACCAGAAACATGTTACCATATTCTCTTCAGAATATATATATATATATATATATATATATATATATATATATATATATATATATATATATATATATATATATATATATATATATATATATAGTTAGTTACTTAGGTAGGTAGGTAGGTAGGTAGTATATACGCAGTATCAATGATATACCACTCGATGTATACATTTTTGATTAAAAGAAACCGTGGCTTGCCGAGTTTCCTTTTAATGAAAAATTTATACATCGAGTGGTATATCATTGATACATCGCTCATACTATACGTGTATTTTATTTATATCACATACAAATAGATATATTTGCCCTTGGAACGGAGTTACGATTTGTTCGAAGCAACTGTATAATGAACTCCTCACATCCTAGCGAGTGTCTGCCACAAAATGTAGTTTCATGCATTGTCTTATTGTTCGCATTCACATATGCAAATTGATATGTTGATTGTTTTCTTTTGAGTTCACAATTATTAAACACACGATGTAAACATGAAAGCTGGTTTTTATGAAGAAAGTAATGCACTACAAACACGGTTAGCTTTTTGTACACTGAAAATTAACACTCAGGCACTCACTTTCTGGCGTTTGGAAATTAGCGTGGAATAGAAACCAAGCGAAATGACGAATCAGCAAGATGTAAAAAAAACGTTTTGATATATTTACAGCTGATCTGTAAATAAATTCTGATAACTAAGAGAAAATCCCCATCATACGTATTTTCGTGGAATTTCAACCATATCTAGCTACGGTAATCGATCGATCGATCGATCGATCGATCGATCGAGAGAGAGAGAGAGAGAGAGAGAGAGAGAGAGAGAGAGAGAGAGAGAGAGAGAGAGAGAGAGAGAGATTTAAAACCAACATCAGCGCATTAAATATGTGTACCTCTTAACCGACAAATTTAACTTACAGTATTGATATGCTATTAGAACTATGTAGCATCGATGTTATGATTACTGTAAATCGATCCCAAGGAAAATATAAACATACGGTTACGATAAACCTAATTCTTCTAGGTTACTTGATGCAAGTTCAGTTTTAATTTTTTCTTCCAGCGCAATTTGTTTCTCTCTCTCTCTCACTTTATATATTTGCATCAAAGAGAGAGGTAAATGGATTCTGATGAAATTGCGTACCATTTTAATTTCATTTAAAAATAGGGACTATTAATACTTGTTATTATTAGTTTCATTTATGATTAATGAGTAGATCAATATGCATGCAATTGAAAGAATGTTTATATATTCGTATTTTTGTGCCATGGGAGGATCATAATTTAAGATACCAATAGTATATTATTGGTATATAAAATTGCTTTATACCAAAGCATTAAAAGCCATATTATTATTATTATTATTATTATTATTATTATTATTATTATTATTATTATTATTATTATTATTATTATTATTATTATTATTATTATATTATTATTATTATTATTATTATTATTATTATTATTATTATTATTATTATTATTATTATTATTATTATTATTATTATTATTATTATTTTCATGCTCTTTCAACATTTAATTGAGCAATCAACGTTCCTGTATAAGCAATACAAGGACAACAAAGTGTCCCAGTTAGTACCATGCAATTCGCTATTATTCAAAGTATGATGATTTACCATTAACCCTTACAATTTGTATAGAATGTGGAGTTGAAGAAAGAAGAGGAAATTAAACTTGCCCCTGCGCCTCCCCCCCAAAAAAAACTAATTTGCACGGACAACAAATTGAAATAGTCCCCATCCCATTTTACAGAGTGAACGGACTTAATATAACGACGTGCATTTAGTCATGTCTTCGTTGTCACTATTGTTGACATGGTTTTACAGGAAGAGCTCCACGAGAAATTCGCTAAATCTATGTATACCTAACGACCATTTTTTGACGGGATGGGTGATCGGATGATGAACATATAAACAGGATATTAGAACAAAATTTTGTATGTACTTACATGGGTGGATTTATTATTCCCATTTAATTCTGTACTGCTAATGTTTTGGATTGCCAGTATTTCATGTAGAAAAGAAACAGTCGAAAAAATTTATTACTTACCTTTGAAAATCTCATTTATACAATATTCTTCGTGCGCTTATTTAAGAAAATATTGAGATGATAATAACATGCAGAACGAAATTCCTCCTCATTTTTCCTGCCACTCGGTTATGAGGGCTTCATTTCTTCTTCGTCATCTCTCTCTCTCTCTCTCTCTCTCTCTCTCTCTCTCTCTCTCTCTCTCTCTCTCTCTCTCTCTCTCTCTCTCTCTCTCTCTCTCTCTCTCTCTCTCTCTCTCTCAGAATGAAGAGAGATAGAAGTGCAATTGGTTTAAACTTTCTACAACTGATGCCTTTTATAAGGAAAAGAAAAGTTCCATAGGTTCATGATTGTTTAGTAATACGTTTACCAGAGATTAATTTGTATTTCAAATATAGTAATTAAAAACCTGTCTTTCCAAATATATCAATATTAATGTATATAACTTTCAGCATGATCTTATTCCATTGAAATAATTACTAAAAATGTAATAATGCTGTCAATCTTGAATTTTTTTTATATCGTCGGTGGCTGATGTAAACGCATAGAAAGCGAGATACCAATAGTCGACCTTCACAGGTTGTGTATTGTAACCGGAGTGTCGTACAGGATTTTTCGTTGTTATTATCATTGTCATTATACGAACAACAAGTTTCGACCGTGTAATAGTGGTATCCATGTACCAATATCGCTGAAATCAAATGATTTTTGCAGTCTTATAGTGGTAACTATCTGAAAGAGGTTAGTATTAGATGAACCAAATTTTGACGAATTCGCGAGTAAAGTCTACAGCTGAGGTCTGGTTTAAACAGGAACCGACTTAGGTAGATTCTACCATATCAAAATGTGTGTGTGTGTGTGTGTGTGTGTGTGTGTGTGTGTGTGTGTAATTTACATTTTAACGTAGCTTTATTAATTTCTCAGTTTTATCGCTAGGATGTCTGCAGTGTGGCAGTTTATAATGATTACTAACACTGGGGCATCATGCCGCAGACATGAAGCATGATGTCCCGCCCATTCATATTATCCTGACACCATACCGACCAGTCCTAACACTAACCTCTTAATGATGTTCGCCAAGCGAGGCAGCTGTTAATACCATTTTGTAAGTCTTTTGTATGACTTTCCGGGGATAGAAACAACGACCTCTATATCAGATATGTACACCCCCGCCCAAAAAAATATTTAAAAAAATTAAAAAAAAAGAAAATGAAACAACCTCAAAAATTAAAAGAACAAATCCCCCACAAAACGCCACCCCCAATAAACCCCACCAAAAACCAAACCTAACCGAAACAAATGCACTATATAGTGAAAGCATTTCAGAATGAAAGGACGCGCGATATTCCGATCGTAAAAGAATTAGATACGTGACCAACAACTATAAACAAAACATGTTAACTGCATCGCGTCAGGATGTACTTTTAAAAAAAAAAAAACAAACATTTTTTTTTTATAGGAACGAACGATGACTGAGTTGAATCAGCTTCACATTCCTGATGCGAAAGCAATTAACCGGGCAGATTTAATTGGTTTGAAACACAGAAACAAACAGGAATACTTGCAATGATAATAATCAATTCATGTAACGAGTAATTTAATTGCTTCAACGTCATCCAGTTTGATAAATCTGCTCCCAAGTCGATATTGACATCTTGGTGATTTGGGACCTGCTCTCGCTTGTCCATAAAACATTGCATTGTTTGGTTGCTGGATAATCAACGGAACAGCTGATTATTATCCGATGTAGCCAGGTACTCCATAATGTCTCACTGGACATTTTGTGTATTTGTTTTGTTTTGTTTCGTGAGGCATTTTCATCGGACAATCACATACTGCAGCAATATGAGAATAATTCAACATCAGAGTTTGAAACAACTTAACTAATAAATTTTGTGCAAGCGTCCTCGCAAGATTTAAGTAACATGTTTAGATTAATTAGTTATATAAATAACTGCTTTTATACTGAACCGCCACGACCACCAACCCCTCTTTTAACAATAAATTTTGACAGCAAAGAGCTATTTGGAATATTTTTTTTCTCTCTGACAATTCGGCTTACACTATTAGTATGAGCCTTCGGCGTGATTAACGTTCACTGGTATTACAACAAATTGGCATACTTTTAATCACAGCCATTTCGACTTAGAGATATTTATTTCTGTAGCAGACATAATAAAAAAATACGTAAACCAAGTTGCCTTCTCATTTGCAGCTCAAGCTAAACATTTTATCCAAAATGCTAGTCTAACTGTGACAAGCAGTTACCATGCAAGCCAACCCAGTGTCAAACTTAACTCAAAGTAAACGTAAACCAAATTACATTTAATTTCTGTGTCAATCTATGTACATTGGACTGAGGCTAATTAGGCGAATGTCTTCTGCCTTGGGGCTCACTGGACAGTTATTTTCATGAAGTTTTGACAGACTATGGTTGCTGTAAAATAAGAATATTTTCTACATTATATATAAAGACTAACCTATGTTTTTTGAGGATATATGCATGTCAGATTTTAATTAAGTTGTTTAGGTTAATTCCTTGTATAATCGATATTTTTTACACTGAGAAAACACTACCCCAATCTCTCCTTTTCGCATTAATTTTTGGCAGTAGGTAGCTAGTTTGAATATTTTCCTGTGACAAGGCGACTCAGACAATCAGTATGTACCTTAAGCATGTTCAACGTTCGCCGGTAATCCACCAAACTGGCTAGCATCTAACCACCCATAACCATCTCGATTTTCATATATTTACCTCTGCAGCAGACATACGTAAACCAAGTCAACTTTTTATTTGCAGCTCAATTTATGCATTTGATTTTTAATGTTAGTCTAACTACTATAGGCATTCAACGGCGAAGCCAACCCATTTTTGAGCTTAACTCAAAAGTGTTAACCAAATTTCATAAATAGTTCTATATGAATTTATAAACACAAGACTTATTCTTTTCAGGTTTATGCCATTTACCTTAAAAAATTAATTAGTATCAGAATACGAAACTATCCATTAGGACCAAATGGCGACTTGCTTTAAGGCTGTAGGTATCACGGTGCCAATTGTTTTGTTTTTTTCATTGACCGCAATGCTAATGTTTTGTGAAATAAATATACTTTCTATGCTACCTGAACATGCATGTCACACACTGTTACAGAGAATAATGTCAATTTGATAACAACGAAAACAGGTACTCCATTGCATTTAAGAGAGATAACTCTTCTGGATCTAGACAGGGGTAAGAGTTATCTAGTTACACCGGACACATTTTCAGTCATGTGTACCATAATTTAAAAAAAAATCTTTAAAAAATACAAAATGTGATCTAGATATGAATTAACATAATCTCACATGTTGCCAAGAGGATCAACTTTTTTTGAAAGCCTAACCGAAAGTACAGCTCTTACATTATGCTCCAATCACAGATAGTGTTGTTGTTTATTTCTGAATGCAACTTTAAGCTACACTTTAAGCTCCGCCCACCAGGGGTTGTACAATTGGTACTGTTATAACAATAGCCAACCTTAATTTTTTCAATAACATGTGATATAGCTTGGGACTGTACAAGTAACAAGTGTACTAAGTTCCGCCCACCTGGGGTTGTACAATTGGTACCATTATAACAATGGCCAACCTTAATATTTTCATTAACCTGGGATATAGCTTGGGACTGTACAAGTAACAAGTGTTACTTAGTCTCGCTTGTCAGAAACAATTTTACGAGGTACCAAACTGTGTTTTATATTAATTTGTATGTAATTGTCTTTGAACTTTTTCAGCTGCTGTTTTCATATTTGTGCTTTACTAATAAGGCATATTTTTGGAATAAAATGTTTTAACTAAGAGTTGTGTCTTATTCACGTTAACACTTCCTGAACTTCAGATGGGTGATATGGGATAAATCACATCATATCATTATGTAATAATTAGGTCAAATGTCAGTGTACTGAACAGTACATACCTCTTCTACTTCATTAAGTACAATTCACCTAAACTAAAGGACTTTATCTTCGTTTGGTAGATGCAGAACTTAACAATAGAGAGAGGTGGACATGATCCAATCTTATTATAAAGTATAAGCAATCATCACTTTACACTGTCTACAGATACATGAGGTCACTAACCTCCAGTCAATATACAAAGGTCAACCTACCCATCCTCATTGTAATACAAATAGGAACCTTCCCTCCTTAGTGTAGTGAATAAAATTAATGCAATAAGCCAGTCTGTCATCAAATATAGTATATTCACATCTTCTAAGTGGTTATGCTGCATTGGGGGTGAAATTTGGGGAA
The DNA here is from genome assembly GCA_016746295.1 of Potamilus streckersoni. Taxonomy (NCBI): domain Eukaryota; kingdom Metazoa; phylum Mollusca; class Bivalvia; order Unionida; family Unionidae; genus Potamilus; species Potamilus streckersoni. The sequence goes on along the minus strand of JAEAOA010000822.1, from coordinate 4,127,901 downwards.
TAAAATATAGAAAAATGCCAAAGATAAACAATAAGTATAGTGAGTCAAATGGAGTTAAAACAGGAGGAAAATGTGTGTCTAAAAGATATTTATAACTTATGATAAAGGAATTAAAGGAGACAAAAGCATCAATGAGGAAAATGAAAAGCAAAAGTTTCATGACCTTACCTTGGACAAATATATGGAGGCAGTGCCCTATAGGTCCAAGGACAGTTCGAAGGAACATGTGATACAACATCCCTCACAGGCACTGAAATTTCAAGTGAAGTGTTGTTCATTCCCATCTAATACATAAGAGTGAATAATTTAGAAAATATAGATGCATATAATTTATATTTCTTTTGCATTAGAAATTAGCAGAAACTGGCTACATTCATGCAGAAAAATACCAAAACCAAACAAAACATCTTTTATCAGGTTTTAAACTTGTAAACTTTACTGTGAGAAATTATTAAATTGCTTCTACTTATATTTTCATCAAGACTGAGGGCTAATATAGTACTTCACAAACCATTTCTTTATTTTTATAACCAATCAATGAAAATATGAGTTTTTATTTCTTGAAATGTTACGTCTGGTGTAAGGGAGATAACTAATTTTTATACATACAGAGGGGTCATTTTATTTCCTCCAATATATTATCTATGATGTATTAACTTCAATGCAATTAAATTATCCAAAAATACATTATTGACAAGTGGGAACCTAATATTCAGTCTTCTGTATGTAATTGAGTCCTCAAGAGTGATGTAATATTGTTTTCTGAGGTGAGGCGTCTTGTTTGATTTCACATAGTTAATGTTGTCTACAATACCGACACGTGGAGTACAGCATTCCATAGACATGCCGATATGATCTCATGCCAATTTAGATTCTTGCGATGGGATGTAAAGTTTAAATAACAGCGATTACTTGAATGGAAGGAATGGGCAATATGTGACTAATATGGTTACCACTCAATAATGTTGGACCTGTTGTTTTAATTTGCATGATTTATCATATTTGACAGGTAAAATAGTCAATATTTGGCTAAAATCTACTATAATATGTTTACATAACTTACTTTGTTGCATCTTTGCCAATCTTGGAGCTGACAACATAAAAATAAAATCATCAGGCAATACAAGTCTATGTCTGTCACATCAAAAGCCCCAATCTTAAGTCAACTTGTGCTATTTTCTTAAGATTTCATACATTTTATTCTTAAACGATTGCCAATATTTGACCAGAAATGTTCAGCATACATTAGTTTTACCACAACAAACTAGTACAGTTCATAAATGCCGCGTAAATGTATGCGTTTCTATGGATACACTGGGAGGCTGTTCTTCCCTTTAGGTATCACGGTACCAATTGTTTTTCCATAGACCGCAATACTAATGTTTTGCAAAATAAATATACTTTCTATCCTACCTGAACATGCATGTCACACACTGTTACAGAGAACAATGTTAGATTGTCAATTTGATATTAACGAAAGCAGGTGCTCCATTGCATATAAGAGAGATAACTCAGCTGGAACTAGACAGGGGTAAAAGTTATCTATTTACACCAAACACATTTTCAGTCATGTGTACCATATTTTAAAAAAATCTTAAAAAAAAAATACAAAATGTGATCTAGATATGAATTAAGATAATCTCACATGTTGCCAAGAGGCTCAGCTTTGTTTGTAAGCCTAACAGAAAGTACAATTCTTACATAATGCATTAATCACATCTAGTTTTGTTGTTTATTTCTGAATGCAATGTTCCCTACACCTTAAACTCCGCCAACCTGGGGTTGTACAATTGGTACCATTATTCCTGTATTATTCTATGTTATTTATCTAGTTGTGACGCATCGGATTTGATGCAGATAGCAGAAATCTTCCTTGAATTGATCGTAGCTCAAGTGTTACTTGAAATATATCCAACTGACAATTGTCTAACAAACATTGACATATTGCAGACGATTCTGTCTGCAATAACTACAATGTTTTATGAAACGTTGAAATCATATTCCTAATTAATACCAAAACAGGTTTTGGAGCTGATTTATGGAACTAAACGCTGTCATGTGGCCAAGATCACTTTGCGAATAAACTGTGGAACGGATATACGTTGCAGTAAAAAAAAAAAGTCGCACGTGTAAACAACTGCAATTAACACCAAGAAATTGACGGCCGTCACATTTTGTGATTCTTTCTTGTAAATTGGTGTTTTTATCAACGAAAATTAGCATGCAGTGTATGCTAGAAGTTGATTGGATATCAAACAAAACTGCGCTGATGCCTACATCTGAATTTGAAATTAACATAGCAAGATTGGTCATGATTGGCAGGCATCTATTTTTCTCCACAATTTTCCTGATGCACTTAAAGACACAGACAAAGAACGTGTGGTGTTTTCATTATCTAACATACGAAGTACATGATGAAATCACATATGCTTAGAAAATGACCTTGGCCACAACCAGTCGGTGTTTATACACCCGACAATAAAAAAAACTTTCGTAAACCGCGAGTCATATTTACGTTCTAAATAAACACGATATTTCTTTCAAAAATAGCAGATCCCGTGAACATAATCATCATAATAATAAAATATAATAATACAAAAATGAAAAAAAAAATTCAAATTTTAACACACAAGTAATTAAACTACATGGTTGTAACAGCTGCCACGTTACACCATTACGATATAAGGGGTGGTTTGTTCTAATTTCGCTTGAAATGCATTAAACATTTCAAATATGGTCCATCGTGACTACCGAACGAAACAGCTAGGCTAAACCATTACGGTATCGGGATGGTTTGTAATATTGCGCATGAAGTGTACAAAACATTTCAGACATGGTCCATAGTGGCTACTGCACGAAACAGAAATAATCAATTTTATTATTTGTAAAGATTAAAAATCAAACACTTCGACTCGGACGGTTCTATATATTTTTAAAGATGTCCTCTTCTAAATTAAGTAATTTTCAAACCTTGGCTCTGTTCCGTGACACCGAGTAGAATATCAAGGAAAATCTCAAAACTAACTCCAATTCTGTGTTTGTGTATGCGTGTGTATGTGCTCGCTCAAGACACGCAGTCGGAACATTCACTTCGACAATTTTATTTTGATTTTTTTATTGATATTTCATTAATAAAAATCTAATATGAACATATATATGCAGGATAACTTCTAGGCTTTACTGTTGACCGATGTTGACCTTTCCCTTCATCGGTTAACAAGAAATGACCCCAACTTGCTAATGTGAACATCGTCAGCAAGGCACTGACGTTTTATTAAGGAAGCGTGAGGTCTTGTGTAAAACTTTTTTTACGAATCTAAAATATAGAAATTATTTTAACGCGACAAGGTTTTGAATGTTAGAAGCTTAGATAATTTTATCTTGATTTATTGTTTATATTTCGTGTAAACACTTATTGGCAGGAGAAATTTTATGTTTGAATGTTGACCGATATTAGCCTTTTCCCGGGTTGGTTTAACCGGAAATGCCCCTTCCTCATCGGATTGGTAATGTGAACATTGTCAAATGGCTCTGACGTTTCATTCGGAAAGCGTGAGAGCTTCTGCAATTTCTACGATGCTAAAATAGGAAATTATTTGAACACGACAGGGTTTTTGAATGTCAGATTTAAAAAATATTTTTTGAAACAGACAAAATCTAAAGCAAAATTTATTAAGGATTCTAGTTATAAGAGTTTAATTTTCGTTTTTTTTTTTTGTTTTATTTTCTTCGTTTATTGTGAAATAAGCTATCAGTGGCCTAACCACATTGCTTAAATATTGCCCAGACGGAAAGTGTTATTTAAATTGCGTGTTTTTTCAAGTAACAGTTTATATTACGATAAACGCAGGACAAAATCAATATTAAACTCTTAAATGCATCGTCTATCGCGGTTCCACAACAAATATTAGTGACTATATAAATATTTGATTTTTTTAGATGCAACGCTGGTCTGATGAAACTTGTTTCTAGAAACGACATAGCGGGAAGATACCGAGATTTATTTGTGTCTTGATAACATCTCAATCGTAGCTTGGTCACAATTTTATACTTTATAAAAGCGTTTGATTCCTCGTTACAGTTAGAGACACATTAAGTTTATGTTCTTTGAAAAGAATTTGTTTTATAATCACGCATAGAAAGTACAAAAAGTTGCATGTTAATAATATCGAAGATCCTGTCAGAAAAAATAAAAGATATTAGGAAAAAAGCATGTACCATCAAATCTTTGCTAAAGTGTACTAAGGGAAAATACTCGTGAGAAGAGTCATTTATTAATGAAGAGTTATATTCCTTGTTTGTTAGTCCGTAATGGACACGCACAGAATGACTTTTCTGTAATTAGGAAAAAGCTTTTTGTTAACCGTTTAAAGATATTATCACAGTCCATTTCTAAAATAAATACTCCAAATATCTTTATTATTTTATCAAAGTTCTACATGTTGTGAAAGAGGAAATATTTTTGCATATTATCTAGGGGATGCCAATTGATCGTCTATTGATGGTGATATTTGCTTGACTGACATTCGTTCAAATTTGCTGCTGCGATTTTATTTAAAAGGAAAATTTAAAAAAATCAGCTGCAAGGGTTAGAGAGAATAGGACAGATTTCTTTTTGTTGGTATCCACACTGAATATGACTTGCCTTTTTTAAATAAATAGCTTCGATCTCCACTTCTTTTGACGTCTTTTAAATGCTAACCATCGTCTCAGCTGCTCAATAGAGTAATATTCTATCAAATATTACGTCATTTCGTAACCGGTAATGTTAGCCGGCATTTTCAAAAATTGTTTTTATGTGACTTAATTTCACACCTTCTATGATAAGGTTTTAACTGAAATATATACTGCTATAATTATCACTTAACTATTATTCTAATGTTGCTTTATTATTTTGAGTTAAAGTTAATTTGCTTTATATTTTAATTAAAATAATGGATCTGGCCAACCATACAATGATCTGTCCAAAGCCGATGCTACATTCTACTTTTAGATATGAGGTAGTTATCCCTACCGTGGCATAAGGTACGCTATAACAACACTATATTGTATTACACTCCCGTTTCGAGAATCGGCAGTGAGAAACAGGGACATTCATCCAACTGGAAATATATATTTTTTTATTATATTTTTTATTTTTTTAATCAAATATATGACTTGACTTCCTATAGTTAAAGCTTCATAGCACACATTAAGCCAGTTTTTCCTTCCAATTCAAGAACAATAACTCTTGCGTAATTCTAAGTGTACGCATGCGCACTATGAAACTGTTTATCGGTATATTATTCTGCACGCGTATTGATGCAGCGGCAATCGTTTCCATATTTTTGTCAACACCTTGATGCATTAAATTATTCGTTTAAAGATTTCTGCCAACACCACTGAAAATATCATTATGAATATATCAATAAACTGGCAGCACAATTCTAATTTACTGTTGGCATTCAGTCATACTTTTCACTTTCAAATCATTTTTAAATGCTGACAAAGAAAATAATCTAATTTGAAGAAGAGAGTCCCACGTGCAAAAATCATACACGATGATGTGTAAAGTGGGTACACAATTATTACACTCTTCTGATTTTTTTTTCTAATCCATCTTTTTTGGTCTTTTTATTTATTACGAATCCATGGTTAACTATTTTGGATCACCGCGTTTAAATAATGTCCATTCATATCAAGTTACGTTTGGGTACCTGAAATGAGTGAATCTACCAGATTAAATCTAGCACCAGCGATACATCATTCAGTTCTAAGGGAATAGACTCGTGGAAAGAATATTTTGTTAAGAAAGAGTTATATCCCTTAGTTCTAATCGGTCATTGGCACGCACGATATGCGTTTCTACCGTAGAAATTGATAGTCTTCTCATCGCATGTGTCAGATAAAAAAATTGCTTGAATGAAGATAATAGTGCATTTTATTCTTAGAATATAATTGCTTACCCGATACAAACATATATTGAATGAAACTGCTTGTCTATTGTCTCTTTTCAGAGTACTTGTTCTTCTCTTGTTTATTGTCTATTTTCAGAGTATCTGTTCTTCACTTGTCTATAGTCTATTTTCAGAGTACCTGTTCTTTTCTTGTCCCTGATCTATTTTCAGAGTATTTTTTCTTCTGTTTTTTTTTTTTTTTTTTTTTTTTTTTTTTTTTAAGGTGAATGTAGAATTAGATTAAAGCCATATTGGTAATGATTTTATGGAAATTTCTTTTCAATATGAGCGCTATATTAAGATCATAATTGTATATTTTTGAAATGAGTTATTGATGAGGTGCCAGAAGTGAAACCTTTTACCAGGTCACTTTTTTTTTCGTTGTTTTACTGTTAATATAATCTACGTCAAAGATTTCAGTGTAAAGTCATTTGTTCCCAACCCGGTCGCGACCCAAATGATAGTCGTGGAAATATTCTGTTGGATCATAAAGTGTTGCTAGGAATTTTTTTTTAAAGATGGCAAAAGTTATTGAAATATGGAAACGGGGTTGTAAGGATCAGAAAAATATATTTTAGGGTCGAGGCCAAGAAAGGTTGGGAACACACTTCTGTACGTTCATCTTTGTCGACACCGTTGATTAATAAAGGATTTATTAGGATAGAGACATACAGGAAACATTAGTACTGACAAACAAATGAAGGTAATATACGGGGAAGAAAATAGTAAACGGAATCCAGATTTCTACCCTTTGATATTTACGATCTACTATATTCCTATAGTGATACACCAACCCAGATTCCAGACAGACCTATACCATTACTACCTAAACTCTTTGAACTGGAAAATCTTGGTATAAAATGTAATGCTGCAGTAATTAAACATAGCGACCGGTTTTTGAATGTGTACAGGAAGGGCAAACGTAATGTATGCTATGTATGGACATGAATAGGAAGGGCAAAAGTAATGTATGCTATGTATGGACATGAATAGGAAGGGCAAAAGTAATGCATGCTATGTATGGACATGAATAGGAAGGGCAAAAGTAATGCATGCTATGTAAGGACATGAATAGGAAGGGCAAAAGTAATGCATGCTATGTATGGACATGAATAGGAAGGGCAAAAGTAATGCATGCTATGTAAGGACATGAATAGGAAGGGCAAAAGTAATGCATGCTATGTATGGACATGAATAGGAAGGGAAAAAGTAATGCATGCTATGTATGGACATGAATAGGAAGGGCATAAGTAATGTATATATAGAGGGAAATATGATGATGATGTTCGATCATCGGTGTCGATAAGGACCATACATGTCATTGATTCATTATGGGGTGTTCGTATATGGTTGATCAGTCCGATCTGGGCCCGGAAGAGTCTCTTGCAGTGGGGACATGTATATGCAGGTTGCTGACTGGGAGCTGCCAAAGTCAATGCCAAAATTCTTCAGCGAGGTCTTGTGTGTGTCCTTGTAACTCTTCTGTTGACCACCGTGAGATACCTTGCCTTGCCGTAGTTCTCCATAGAACATATTCTTAGGTAGGCGTTTTTCCGGCATGCGGACAACATGGCCAGCCTATCTGAGTTGTGCCTTGCTCAGCATGGCGTGGATGATTGTCATGCCAGCCAATGAACACCTCTGTGTTCGGTACCTTGTATTGCTATCTGATCGTAAGCAGTTTTCCCCAGGAGCTCAGATGGAAGTTGTTCAGTTAACATGGCGGCTATGCACAGTCCAGGTCTAACAAGCATAGAGGAGGGTGGGTAAAACAACCGCTGCGTTGACTTTGAGTTTGCTGGCAAGCATGATGCCTCTCCTATCTCAGACATTTGAGCGTAGTTTGCCAGATGGCTTTGATAATCCTGGTGTTGACCTCATCGTCTATGCGGACTGCATGTGATAGGGTGCTGCCGAGGAGCTTTTAGACATTGATAGTGATAGATAGGTTCAGAAAGTCTTTTCCAGGACTTGGCTGATGCAGAACCTCGGTCTTGCTGGTGGAGATGGTGAGTCTGAAGTTGGTGCACGCTGTGGAAAAGATGTTCATGCTCTAGAGCATGCCTGCATCCGTGCTATAGTTTATGGCACAGTTCCGAATGTATTCAACTTGAACTTTGGCATTGGCTTGAAGCCTCCTCAGGTTGATCAACTTCCCATACCGACTGTATCGGAGACCGACTCCCACATCATTGTCCTTGAAAGCGTACATAAGCACAGCGGAGAACATGAGGCTGAAGAGAGCGGGGTTTGAGAAGCATCCTTGTTTCACACCATTCATAACGTCAAAGGGTGCGGAATAGTTTCCCTGCTCCTGGACTCTGGCAAGCATGCCATCATGACATTGCATGTATGTATAAGACATATATAGGAAGTTATAATATTTCGTAGGAATTATTGCTTATATGTATAAACATTATTTGCAAAATTGACATCATTTGAAAGGAGATGATAGCGTGTAAAATACCTGATATTTTGGTAACAAAGTTGAAGAGAATAAAACACCACAGAGAAATGAATGCACCAGCAGATGTCCACCGGTCATTGCTCTAAGCCTAAAACTATAGCTAAGATTCTATTGATTATTGATGTTATTAATTGATATGATCCTGTGGTATTCAAGATAGCTATAACAGCATATTCTCTAATATGAAATCTATAATTATCGACGAATTAACACGATCCTAAAATACAACAGAGTTTAACAGTTTCTTAAAAGTTGTTCAGGTCTAGAAATATTCATAATGGCAAACCTTAATATCAATCTGCAAATGATATTTTATATGATAAAGAACCGACCTACATTTTTCCGTACTGTTGAAATCAAATCTCAGTTATTAGTTTCGGTTCAGTACCCAAGAATGTAGTCCCAGTCTATTTTTAGAGCATTTTCCCTGTCTCCTTTCGGTGGTGATACAAGAGTTAGATTTATGCATTCTTGGTATAAATGTAAATGTAAATGTGTATTCTTTTAAAATAATAGCTTATGGGGTGGTTGTCTGTGTGTATTTTGGCGATAGCTAAAAGTGAGTAATAAGGCTTGGTAATGATCCGGAAGTGAAATCTGCATTCCATTGTACCATGCTTTGTTCAGAGTCCAGCTTCTCAAACAAATGCCGGTGAACCAATGACAAGAGCTTCACCATGAGTTCACATTTGAGGTTATTTTAGATTAAGATATGATTTATATTGGTTGTTACAGAATAAAAAGTTCACTACTGATAAACAAATGTAGAGAATATATAGGAAACTTAATTGTGATCTGAGTCCATAGTGATAAAGAATCGGGCTACCTTATTCCAGACTGATAAAGAACCGGGCTACCTTATTCCAGACTGATAAAGAACTGGGCTACCTTATTCCATACTGATAAAGAACCGAGCTACCTTATTCCATACTGATAAAGAACCGGGCTACATTATTCCAGACTGATGAAGAACCGGGTTACCTTATTCCAGACAGATAAAGAACCGAGCTACCTTATTCCATGTAAACGTCAATGCAAAATGAAATTTTACTGCTAACTTGGGGTCTATCAGTAGACTTACGAGATAAAAATATAAATACAAATAATTAATGGTGGTAATAGAGATATAAAGAAAGATAGAACAACAATGGTAAAGAAAGATGCATTCTGGCCAATATTTTGGAGATAAACAACAAAGTGGGAGTAGAAATTATAATAACTATTCTGAGTTTACGCGTAGCCTAGTTATTTAAATATTACTTCTGTAGGTTTACTTAATCTAAGAAGTATGTTTATATTTGTGTTATCTGGGAACGCAATAAATATTTAAACACTAATCATTTTAGATACTTCTTACTCATACAGTTTTCTTATTTAAAAAATGTTGACATTGGAAAAGATAGTGAAACGCAGCACTTATATCTCATGAGTTAATAATTCAAATTTTCTATGAGATATCTTGTCCAAATCTTACCAGATTTAAGAACCACCGCAAATGCAACAAGAGCAAAGACAGCCATAGTCCTTCAAGCAGAGGGTAGAGGAAGTGAGTCAAATTTTCTCCACTCTTCCCTCCTGCCTATACGAATCCCTGTAGTCGGGTACTATGGAGCAAAATTTGAGATGTCTGCGGAGCTCAGACCGGGAGTGAAGGGTAGACACTAGGTATCGAAAATAAAAAACAATTTCCTTTTTAAGGCCAACTAAATCTCTCCGAAAAGAGAGATCATACACAAACGCATTTACACTCTATGTGTTATAATGTATTTATGTTTGTGTAAGTCTACTTGTTTGAACGGGTACATGAGATTCGTTGCTCGAAACTTTGTCAAATAATGCATACCTCTTTAAAAGGTTTCAAAATTTAAAGATGGTAGAAAATATAAAATGAGTGTTACTTCTAGAGGAATCGGAAATAGTAGCTAATGAAATTTGCAAATATTGACCATTGTTTCTTATTGTGATTGTTTTCTTCAGGCAGCCAGCAGAGGGGGTATGATTTGAAACATAAATCATACAAAAATATATTTTTTAAAGGAAAGATATTTGGAATGCTACATATAAGAAGCAGCTTCGTGTTAATATAATTTTGCATAAAAACATTCACTGAAATTTGTACTTACTGTGCCGGTGAGTTAATTCCAACATAAATTACTCAGAGAAAACCAGTAGGTTTTAACATAAAACATGCATAACTGGGTATCTTGTCATAAAATATTAAAGTAAGAAACCACCGGTACATATTGAATAAGGTATTGTCACTAGAACCCACATTGAATAAGATATTGTCACTAGAACCCACATTGAATAAGGTATTGTCACTAGAACCCACATTGAATAAGGTATTGTCACTAGAACCCACATTACGCATCCATATCAAAATACAGCATTATCAAAATATTTTCAATCGCACCTCCAATCGTGAAGACAAATTTCTCATTATTTTTTTTTGTTGCGAAGCAACTATCGTTTTAGCTTGCGCTTTGATTCTATTGTTTGCTGAGTTAACGTAGCCCTAAATATAAATACTGATTGACCATTTCCTATGATTATGTATACCAAATTAAATATATAAACCTTGAGATTACCTTAAATCAAATATACCTATTTGTTTTCAGCGTTTACTTCTAATCTCCATTACATACACGTTATTTGGAAGTCACTGAAACTTTTCTGAATACTTTGTTCCCTATCTGCAAGAATAACGTTATCGTCGGCATAAAAAAGAACGTGTAACTTTAATTACTGTTGCAAGCCAGGGGTCTTTGCTTGTCGAGTAGTGTCAAACCCTGGCTCGGTTTCCGCTAAAAGTCATAAGTTTACCCCATATTTCCAAAGACTTCTATATAACTTCAGTTGTAAATTAGAAGGCCTGACGTGTCCATTCTATACCTAAATTTGACTCTAATCAATGCAAGACCACAGATATCCCAACTTGCTAACTATCTATCAACCGCACAACTGCATAGTTTCTCTTGATCAACTTTCCGTAACGTCAGTAGTTAACGCAGTAGAAGATCTACAACTATTCCCTAACACAGGGAACTATTTTAACTAGGCCATCTTAGACCAGTCAATTCATGGTTTTTAAGGTACATTACGCCAGTACAACTACGTCACATTTACCACCATGGTAACATAAACCGTATCTGCCGAATCCCATCTTGTTTATTCCATTGTGTAATTTACCGGTTTCCTACCGTAAATATTGCCACGCTATCAATGTACACCTGATTTTAATAGAGACTACGGTACGACAGGGACACCGCATGCGGTTTAGACCTGAATTTACTACAAGTGAACCATGTCATCATGAAAACTCAATAACACTTCAGTCTGTGACGTTCGCTCCTAGTAATTGGCTAATTATTTTGGGCTAAGGAATATTTCCATTGCACCAAATTCCGATACTCAAACAAGTACTGAAATAAATCTAAGAATTCATATAAAAAGGCACAATAAGCAAATGTGCATCTCCAAATTTATTACATTAGATTATAAATTCTGTTTCCCGGTATTTAAAATTCACACCGTTGCAACCATTCACAAGCATACGGCAATAACAAAAGTAAAATTAGTGAGAGATTTTGACATTGCCTTATTCCACACTGGCATGCAAGTAAATCCGAACTATCCAGTGCTGTAGTGATAAATAAAGAAGCGAGAGAACGCACGTTACTCAGATTTAGGGTGGGGTGGGGGACACTGGCATACGCAAAAAGGTAAGGGAACGCTGTTCCTATAACACTATACCCCTGGAAATATCACCGTAAGGCTTTTACAGATTGTGTTTACAAGATTCCAATTAATATTATTGTTTTTCTGTTTATGTCAAGTGATATTGAGATCAGAGATTCGAAATTAGTTTGAGTCTGGCCTCCTTACAAAAAAGAAATGTAATGGATGGGAAAACAACTGCAGGCTTATTGGTATGCCCAGGTTAGTGTCCAATTGGATTTTAGGGGAAGAAATAATCATAGGCCTGTCAGTTTACTCAGTATTATCCTGTCGGGTTTTAAGGGGACTGTAATCCAATAATAGATGTTGGACTGCAAGATTTATGTAACTTGAACACAGATTAATAGCCTTATAATATGAAGGAAAAAGTCACAAAAATGTAGTAAACGTAATTGCATCAGAACATACGTTGTTATGACGATTTTCTTTAACAACTCCATAAAAGACTGGAGTGTAATCTAGAACATTTCCGATACATGAGATTTTGAATTCGCTGTTAGGTCATGCAATTTAAATCAAAGCAGATTATGAGAACAAAGTTAAAATATATTATAGTTGTCCGAATTGGTTTTAATAAATTTAATTTTGAAATCAGTTTTTTTCACTTTTTATTACTTAGATTAATTTCTTAGTTAAGTCGAATGAGGAATTTTAAGTTGCAATATGTACCCTGCCCCAAAATATTGATCACCGATGACATCTTTTAGAAATACGTTTTTAGTATCTGTGATGGGTCATCCCTGGTGGATTATGTGTTTATTTGTATTATTGTGTTATACTGACTTTATATACGTACTGTTAGGTTACTTATGAAAATTTGCTGTATTATTTGTACTTGTGATATTTGTTGATCCTACCCAGAAATAAATAAATAAATAAATAAATAAATAAATAAATAAATAAATAAATAAATAAATAAATAAATAAATAAATAAATAAGAAATGGGTTCATTGCTCAACTCTTTATAACCTTCGTGTTCATTCGCGAAGTACTATTAGGCCAGTGCAACTAACTAGAGAGTGCAATTCATGTCTGTCTCATCGTCAGTGTAACAAACATTGCTAATCATTGGCTAAATATATTTCCTTCTATCTGTTAGTTCGTCCGTGCGCCTGCCTCACCCCTTTTTGTCGTATTTGCGTTCTGAATGCCAGCGTGAAGACTACAGTTAACGGGAAAATTGTACAAATACATTTTGTTTAAAAAATCGTATGAAATTAATTAATTTACTTTATAAGAGTATTTAACCAATGAACCGAAAACTTCATATTTAGTTGCTTTTTTTTCACCGTGTGTTACAAGAATTTTTCAACCTTTTTGTCCTCAGTTAATATCGATTTTCTGGTCGAATAAATCCTCGGCAAACTTTAAAACAGAAGTCAGTAATTGATATTTAATATGTGCAGAAAAGACGCAAATACTATATCAGTGAGCAAAGTTTTCAAAGTAAAATTTTTGCCATTATATAATCTGACAGAAAGCCTTCTAATTGTGCAGTGAACACGACAGCTCGTCTGAAACATAATATCGAAACCAATTATTAACTTTAGACTATAAAGAGAAATACGGAAACACGTTGCACTGATCTGCAATTATTTAGAAGTCTTCTGCTTCAGAGATAAAATATGCTATTTATTATGGATTTTGATGTCTTGAATTCAAATATGACAATTTAAACATTTGACTGGCTACTGTTTCCAAGATATCTAAGTTTTTAGACTTTTACGTCTATGTATATTATGTAGATAGTAGAGTTTTAATTATAAATTGTTAACCTAGTTTTTTTCATGCGTTTATGGTTGCTTTACATAATATTTCACTTGTCCTGTTTTTGTAGCACTTTAGAAAAGAGCTAAAGGTTATATAAATAAAATTCATTATGAAACAACAAAAAGGCAAAAACTATTATGTATATATACTACATAGTTTAGTACTTATTCAGTGTTTACTCGGCGCTTCTTGGCTTGTCTCTTGTATTCTTTAAATGGAACATCTCTTGTCACTGTCCAGTAACAGTCTGCATGCATTGATGGGCTCCATTTGCCCTTGTAGAGTTTCTCTGTTGCTGCAATGATTTGATGAAATCGCTCGCCGTGCTCGTCGCTCACTGCTTCACAGTTCGGTGGAAAATATTCAAGATGAGAGTGCAACAAATGTATATTTACAGGTGTGTTGCAACCAAGGCTTTTGTTTGCCTTGAAGAGGTTTTCCACCAACTCCCTGTAGTTCTCTGCCTTGTTGTTTCCAAGAAAAGGTTTTGCCACTAACTGGAAGGCTTTCTATGCCGTATTTTCCTTGCCACGCATTGAAGGGCTAAATGCATCATCTCGAAGAAGTCCACGAATCTGAGGACCATGAAAGACAACTTCTTATATCTTATCCTCAGATAACCTTGGAAGTTTGCCGCGGAGGTACTTGAAAGGTGCTTGTTTTTTTGTCTATGGCTTTGACAAAGTTCTTCATCAGAGCAAGCTTGACATGCAATGGTGGTAGCAAAATCTTCCTAGATTCAGGAAGTGATGGAAGCTTAACGCTTTCCCCAGGCTCCAATGACTTTCTGAGTGGCCAATCTATCTTGATGTAGTGGGAATGTTTCGCACGGCTATCCTATTCGCAGAGAAAACATCAGTACTTTGTGCATCCAGTATGCAGACCAAGCAAGAGAGCAAGAACCTTTTAATCGTCTTAACGCTTCAACTCATGTTGGTCATAGTTTATGCACCTCAAAAGTTGTTTCATATTTTCACAGGTTTCCTTCATGCGGACTGTATAACCAACTGAGATTGGTGATAAAACATTGTCATTATGCAGCATAACAGATTTAAGATTATCTTCGATACATCAATGAACAGTCTCCAATTATCTAGATTATGAACGATGTTTAGGGCTGCCATCACACCATCGATGTTGTTGCAAGTTACAAGATCACCTTCCATGAAGAAGAATGTAACAAGATAATTTTGATGGTAACGGAACATGGAACCCTTAATATCACCTGCCAGTAGCAAGTGCTATCAAAAACAGACATAGATTTAATCATAGATCCAGTCACATATGTATTTTAGTCATCTCTCGATCCAGTCAAAGATGTATTTTAGTCATTTCTGAATTCCACTGCTGTAATCTGGAGCCCAACAGTTCTGCATTACTCTTGGATAGTTCCACATCCCGGACAAGGTCATTCAGTGTACCTTGTGATATGAGTTGTGTTTCAGAGGAGGAGAATGGGAGAAAATATGGGTCATGTGACATTGATGGTTTACGACTAAAAGTTTCTTCCTCTTCTCTTTCTCGTCTTATATAAAAAGAGAATGCCCTGGTGCGTCAGGAACCGGCAGTCTTGCTCCGTGGGGTACTGGACATATAACTGATGGAAGGTGTGGATAATGCATATTCTACCTTTTTTTCTTTGAAATGGACTTTCCAAATTGGAGGCACCAAGCAGAACTAACAATTGCTGATATGATCTGTTGGTTCTCCAAATTATTGGCACTGCAAAAAGAATAGACTTCTTTTCCTGTTCAAACACTGTCGAAGATTTGTTGCACAAGTGTTGCAGCATATAAGTGGGGCCCACCTATTTTCCCGATCTCCGATTTTGCAGCCATTATAAAGTTGATAGGATTTCTTAATCATAGTGGTTATACTGTACTTTTTTCTTAATCATAGTGGTTATATTGTACTCTTATCTTAATCATAGTGGTTATACTGTACTTTTTTTCTTAATCATAGTGATTATACTGTACTTTTTTCTTAATCATAGTGGTTATACTGTACTTTTTTTCTTAATCATAGTGGTTATACGGTACTTTTTTCTTAATCATAGTGTTATACTGTACTTTTTTCTTAATCATAGTGGTTATACTGTACTTTTTTCTTAATCATAGTGGTTATACTGTACTTTTTTCTTAATCATAGTGGTTATACTGTACTTTTTTTCTTACTCATAGTGGTTATACGGTACTTTTTTCTTAATCATAGTGGTTATACTGTACTTTTTTCTTAATCATAGTGGTTATACTGTACTTTTATCTTAATCATAGTGGTTATAATGTACTTTTTTACTTAATCATAGTGGTTATACGGTACTTTTTTCTTAATCATAGTGGTTATACTGTACTTTTTTTAAATCATAGTGGTTATACTGTACTTTTTTCTTAATCATAGTGGTTATACGGTACTTTTTTCTTAATGATAGTGGTTATACTGTACTTTTTTCTTAATCATAGTGGTTATGCTGTACTTTTTTCTTAATCATAGTGGTCGTACTGTACTTTTTTTCTTAATCATAGTGGTTTTACGGTACTTTTTTCTTAATCATAGTGGTTATACTGTACTTTTTTCTTAATCATAGTGGTTATTCTGTATTCTTTTCTTAATCATAGTGGTTATACTGTACTTTTTTTCTTAATCATAGTGGTTATACTGTACTTTTTTCTTAATCATAGTGGTTATACTGTACTTTTTTTCTTAATCATAGTGGTTATACTGTACTTTTTTCTTAATCATAGTGGTTATACTGTACTTTTTTCTTAATCATAGTTGTTATACGGT
The DNA here is from genome assembly GCA_016746295.1 of Potamilus streckersoni. Lineage (NCBI taxonomy): Eukaryota > Metazoa > Mollusca > Bivalvia > Unionida > Unionidae > Potamilus > Potamilus streckersoni. The sequence goes on along the minus strand of JAEAOA010000822.1, from coordinate 4,111,205 downwards.
ACTTTTTTCTTAATCATAGTGGTTATACTGTACTTTTTTCTTAATCATAGTGGTTATAATGTACTTTTTTTCTTAATCATAGTGGTTATACGGTACTTTTTTCTTAATCATAGTGGTTATACTGTACTTTTTTCTTAATCATAGTGGTTATACTGTACTTTTTTTCTTAATCATAGTGGTTGTACTGTACTTTTTTCTTAACCATAGTGGTTTTACGGTACTTTTTTCTTAATCATAGTGGTTGTACTGTACTTTTTTCTTAATCATAGTGGTTATACTGTACTTTTTTTCTTAATCATAGTGGTTATACTGTACTTTTTTCTTAATCATAGTGGTTATACTGTACTTTTTTTCTTAATCATAGTGGTTATACTGTACTTTTTCTTAATCATAGTGGTTATACTGTACTTTTTTCTTAATCATAGTGGTTATACTGTACTTTTGTCTTAATCATAGTGGTTATACGGTACTTTTTTCTTAATCATAGTGGTTATACTGTACTTTTTTCTTAATCATAGTGGTTATACTGTACTTTTTTCTTAATCATAGTTGTTTTACTGTACTTTTGTGATGCAAAAGTTGTTTGACCACAAACATAGCAGAAGCTATCTGCACTAGTACGAGGAAAATCCGCTCACTTTAGCTAAACAGAAGTGTTTCCATTTGCAAAATTAAACATTGACAAATAAGAGAACACGACACTGTATGATTTCTAGAGTTGATATAGGGCAATTTGTTCAGCAGAGTGATGTAATCTTAGTTATAATTACATCATCCATGACTTCTAGAAACAAAATGAAGCAATTCTTGTATGACGCAATACCAGCTTCATAATGCATCATTCATTGTTTTGCCTAAAAAAGCAAGTACTGTCAAAAACACAGATTTTTTTCATAGATCCAGTCAAAGATGTATTTTAGTCATTTCTGGATTAAATTTATACTGACTAAGTATCACACTTAAAACTAGATTCAATCAGCACTTTTAAGCATCATTTTCGTTCTCAGTGACCCAGAATTAGTAAAGTGTGACTACATTTATTTCGGGCGTATTTTAGCTGTAGGCTACCTGTAGACTAGCGTTATTTATCATCTAATTTCGATTCATTAGGAAACAAGTAAATTAGAAATATTAGTGTAAAAATGAGTCATGATACTAAATGATATGAAATAGCTTGAAAACGATGGAATTACATTATTAAAATTGTTGACTGGCACTTGTTTGTGTCTGTTTGTTAGGCAAGGCATTTCACACAAAGCTCTGCCTGTTACAAACGCAAAGAAAATGAATAAGCAAGTTGATAAGATTCTTGCTATGTGATCACTTTATTCAGACTACAGCACTGTAGAAACATTATAAAACGATATTTATAGGAAAATTTCTAATTTGTTTTCAATATTGGAACAGCAGTTGAACTCCACGCACTTGTGTGCTTTATGTTCACCATTATATTTGGGACCTCTGCTTTATTACAGATATAATGAAAAGCTGATGTTACTTTCATTAATCATTTTTCGCCACGTGCTGAGTTGTTTATGTTTATTCCTACTTCCTTCATGTAGATCTGTCTTCCTATTCCTGGAGTTATTATATTTGTCTTGTGACGTCTAGGAGTTTAAAACTTAAGTAATAAGACGAGATAAACCAAAAAAGCCTTTAATTTGCCAAAAATATATATTTATTTATAAGTGAATCAGTTAAAAATGACTTACATTATATGAATTCCTAGAATATTATTCTAAACTGCATTATAAATTTCTCAGTAATCCGGAAATAGTCCAAAGGTATTTCGATTGAAGGTCTGAAAGTGTTTATGTGCAAACACTGAAGAATCACAGATGTAAATCCAAATGTTTTTACTTCGCTGTAATACGGTGATAGTAAAATATCACTGAAATCCTTGAATGTTACACATACTTCAATATAATACTTGAATAAATTCATACAATCCGGTAAGTACTGACTATTTAAAGTAAAGATGCTCCACTCTGCGAAATCCAAGAAACAAATAGGAATAATAGATTACTATTTATTCTCGACGACTTGTACGAAACTGGCGTAGTGTGTGTATTATTATTATATAGTCTCAGGCAAATATAGTATATTATTATACGCATCAAATCAACATAATCTGATTACTAAAAGATGATAAATCAGTTAAATCGTATTATTTTAAAATAACCCAAACAGCCATAATCTAACATCAAACTATTTAACCAATCAACAATTAGAACATACATGATAGTTCTAGATTGCAAAAGAACTCCGACGTTCACGTGATGTTTCATGACCTCTATTCGAGTTAAACAATGTCGTACCTGACATAAATAGTTATTGACGTGACCTTTGCGATTGGTTTTGGTCTATGAATGAGATTTCTACAATTTAGCGTAGTGCTAGCCAGCCACTGAATCAACGAATTTAAAATATAACTATCGTAGATTCAAATGACTTAAATAAAAACTATGCTATAATTTTAAAAATTATATAAATATTCAGAGTATTCTGCCTATAACTGGATTTGGAATATGTGCTTATACCTGGATTGTGCTTATACCTGGATTTAGAATAATTTTCTTCTTATACCTGGATTTGTAATATTTGTCGGCCTAGTAATTAATATGGAATATTTTTTCTGCCTATACCTGGATTTGGAATATTTATCGGCCTATACCTGAATTTGTAATATTTGTCTGCTTATACCTTGATTTGGAATATTTGTCTGCTTATACCTGGATTTGGAATATTTGTCGGCCTATACCTGGATTTGGAATATTTGTCGGCTTATTCATCGATATGGAATATTTTTTCTGCCTATACCTGAATTTGAAATATTTATCTCCCTATACCTGGATTTGAAATATTTGTTGGCCTATACTTGGATTTTGAATATTTGTCGGAGTATTTATGATATGGAATATTTATCGGTGTATGCCTCGATTTGGAATATTTGTATGTCTATACATTGATTTGGTATATTTCTTGGCCTATGCATGGAGTTAGTATATTTGTTGGCTGCGTCTGGATTTTAAATATTTATCTCTGAAGATATAAATATTATTCATAGCTTCTTCATATAATTTTTTTGGTGAAATATAGCAGAATTGTTTTAATGGCGATTCTTTGAGACAGTACAGGGACAAAGATTAGGTATGACCTTGCTTGACGTACACAGTCGATAAAAATGAACAATATCGATTTAAAGAATGGAAAGACTTACAATTTCGATCCATTTCCTATTAACAGTGTTATGTTTTTACTATAATATCTAGATCTATTGATCTATACAGCATGTGATTTATTTGCTGCCATGTCTGTTATGCATTTACGTTTGAACATGCAATTTTAACCGTTTTGGGGATTGTTTTTAAACATTCATTGTTCTCGCCGATATCATTTAATTTATTATTTATGTCCATTTATTTCGGCTTATTCGTAATACACAGTAATCGATAGAATGACTGTAAAACAGCAGGTTAATTCATTCAGACATGCTAACATAACAAGTGAAATGAATAACTTTGGTTGTCTCACACCGATCTGATAGCAAGATGAATCAGTCCATGAGAAATATTGCTTGAGTCTATTTAAATTGTCAGCCTGTGTAATGCGTATCATTCAAGGGATTGATTATGCTTTTATTTATTTCCTTGTACTGAAACCCACATTAATAAGCGCCATGTTTTATACTAATAATAATAATGGAATGGGTAATTCCTAGCCTTACATTCAAAACAGAAATGCTTGTTACTGCTCTGTACACCCAGTAGTGTTAACGTTCATTTGCATTTTGATTTATGATGATCACAACGGTTCAAAATGAATATCACTTGGTGAGTAAAATTAATTAATATTTCATAATTCTTAAACCTCATTCTCGTCCATAATTCCTAGACGATCATACCCCCTTCTTGTCTACAACAATATGTTTATATTTTAGCTTTAGTTATATAAGCCTTACAAAATCTATGCCAATAAAATATTTTTATCTGCATAAAAACTAAATTTTACGGAAGAAATACAATTTATTGGATTGGAAGTTTTTCAGTTGAATTCATACCAATGCTCTGAAGCATTTTCAAGGATTCTAAGATGAAATTGAAACATGCTGAATAATTAATTGAAGATAAATGTTATCGTTTCTTAATCATGAGGTCTTTTTTTTTCACTGTAAAATCTCATAAAGTGGGCGTCCAACACACAAACACCTCTCCAATTCCCTTTGAGAGGACGTTTCAGCCTATTCAAGAGATGCCCAAAAAATTTGCACATCTATCTTTTTGACGTATTAGGTTTTAAAAGTCGAGGATTGTGATACAATATATATTCTTCTAAAGGTTTTCCTTACGACAAAAGACTTTCACCTTTACAATTTAACAATTATTATAGAGTTAACACATGAAAAATAATGAATGGGCGAAATCGCCTTCTTTGAGTTTTAAAATTATTACTTTGAGAAATAAATGTTTTCATTGAACAATTCGCTGCCTGTATTCCTTATTATCTTTTGCATAACCCGACAGTCAGTCTCACGATTTGTCGACATGGCACAATGCATGAAAGGGATTTATAACAGTTTAACAACTAATTTAAAACATTGATATTGACGAAGTCGCTCATGAATATTGATTATTTATCTACGATTTTCATATTGCTGATGTGGCTTGATTTGTTTTTGCTTCCATGTCAACTCTACACGAGTTAGATGCCACGCAGTAATTATAAAGTGTCAATATTAACGAAAAGCCGATGAAAATTGAAGGAATGTGGTCCAAACGGGGTTAGCTCCATACCGATTTTCCTCGTGTAAGATGTCATCTAATAACAACTGTGGCGACTGCAACAGCGGAAGGCTAATTCGATATAATTGTTGTAACCAAATGTGAAAATCAAATGTCAAATTGAGCATCAAAACGATCTTCTCGGTCACGACACAAGATGCATAAGAAATTAAAGTTTTTGTAGCTGCTAAGATACAATGATAGGTTCTTTAAGCAATAACGAATTTAGTAATAAACCATGGAAATTTTTAAAAAAAGAAACAGCAGATATTGCTTACAGCAGTAGATAACAACCGGGGTAATGTAGTTAATAGGAAAATTTGACGATCTGCCCAAAAATGTAGAAATTTGAAAAGAAGTTTTTGCATTCCAACCTCTGTATATGGAACTATATACCATATTCAATGCAATGTTTTGTTTGTATCATATCCATAATGAATAAAAAAATGAAATACATTTAAACATTATAAAACCATTGAAGAAAGGCATGACAGAAAAAGAGTAAGCATTCGAGGTAAACTTATAGGGCCACAGTCAATGTGCATAGAAACGTTTATGAGATGTAGAACGGTGCTTAGGAAGCGGGTGATAGTTTCGTAAGTTTGTCTCTGTCAGTTTCTTTTAAGGTAATTATGTGTTTCAGAATTGTTTTATTATGGAGATTGACGGAAGTTATATACACATCCAGCAGTTACTTTCCAGTATCTTGACAGTAAAATACCAATAGTCGACTATGAAGTAAAGCTAGCCATACATACGTAAATACGTTGGGTTCAAGGCATATAGAAAACCGCCTGGATGGCAGCTATATTGAATTGCATCAAGTTGTCAAGTACTCAGTCTTTTAACTGACTTGTCATGTACCTTCCACTGACTTCGCAAGTAACGTCCTTTGATTTCTCATGTAACTTCAACTCACTTCTCATGTAAATTCCACTCACTTCTCATGTAAATTCCACTCACTTCTCATGTAACGTCCATTGACATTTCATGTAGCTTCCACTCACTTCTCGTGTAGTTTCCACTGACTTCTCATATAACTTCCACTGACTTCTCATGTAGCGTCCACTCACTTCTCATGTAACTTTCACTCACTTAACACGTAACGTCCATTGACTTCTCATGTAGTTTCCAATGCCTTGACATTTCAAATGAATGATGCTCTTATGTTTTACATATGAGTTATTGTTCAAACATGTTGTTACACAGAAGTTGTTACATTTGATCTGTATTGCACTGGTGCTATTTGATCGTGAATTGATTGTATTTTGTTTACTTATTCTGCATTTGATCTGCATTATTTAGCCGACCAATCTGTAGACTTAATAATATGGTTCTGTTTTAGAAAGACATGTACATTATTGACACACCCATAACTACCGATGTAGTTTGATTTCATTTGGAAGCTACGTTTTCTAATATACTGGCATCAAACTGGTTTTCATTGGTTGCTGTCTTTAAAAAGTTGTTCACTTCTTCTGTCTGTTAATGTGTTGCCCATTTGAAGACGATCAGTTGCTGGCACGACACTTGATGATACATTAAACGTATCTTTTCTGTTGCCTTTCTTTTTAGAGATGAACTTTGCCATTTGCCAACTCGATGGCGAATCAGACCATTGTTGAGAGTATTACGTTGTATCGTGTGCTATTTAACTTCTCTAGTATTTTGTTCCGGAAGATTCCACAAGCGCTTTTAGAAATGTTTAATTTCATACTTACTCAACTTTGTGTTTATTGACAGGTATCTTTCATGCATCAATTCAGTAATTCGGACAAGATTATTGCTATTATCAGCTGCAATCACAATGAATCGAACATCAGCATAGGCTTTAACATTATTTTTTTATTTAATTGGGCTATAAGAATATAGGCTTATTATGGGCTATACGAATATAGGCTTATTATGGACTTTACGAATATAGGCTTATTATGGGCTATACGAATATAGGCTTTTTATGGGCTATACGAATATAGGCTTTTTATGGGCTATACGAATGTAGGCTTATTATGGGTTATACGAATATAGGCTTTTTATGGGCTATACGAATAAAGGCTTATTATGGGTTATACGAATATAGGCTTATTATGGGCTATACGAATATAGGCTTATTATGGGCTATACGAATATAGGCTTATTATGGGCTATAAGAATATAGGCTTTTTATGGGCTATACGAATATAGACTTATTATGGGCTATACGAATATAGGCTTATTATGGGTTATACGAATATAGGCTTATTATGGGCTATACGAATATAAGCTTTTATGTGCTATACGAATATAGGCTTTTAATGGGCAATAAGAACATAGACTTATTATGGGCTATACGAATATTGGCTTTTTATGGGCTATACGAATATAGGCTTTTTATGGGCTAAACGAATAAGGCTTATTATGGGCTATACGAATATAGGCTTATTATGGGTTATACGAATATAGGCTTATTAGGGGCTATACGAATATAGGCTTATTATGGGCTATACGAATATAGGCTTTTATGGGCTATACGAATATAGGCTTATTATGGACTATACGAATATAGGCTTATTATGAGCTGTAAGCATTTAGGCTTATTATGGTCGCGCTCGATAGTTTTGTATTTTGACGCCCCCCTAATTTGTAAGGTAGAAGGCATGAGCCTAATTATGACAACCCTAGCATTTATAAATTCACACATAAGCTATATCTGTAATGTGGGTTACATTTACTTTGAGTTAGGCTTGTAAATGGGTTGCCTTGTTGGTGACTGCCTGTACAGTTAAACTAGCACTGGAGATCAAATGCGTAACTTTGGCTTCAAATGTGCATCCGACTTGGCTTAAGTATTTACATGTGTCTGCTTCAGAGGTAAATATCTAAAAATCTACATGGTTGAGGGGTGATAAAAAGTATGTTAATATGTTTATAGTACTAGTAAACTTTCAAGATGAATAAGGTACATACTGACTGTTATCTGGCTTCTCACAGGAATATTTTGAAAATAGCTCTTTTCTGTCAAAAATGAATGTAAAAAAGAGTGGTTGGTGGTAGCATAAGTTCAGTATCAAAACCATCAGTTGCATAAGAAATTAACCTTAATACCTCAGTCAGAATCTTGCAACCATCCTTTCAACAAAATACTATTAGTTACTTTTTATTTGTATTTTTATTGTAAAGTTATGATCATTTTCCTACAGTAAGTCATCGTGAGATGAAAATTTGCCAAACAAAAAACTGTCATGTGAGACATATGGCTATACGAATATAGGCTTATTATGGGTTATACGAATATAGGCTTATTATGGGCTATAAGCATATAGGCTTATTATGGGCTATACGAATATAGGCTTATTATGGGCTATACGAATATTGGCTTATTATAAGCTATACAAATATTGGCTTATTATGGGCTATACGAATAGTGGCATTTTATCAGACAAGAGTAATGTTATTACCAGCTGCAATCACAATGAATCGAACATCAGCATAGGCTTTAACATCATTTTATATTTTCATGGGCTATATGAATATAGAGGAGAGACTCCAATTTCAAGTTAAAATTGGTCCAAACTTTTTTTTTCCGAAATCGTGAATTAACGAACACGTAGTTATCCATATGAGCTCCGACACGAGCTGCGTTGCAAGAAATGGAAAAGACAAAAGACATATTTTAAAGGACAAAAATCACTATAATCTCTCGTCGGGATTGGGAAAACGGAATGTAGGTTACATCCCTTGACCACGGCAAGTCTATATAAGAAGTTGCTATTACGACATCCTTTATGTTTTCTAGTTATGGTCAAAGGTTGAAAAGGCGTTAAAAATTGTATGTATTTCAACATCTCTGCTTGAGGCACATTGAAGAATTGTTGCCTAAGACCGGGTCTATAATGAGCGAAATCATGTTTTGAGTTGACATTATTGTAGTTGAAATCGATAAGAATTCTAAATTTTCTTTTCAAATTATGTCTTATGCCTGAAAATACGTTTTCTAAAAGAATAAGTTTAATAAGATTGTATACTTCTTCAGGAAGCTTACATGAATTTTATAACGAATTGTTTATTTGTGTGTTGTTTGCTTGTGAGTGTTTTTGTATCTTCATGTAATGATTATCCAGCAAAATGACGATAAATTAAAGAATTAACTCCAAATTATCCCACTGCGTAACCTCACAGATGCATTGGCACTACAGTATTGATTGCGTCTTTACGCAACTGTTCAAACATTTGATGGAATAGTAATTTTGGTACTGAACTTTGATAATTGCATGATGAACCTCATATGTTTTGTTCAGTTTGAGAATATGCAAATGGACTATTTATCTGTAGAAACCGATATCAAGATTCACATATAGAATGCATTCATATTTGTATATGCACGAGATTGTGATTTCTAAGTGTAAATGAAGGTCATGCACTTGTCATTTTTGTGTCAGTACCATTCCTCTGTGTTGTTAATAATCTCCTCAAGATTGAAATAAGGATTGATTGTATTATTTTGTGGTACGTCATCCATAGAAACACTTATGACATTAATATTTAAACACTACTCCCAGCTGCTTACTTAAGTTTCGTATGCTCCACAAACAACCAGTAATTACAAACACATCTATAAATTCTATAAATTTGACATGTGGAAAACATGAGTCAATAAATATTATGTCGGTTTGTTTGTGCAAAAGAATGCGACTGAGTCTTGAAGAAGACAAAGTTTGCATAATCAGCTTTATTGCCGTTATGAATACTCAACTTGAACGAAGTTAAGATATTCGTGGTAAGAAAACCCCACAACAAAAACAAGAACAAACACCAAAAATAACCAAACAATTGGCATGATCACAGTGAAAACAATGCACCTTATATGTGCTCAAGATATCTCTTCAAATCTCTCGGATCAGATCTGACCCGGATAAATTATTTTGTTATATCGAGGCATTTTATTCACAGGGACAACTTCATACAAATGTATCAATTCAAATCATGGAATCTTGACAAGCATGCGTTAAAAATGTGCAAAAGGAACTGTGCTGTCCGATGACGACGAATGGTTTCTAACTGACAGTTTAAGTAGTATCACCTTGCTGTTATACAAAGGAAATCACTATACACGAAACAAACCTTTTAAGTATATAAAGTACAAATGTCACACCTACTAGACTAAATGTAACTGCTGTTAAAGGGATGTATTAGACTGGCATACGTCAAATTTAGAATGATAAAGACATCACAAACAATTTAAAGTTATCGTTAGTGTTAAAGTATTTTCTGAGCTGGAAAAGGTCAGATGTATGAGTATAAAGTGCAATGCTTCTGGTATTCCTAGAAGCATATACAATAAAATACATAGACGAGAACTGTATATCTTCGCTATTTTAATATTAAAGTTTGACGTATAAGGAGTTTCGCAACTAATTTCAAGTTCTCAGGTAGCTAATGGTGCACAGAGTTTGTCCATGACTCCAAGAACAGCATTTATATTTAAAGAGCAAAGATAAACCCACTCTGAAAACACAGAGAAAATGGACCATAAACGAAGCTGTTAAAGCATTTTTCGTGATGGGTGAATTAATGTAATCCATGCATGAAGGTAAATAATGCAGAACAGACGAATATATGAACACATGAAATTAAAGTAAAATCAAACTTTGGAATGCATACCGAAGGCTTTATATATAGCAATTGGAGGGTAATTTGGACTCTCAAACTGAATAAGTGACACAATCATCAGTAAACAAATTAACTTTTGCTCAAGACTTCAAGAACTTTTCATTCCGTTCATATGTTGTTTTTTTCCCCCAGAGATCTCTTTCATAAGCAACAGGGAAGATTTCTTTTAAAAATTGTTGCAAAAATTCGTTTTGAGATTTTTTCTTCCTACACTATTTTTTATAAAACTTTGGAAACTTGTTTTTGTATGTTTCTTATATGAAATGTGTTGCAAGCGTTTCTTTGGCAAACGATTGCTGGTATTAACACATAGCTAAGGTTCTCGCATAAAGTTATGCACAATAATTCATAAATGTATGTCAAATATAATATAGTTGAATTAAATACAAAATATACACAGAGCAAAATCAGCATGGACAACTGTAGTACTAAAACAGCTCCAAATTTATACTGTTTTGGAATTCACGCTTTCACATGTATCCTTTTAATTAATACAATACCCGTTGGCGTTTCTCTCACTAAGCAGAGAATGGTGATTATTACTTTTAAAATCGTCAATGGAGAATGCAAAACTTGCAGTCGTTTACTGAAGTTTATCGGTTCATTATTTTGCCAACCTGATCTAATCCACGACATCTGACGCCATTCATGGCTGGCAAAAAGGTATCTTGGCTAGCGAAGGTTCAGATATGTCAGCTTGGCGGATCGATAAGATATATTGAAGGACTTCGGGTCTATGAATTAAATTAGGTGAGGCTGCAAGCCACCACATCCAATCAAAATTAATATGTTCAAATTTGAACACTGATCCTACATAATCGCGATAAAGGGAGGACACAGTTGGAATGGACTCATAAATAAGTAATTTACTACTTCGTTTGCGTGTTTGTACAAATATTACCTTTCCGTCAAATAAACCTGTACTGTAATGACTTCTCTCTGGTAACTAATTATATTTTTCATGTTAAATTTACAAAGTATCCTTTCAAAGTCAATTGTCTCTGCCGTTTATGACCGATGAGCAATGATCTGCTGTTATACACTATTGGTTAGTGGACATTACATACCAAGGGAAGCAACTCATGGATTCCATATTATGTCGCTAGAACAAATCACTGAAATACTTGATCGATACGCCAATGTTAAGATAGGTTAACATATTGGAACCTTGGCTAGCAAAATGGAAGAAAGGATTGAGTTATCCATAACACATCAAGTAATGACCTAAATTAATCAAAATCAAGACAAAAATTTAAAGCCTGCGTCCGACACCTTTTCGGAGGCGGATAGTCCAACTATTGGTTTCTTTCACTTTGGGGATGAATAAGTCTTCCTTTGAAGCATATACAGTAGTTCACGTCCATAATTATCTGCACCAGCATCGCATCGGTTTGGTGTCATCATTTGGAAGAAACCCATCAAGTATTGACGGGTAATTCATGCAGCTGGATATACCAGTCTCTGGTATAAGTTTTAATTTCACTTGATTACGATATCATCTATCACTGAACAATACACAGAGCGTGTATAAATAGAGTCAACACGTTGCATGTGCATAGGCGGACAAAACACTGATTAATAACAAAGTTAATCCATTACTACTTCTATTTATCATGAAAATTTATTCAGACGTGTAATAGGCGTACGAAGTAAATGCTCAAAACAGATTCATAAATCTGTTTTATCAAAGTAAGCCATTTGTTTTAGTAGCGTAACAAATACAAATCTTGTTAAATGCTCTCGATTCAGATTTTTGTAAAATTGTTTTGCAGAAATTGCCCAATTTAATATACAAAAAAAAGATTACATAACAACGTCTGTAAAGTGTACTTTGTGGTTCTTCATCTACGGGAACAGGTATTACGCCATATACTTTGAGACTGGTACTAATTGCCTACTTGTGTTTTTGTGTGCTCACAGACAACCAGTAATCAACATGACTGGTAGAAAATGGAGTCATTACATATCACCTTGTTTTTTGTATGTGCAATACAGGAACGAGTCGTGAGGGTGAGTTTGCAAATTTTGCTCAAGCATTGCTCTTTTCAATATTCTAATTAACGACGGTCAGTTAATACTGATAAAATCTGCTGTGTTGTCATTGTTGTCAAGGTCAAATTGAAAACAGTGCATCTTAAACGTTGTAAAATCTCCTAGATCAGATCTGACCCGGCTAATTTTTTTTATTCATTCTATAGAAACCATTCATTGAATCACGAGAACTGTCTTCAAATTTATGAATTAAGATCACGCGATCATGAAATGTATACACTATCAACAATTATCTTATTAGCCTTCCCCGCATTATGGATTAAGTTATTACTAAACAGTGTGTAAGGTGCTTGCTCAGATGCAATACCTTCTTTTCTGGTCCTTTTCATCCATATTTTTGGATATTGTTTGTTTTTGTTTTATATTTATATTTTTTTTTCACATTTTTTCTTGTTTTGATTTAATAAAATATTTTTGAAATTGCTGAAGTCGTTGGGAAATTCCTTGTGGGCTTTTAGCTACCATAGGACTTAGAACTAGTAGATAAACTCGTTAAGTATGTTTAGTTTTATTTTTTTTCTAAACATCATACTTTTATATCCAAATGGAGATACAACTCTCTACTCAAACCATGTTTTTGTGGCAAGTGCTTCTAAGATAACCCGACTTTTTGCACACTCATATTAATGGTCTGACATTTTCCAGCTCAAAGAAAACATTTAGTGCTAAAGATACTTTAACATTTTTAGTGATGTCCTTTACTGTTTTAATCTGACGTATGCTAGTTTAACACGTGTCATTCCTAACACAGCATCTAGTATGTGTGGAACGTGTACTTAATTGACTTAACGAGAACGATATAGTATTTCTAATCTTTTGTTAATGTTTCTAATGTAACATATAAATATATATTCCATTTGGTTCTAAAATGTTAGGATTTTAAGTATAGAAACTGAAAAGAAATTTGGGTTCACAAATTGATTATAGGATACAATCATCAGGCGACAAGTTTAATTTATTTCTTAAGTTTTCAAGAATGTTTTTTTTTAAAGTTAATATAGTTGTTTTTCAATGATTATTATGGTAAGCAGCAATACATGTTTTCTTACAATAAATAGTTGCAGAAGAAATCAAATTAGAAAAAAATATTTTTGATTTTCACATAATTTTTCTTGCACTTCCAGCAGTTAATATCTCGATACCGTTTCTTTTAATTCTTGTAGGATACCTGATTTCGTTCGAAACTTGAGGTTGTCATGTTTTGGAAAGTCACAAGCTTGCTGAAATCTGAAGATCTAGAACAAATATATACAACTTCTTTCGTCAATGTACATGAAATGAGTTGAATCAAAAACGTGTGCCACATCTTCATTGGTAGAAGTCGTACTAAAACAATCGCACATTACATATTGGCATAGGATTATAAATAGGCTCAAACTGAAATGCAATATTTGGAGTGAATGATCTTTACTTTATAAACTAAACAATAATTTGGAGAAAAACCATCCTTGCTAGCATTGCTTTATTCATCTTGCTTTTTGTGACCTCAGGTTAAACAGAGGACTACATTATCTTGTGATTAAGAATTTTTCAAAGTTGTGCTTTAACATCTGGCACTTTATATTGTATTATGTTCTGACCAGTTTAGGCTGAATTTTTATTTCCTTCAAATTATTGAATTTTAGTGATGATTTTCTCTGGAAATACAAATGTGCGCTGACAAAATTCTTGGATAAAGATATTCATTGGAATGTTATTGAATTCAAGCCCAGAATAATATTTATGTGATTCAACAAGAAACTGTTGGCCCATCAGTGCGATGCAGGCAATAACAGAGATGTCATCGTCTTTAATTTTGGATCTCTTTGGGACTTAAACTGAATTTTATTCAGAATTTTCTATTACTAGGACTTGTGTCTTTAATTCTTGGATTATTTTTAGATTTAATTCACAATAACGTAAGTTCTTTTTTTATTATTTTCATTTTGTATTCTAGGGAAATAGGTTATTTGTTAAATTTTGCGAAGCTTCTCGTCTTTACTCATTTCTGCTACTTAAAAGCATAGACTCACACGTGTGTTTAATATTCTACCGCGAAGGCTGGTTCCATAGCTCATATAATAATTAATTGTCTGTGACAGAGTATGGCCTTCTAACCTCTTTCTAGCCACAAAGTTAAAAACAATGAACTAATTAGACCAACAAAGTAGGTCTCTGCTTTTTTATATGTGACAGCTGTCAGATAATAAAAAAGCAGATACCTACTTGTTGGTCTATGAACTAATGTACATATTGTCATTAAGTAAGATTGCAGTTTGGTATTTAAATACATTGCCAGTCAATAGACATTCATGAATTAGGATGAGCCTATATTTATCCTTAGTAGAGTTACTGGTAAGGTCGAATTGGAGCGAACACTCGGTGCTTAAAGTGCTTTAACTATCAAAACACAGACATACGATTGACATCTAGTCACCTTCCATAGCTTTAATAGACAAATAAAAATGTCCTCCTCAAATTAAAATTTTGAATATATACTCTATAAAATCTTGAATTTAAATGTGGTTCCGCATTGTGGTTTGTAGCTTTTAGACAAGTACAGTGTCTGTCCGGTACAACGTTTCAGCTATAGCTTTGAACACGTGAATGAAATCTCAACTTTTTGTCAATCCCTGTTAGTGCGTAGCCGAGCTAGTCAGAATATCATTCGAGGTGATCCGTAGAACCAATCTCGAAGTTGAGCACGATTAGGACACACGGTACTAATTCTATGGAAGAACTGTGAACCAGTATAGAAATGGGTGAAGAAATAATAGAGTATATATATATATATATATATATATATATATATATATATATATATATATATATATATATATATATATATATATATATATATATATATATATATATATATATATATATATATATATATATAAAGGTTTGATGGTCCATAATAGGTTAATAATGAAAAGTAAAATTTTATTAAAAATATCTTTTGAAAGCTTATCCTATGTGTAATTTAAAAAAAATATAGACAAATTTCTATTGATGCAATTTTAGTATTTTTAAAGACCTGACTTAGGATTACTCAATAATGAAAGTAGCACTTGATTTGCTTGGTGCTGAATCAATAACAATGACTTCATGCATGTGTAGGTCAAGAAAATGCCGCGGCTCATATGGTGTTCTCCACACAGAAGCTTGCATCAAGGATAGTTGTGCATGGAGAAATATAGGTCTGATCATCAGTACCCAGAAATTTTAAGTTATTGAATTTTAAATTTGATGGTGTTTCCATATGTTTACTATGGGAGTTGAATTAGTACCGTGACTCCATTACGAATGTGGCTGACTTTGCTTATACGCCCTATTTTTAGTTTGCTTGAATTGAAAATAAAGTTTTATATAATATTCAACAGGAGTTTAAATTATGTGCTTTGACAGTTTCATTCGACAAGGGATGACCACGTCTTTGGGGCGTTTTATAAGATTTCCGTTATATTGGAAGGGCAGACCTGAATATAGCATTAAGCATATACCCTCATTTTGAATTATTAGCTTCAACTTTCGATATATCACGTTATTTTGGTATATGATGTAAAGCCAGGATTATTTTTTTTTTGAGTATATATAAATAGCTTAACTGAACTCAAACACGATCCTGGCTTTACAAAGTTTAGCAAAACCTAAGCAGCAAATTACAGACTTTAAAAATTATAAACGAAAAGCTAATATGTATATATCTACTGCGAGGCAGAAAGTAGAAGGTAATGATGCTGTAAATTGCCGCCAATTTCCAGCAACAAAACAAAAAGGTACCCATATAAAGATACAGGCAAATGAGGTTGAAATAAACAAACTACATGTTCACATTTGTTTTCTGTATAAATCAGGTTCTTTACAAAGCACCAGACCTTCTCAGCTAGAACATCGTCATGGAATTCAATACACAGCAAAGATGTCAGCTCCATTAATAAGCAGGCGGGCACCTGGTGGCCGAATAGTTAAAGCTCTCGCCTATACCACAGCCATACCAGTTAGTGCACGGGTTCGAGTGTATGTGATAAAGCCACCAGCAGATTCTCCAGGGTCGGTGGTTCTTACAACATTTTTACCCAGGTTGTTCCTCCACCGTATTCTCTGGCAGCCTTGTAAAGCCTACGTTGCCTCTACCACATGCCGGACAGCAAATTGGGCGCCTCGAACATGCTACCACATGCCGGAGAGCGAATTGGGCGCCTCGAACATGCTACCACATGACGGACAGCGAATTGGGCGACTCGAACATGCTACCACATGCCGGAGAGCGAATTGGGCGACTCGAACATGCTACCACAAGACGGACAGCGAATTGGGCGCCTCGAACATGCTACCACATGCCGGAGAGCGAATTGGGCGCCTCGAACATGCTACCACATGCCAGAGAGCGAATTGAGCGCCTCGAACATGCTACCACATGACGGACAGCGAATTGGGCGACTCGAACATGCTACCACATGCCGGAGAGCGAATTGGGCGCCTCGAACATGCTACCATATGACGGACAGCGAATTGGGCGACTCGAACATGCTACCACATGCCGGAGAGCGAATTGGGCGCCTCGAACATGCTACCACATGACGGACAGCGAATTGGGCGACTCGAACATGCTACCACATGCCGGAGAGCGAATTGGGCGCCTCGAACATGCTACCACATGCCGGACAGCGAATTGGGCGCCTCGAACATGCTACCACATGACGGACAGCGAATCGGGCGCCTCGAACATGCTACCACATGACGGACAGCGAATCGGGCGCCTCGAACATGCTACCACATGCCGGACAGCGAATCGGGCGACTTGAACATGCTAGGGCTCACAAAGAGAGTGATATGCAAGTTAGAACACAAATATGTAAAAGATTTAAATATATCCGGAAAATTTAAACTGACCATGAAGAGACGTATATTCAATGAATTGCCTTACATACATACGCATAAAGAATGATACATATATCAAGCAATTTCAATAATTAAAATTTAAGTTGAAGCATAAGAATGAATACCAAGTATAGCAAAATGCTTGCCATGTAAATATAATTAGACATAATTAGCAGGTGTCATTCATTAATTGGAAAATTTCAATATCATGACTTATATGCATTTTAAGAAAGTAATTAAATGTACATTATTGACAATCAGTTGATTTTGAGTAGCATATTTTCTCTAGTTCTTTTCTTGGTGTCAAAATAGTATAATCAAGCTTAAAATAAATTAAGTCGCTATCAATTACATAAAATATGAACGTTTCATTATTTTAATTATAGCAACCTAAATGCCATTCTCCACAAAATTATTGATAAATGTGTTTACATAATCTTTATCATCGTAGTTAATCATCGCAATAAAGACATGGATTTATAACTGGGCACTTTTATAACATTATATTGTAGTACTGGAGAGACAATGTTGAAACTGGCAGCATATCATATACATTGGGAATACTGCAGCATACAGTAGTTTTCTATATCTCCGTTTCCTTGCCTCAAATGTAATAAAGATTTTAAATTTAATATATCATGTATTTTTGGGCAGATGTCTAAAGTACTGAATAAAGTTTCTGATTTGTTCTATGCTGTTAAAACAAAGTATTACCAATAGCATAGATCAAGGACATGCATGCAAGCAGCAAAAGTAGTATATGGGGACAATATGGTGTCAATTGGAATTTAATGTTAATATAGGGGTTTGAATTTCTCTGTCCCGCAAACAAAATATTTTCTCGCTTGTTCAGTCAGTGTCTTTTATGTTTAATAACACTCTCGGATACGTATTTTGCCCGTGTGGTATCATCCTGCTTCAGGTTTCTCTGTCTATTATATAAATCGTGTATCCGTAAATGTCATTACTTCCTAGTTTTTATCAACATGCTCTCTAACGTCTGCAAACTGACCATTACATCGTGTCAGAAATAGAGCAAGAATAGTCGTCTCATTTTATGTACAGTTGATGGCAATACATACAACCGTTAACATGCACGCATAAAATTAATCTACACTAAGATAATGGTCATTTAGTTCGGAGAAAGTGTATGTAATTTTCCTTCTAGCCTAGCTATTTGATTTTCTTTAACCCCGGGATACATTTTTCTAATAATGTGGATATAATATGGCGTTATATTGCCGTAAATCAAAGCCAGCTATATGAGACCATGCGTAAGGAAATTAAGTTGTTCGTCCCTAATATAATTGCAGCATTGCCTGTTTATATCTTCATGTTTTCAGAAATACCGCTATATACTGCTTGGTATTCAGCTAAAATAATTAGAATTATGTCTATTTGTGTAAATAGTATGTTTTGAGCATGTTTTGTTCTTGAAAATGACGTGAGCTTTGTAATCCTTCAGTTATGTAACATTATGATGAAAGTGAAATACCAATGGACCGCTAAAATGAAGAGCTAGCCTTCCGTAGTACTGGGTTCAAAGCAAAAGAATATCTCAAAAATCAACTAGCTGGCAAATCATTGCCGGATTACCCTTTAAGCACACTAAGCACCTGCTTAGGGCACCGGCTTAACAGGAGCACCATAAAATTCAAATTAATTGTTGATGATAAAATTGAATGAATTATGATCTGCACGTATGAGTATTTTGATATGGAATAATGTCAACACTGGTACAATGCACGTGTAAATTTGAAGTAAAGGGGACATCTCTTGCTTTGTGGGATTGTATAATAATGCCAGATCATACGAATCACACTTTTATGATTTGATTGATTATAACTTTTCCATAATATGGACTTTTTAAAACTCTAACTAAAGCACTCTGTTTTTATGAATTAACATTTTTGGGGGCAAATTGATGCGACATTAAATTAAATAACTGTCCCTAAAACCAGAGTGAATATCTCCAGCATCCTCTCTATTGCAGTGTTAATAGTAACACTGCTGACTACACACTTGTGGTGGGCAGATGACAAGCCTGTAGATGCAATCAGAGGCAGATGAGTGTATATCGTTTGTTAATATGAAATCTGTTTTGACTAGCGCTAGCTGTAGATGACATGCAATTACCTGATGTAAAAAGGGGGAAGCATTGTCAGATTGCTGCCAACTGATTTGTAGAGCGGAATGAGACTCAGTTGATAGCTATAATGAGTTCATACCAATCAATGATGACTATGAATCGTCTAAACTGAAATGACAGAACTGAAATTGACGTCGGCCATAATGCAACAGCATACCATGACGACTGTTGAGAGTCCCAATGACTTTTTTAAAAATAATAATCCACTTTTTAAGTAATAGAATCCAATCCTCTTTAAGTCTTGCAAATCGGATTTCGAAAGTCTTCATAGTTAAAAAAATTCACGTTTGCTTCAAATAAGGGGTCTCAAACACGCGGCCCGCGGGCCTCATTCGGCCCGCCAAGCCGTATCCTTCTGCCCAGAATATGATTGGTGTCACAAAGTGTCATAAGAGAAAACAAAGGTAGTGCAGCCCTAGCGGCAAAAAAAAAATGCAATCATGCGGTCCTCAGGGTGTTTTAAGTTGAAGAAACCTGCTTTAGCTGATCAAGAATAATTGGTAGTAACTGGCAGGCAGATTTTGTTGCAGCGAATATTGCATTATGAATTCGTCATACAAAAGCTATCTTCTAACTTGCACTGTCATCCTGTTTACAAGATTATACGAATCTCAAAGAGAATTTGTCAAAACTATTTTTATTCAAGATAAGTTTTAATCTGCACTACGTAACAATATCTCTAGCTTTAAGGTTAGTCATTGCCGCTCTTCATGGCAGTTTCATTAAAGAGAAAACGATGAGT
The DNA here is from genome assembly GCA_016746295.1 of Potamilus streckersoni. Classification (NCBI taxonomy): domain Eukaryota; kingdom Metazoa; phylum Mollusca; class Bivalvia; order Unionida; family Unionidae; genus Potamilus; species Potamilus streckersoni. The sequence goes on along the minus strand of JAEAOA010000822.1, from coordinate 4,090,969 downwards.
GTACTGAAATAATGTTGTGAGGAAAGAGCTTCTTATTATTTTAACTTGAAAATTTTCTATGAAGCCATACTAAACGCAAAGTTCTGTTTTTAGCGTTGAGATAGTAAATGCGAGTTTAGAGTCTTCTCCTTTTAAAACTTAACAAATTCATGGAAATTAAACGAAATCTGAAGTCACAAACAGTTACATAAAAACAATGACATCATTACTACTACTACTAGTACAATTACTACTACTACTACTACTACTACTACTACTACTACTAATAATAATAATAATAATAATAATAATAATAATAATAATAATAATAATAGTAATAATAATAATAATAATAATAATAAAAATAATAATAATAATAATAAAGTGGTACATTTGTCAATGTTAATTAAACGATTTAACAACTCACACAGGAAAGGTTGATTCGAAAGCAGATTAATTATTAAACTTCTTAAGGTATTTAATCAATTGCGGTTTTAACAAGGCATTATCCTTAAAAACTTATTTCTAAACGTTTAACATTTTGATTGACTAACTAATTTATTCTTAACTAAACAAACTGTTGAGAGAGAGAGAGAGAGAGAGAGAGAGAGAGAGAGAGAGAGAGAGAGAGAGAGAGAGAGAGAGAGAGAGAGAGAGAGAGAGAGAATCTGAATGTAGACAATACCAGTTATGGCATAAATTTGCACCGTAGAAGATAGCAAACGACAAAGTAGTATTGTTCAAGAGGTGTCTCGAAGATCTTTACTGATTGCGCGCGCACAAAACTGTCACTCAGACGATTCCAGTCCAAATTGTTTTAACGAAGAAAGAATTTCTAAATTGTTCTGTCCTACAGTGCTCAACTACGAAACATCTACTGTGATTTAAAGAAGAGTAAACAGTCGGGTTCTCAGTAACAAACCCATAAATATTATTGGGGGAATAGTGAGTAACAAATAGGAGGGGACTATGCGGGTGCAATCCCGGCGAAGTTCCCGTGGGAAAAGCCAGAAGAACATCTTTCATATTTAGCATTTCTGTGGATTAGTTTTAACCACGTAACTGTAAAGAAAAACTTACATTACGAATCATTTCGGATGTCACGTGCTCATTTTAAGGGGGCAGTGTGGAAAGGGAGTACACGCTCGTCTCCTCTTCCCTCTGATTTGCCTCAGAAATCTGGTTACATTACACAACGTTTTCTTCTTCAACTGATAGTCTAATTGCATAACAATTGTTTTTCTTTGCCCATTAATGATTCAAGGACGAATATTTAGTTGAATGCTTATATGTTTTTTTTTCTATAAAGGACTGATTATATATATATATATATATATATATATATATATATATATATATATATATATATATATATATATATATATATATATATATATATATATATGCACACACACACTTGTGTCTTAGCTGTTTTGCAGTTTATTTAGTTTTTCCTTGTGGTTTTATCAACATTGATTACTAACAGCTCATTCGGCTTAGCGTGAGCTTGCATATCAATGCGTTGGATGGTGGTAGTAAGTAATACGTTGACTTCAGAAATGATAAGAAAACCTGAATTTTTTTTTTTTTATAGTGCCTAAAATCGTTTTCCTGCTAATTTCATCATACTGGATATAAAATCTGAACAAACTGAATCGAAGTCATATTTAAGCCGCCCAGTTATGTTAACATAACGCCTATGATCGCAAACAAAATAGACCCGGGTGTGCTGCCGTATTATGCGCTGGCAGATGTAGACCTATGCTGTTTATTCAACAGATTATTCCTAACAAATGCATTATTTTAAGGAAGAATTTAATCATGTTATGCCATTATCTCTATTTATAATGCATTTAGGGGAATTTTTGCAGCATCGTTACCAGTTTCCCTTTTCTCGTCTGTTTCTTTGTGCATTGTTACCTTTGGTTTGGTGGAATTTGTCTTCTTGGGAATGTCTTTATGCGTTTGTCTGAGAAGTTTTTTCTGCACAGATTATACTTTGCACTATATCACCATGACGGTATCAATGTGTCGTGTACTGTACTGTACTTTCTGTACTGTACTGTACTGTTCTTTCCTTTCTGTACTGTACTGTACCGTACTGGACTGTACTCTCCTTTCCTTTCTGTACTATACTGTACCCTGCCCTAACGTATAGTACCGTACATACATACATACATACATACATACATACATACATACATACATACATACATACATACATACATACATACATACATACATACATACATACATACATACATACATACATACATACATACATACACTCTTCCTGGTAGTGTGACATCTTCTAAAAGTGGCCGAGAACATGGTGGTGATGCCTCTGAATTAATCCAGATCGGATTATGATTTCCTTGAGATTTTGTAGTTAAAATTAGTTGAATTTTATTCTGCAACAACAAAAAAAAAAAACCTAAAAAATAACCCGTATAGACCATGGCTACATCTAAAAGCAGGCTTTACTGAGGTTCCCCAAAGGTATACACAATGTATGATCTCCATCCAACAGGTGCATGAAAAGCAAGATTCGAAGAACTGTCACTAAGGTAAGTCATCCTGATAGCAGAAGTAACCAAATTCCAGCGGAGAGGTAACCACTGGCAAGCTCATACTGACATATTTAAACAAAAGGTAAATTCTAAAAAAATGGCATCCAATTTATATTTAGTTCCATAGTTTTTCAAAGTACATTCGTATATTATTCCCATACAATTTTGTGGTAGAAAATTGTAATTACTTTGATCTTGTTTACTATATTAAAGGAAATTTTTCTTAAGTTAATGACCAGTGGCTGATAATACCTTGGCACTTAATATCTGTGTTTGTCAAGTGGAAAAAAAATGTTACTTCAGTGAAAATAAATATTGGAAATTATCGATATACATGTTGCGCAGGTTTTGGATTATGCAGCAGCAAAGGTACACAGTTTTCACTGGGCTGACGGAGGTATGGGGTTTTCACTGGGCTGACGGAGGTATGGGGTTTTCACTGGGCTGACGGAGGTATGGAGTTTTCACTGGGCTGACGTAGGTATGGGGTTTTCACTGGGCTGACGGAGGTATAGAGTTTTCACTGGGCTGACGGAGGTATGGAGTTTTCACTGGGCTGACGGAGGTATGGAGTTTTCACTGGGCTGACGGAGGTATGGAGTTTTCACTGGGCTGACGGAGGTATGGAGTTTTCACTGGGCTGACAGAGGTATGGAGTTTTCAGCAGACTGATTTAAAAAGTGTTCAGTAAATATTTTGTTTTAAATATTTTATAACTGTCTAGTTCTGACGTGCTGTAAAGAATGAACTATGAAGACTGCCACGTAAATATTTGAGGTTGTAAAAGTAGTTAAATATTTTTAGATATAAAAATAAATTCTGTCGTTATTTTGAGTAATGCATATAAACAGTTATTTATTGAAAGTGAATTCAATGCTAATACTATCCGGGTTATCTCAATCAAAAGATAGGCCAAACAGATTTGAGTTTGGTGACATTTAAATGTTTCCCGATTATTTCTCCAAGCTTACATCACTTTTTTAATCAAAGTTATAGAGACGCTTTTTTATCCCAATGGAACAATAAATTTCAAATATGTATAAACTGTCTCTATATATACATTTCAAAATTGAATTTTGTCAGAAGATTTTTTTCAAGTTCTTGTCTAACGACAAACAGAACGGCTATTCCAACAATCAAAGCTTGTCCTTATACTCTGAGAATATGAAACTGAAAGATATGGAAAAAGATTAAATGATGCAATGTATGATATTGTGTGCTGAATGACAACCATAATGTTCAAAATGAATACCACAATCTTCTTTTATGTTCATTACGTACTAATTTACTTGTAAACTTAACTAAGCTATACTTCTGGAGCAGATCATCCATGTATAAGTGCTTCCAATTGTTCCCTTCTACTAACAAGAAAACAACATGTTCATTAGCTACATTTGTATATGAAGCGTTTACAATAGATATATTATTATTTTACAGTAATTTATTACCAAGATTGTTTATATTTGTCTATCTTCTCATTTCCAGCCTTTATTTACATAATATTGCATGCCTTCGAATATAGTGCATTCATTAGGATCGATATCTTTCTCTTCCATACACATTAGTTTCTCTTTCTATTAATAACAGGGATACGGATTTGCATTGCAATTATTTTAACAGGGAAACCAATAGCTTTTTACTTTGCCAGTCAGTCACTAAGTCCGTCCAATAGTAAATAGTTGAATAGCTAGTTAACCAGAAAGCTACATAGGTACTAATTACTTTAGTAAGGTAGCTACATGGGCTTGTTAACTAGTCAGTAACTTAATTAAACGGTTTGTTTATTAAATATGCAGTTAGGCAGAGGGTACATACGTAATCATGTATATAAACGAGAAACAAAATCACAAAGACACAAATTTTAATAGATTGATTGTTGCGTAAACTGTTATAATTTTCTTAATATCTCCGCCTGCTTTGTAGTAATCAATATGCAATCGTTCAAAGGCCACTGCAGGATGAAGAGTAATATTCTATCAAAGCGTTAGTTTATACTCCTGAGCCCAGAGATTTCGTATTTAATATAAGAAGCTATAATTCTGCTGTTCTATGAAAGATGAAATATTTTTACTCTCAACGTCGGTCGATATTCGTCTATTCTTCTTTCTTTAGCGAAAGTGCCGGATCTATATCGACTGCTGTGTAATTTCCAGAATGTAGAAGCGCCTCCCCCCAGGCACAACGACAATCCTCAGAACAATTATAACAACAGTAAAGGATCATAGGAAGCCAAACGATCATTTTCTAGACGATCAAGAAGCAAAGAGGTGACGAGCGCTTATTTTATCTTTCAAATATTATAATGACATTCTTACAGTTGCGGAAGCGGCAGAACAAAGAGACATGGATGTAGTTACATTGTGTTTGACTGACCTTAAGTATCTTTGCCTGGAAATATAGCAATACGTTATACTTGGTGTGTATTTTACCCGAAGTTAAACTGGATCCAGTGCGGCAACCAGTGGGAACACATTTGACATCTTACCTGCTGGATCTCATGTTATGCGACTAAATGATTAAATCTCTGGTAACTGTTTGGAGAAAGGTAAGTTTAGAATAACTTTGTCATTATGTTTGGTCCCTCCTTTTCGATACCATTCAAGTTCTGTGCGCTATCGGATTATAACATGTTCATAACAAACTCTGATATGAAAGCAAACTATGATTGTATTGAATAGTTTTCTACTTTATTAGCATCGACTAATAATAAATGGGTTACTAATTACGCACAATCATTTGACTTTAAAAACTTCTGAAATATGACTCAAAACTGAACTAATATAAAAGTTGTACAGGCTCTAAGATAAATTCAAGAATATTATAGATTTGTGAATTGGGCATATTTGGAATTTTACACTAGATGTATAATGACACATTCTCTTTCACATTTTGATATATTACCTTTACCAGGTTGAATGTTGCCTTTTAACAGAGTTTCACGAAGCTCAAAGAAGAGATCAACAAACAAGCATGTATATTTTCAGGGTTAAGGCACATATGAAAATACATATCTCTCTTAACTATTTAATTAAAGTAGATATATTTCTCAAAGTCATGATATTTTACTTTACTCTTACATTCAAGGTAAAACTTCTATAGTATATGTATATGCTTTCAGTATACGACACGCAAAAAAATTTAATGCACAAGTGTCCAGGATTTCCTTGTAAAAAATCAACCGGATATCTTATTTCAAATAAAAAATAAATATTTGTTCAGAAAGGTAAACTAAACTAAGCCATGAAAATCACTTTTCTCAGAGATAACATAATAGTAAAAAAATTGTGTTATTCCACTTGATTTCATGAGATCGAAAAGTATATATATATATATATATATATATATATATATATATATATATATATATATATATATATATATATATATAAACAGTTTTTTGGGTACAAAAGAAGCAACACTGACATGAAATTTTTTACTGAAAATGAAAACAATTACATCACAGATGTAGTAATGATAGAAATATTGCTAGTACTAATCATATATATATATATATATATATATATATATATATATATATATATATATATATATATATATATATATATATATATATATATATATATATATACAGATATAGTAATCATCATATATATGCTGACAGAACGGATGTAGTAATCACCGAGATGTTGACAGTACGAAAATAGTAATAATAAAACTGTTGAGAGTACGGATATGGTAATCATACAGATGTTGAGAGTACGGATACAGCAATTATAGAGCCGTTGAGATTAAGAATATATTAATCAAAAAGCTGTTGAGAGTAGGAATATAGTAATCAAAAAGCTGTTGAGAGTATGAATATAGTACTTATAGAGCTGTTGAGAGTAGGAATATAGTACTCATAGAGCTGTTGAGAGTAGAAATATAGTACTCATAGAGCTGTTGAGAGTAGAAATATAGTAATCAAAAAGCTGCTGAGAGTATGAATATAGTACTCATAGAACTGTTGAGAGTAGGAATATAGTACTCATAGAGCTGTTGAGAGTAGAAATATAGTAATCAAAAAGCTGTTGAGAGTATGAATATAGTACTCATAGAGCTGTTGAGAGTAGAAATATAGTACTCATAGAGCTGTTGAGAGTAGAAATATAGTACTCATAGAGCTGTTGAGAGTAGAAATATAGTACTCATAGAGCTGTTGAGAGTAGAAATATAGTACTCATAGAGCTGTTGAGAGTAGAAATATAGTACTCATAGAGCTGTTGAGAGTAGAAATATAGTAATCAAAAAGCTGTTGAGAGTATGAATATAGTAATCAAAAAGCTGTTGAGAGTAGGAATATAGTACTCATAGAGCTGTTGAGAGTAGAAATATAGTACTCATAGAGCTGTTGAGAGTAGAAATATAGTAATCACAGAGATGATGACAGCATATTTGTAGTAATCAGAGGTGTTGAGAGCACAGCTATAGTAAACATGAATATGTTTTCGAATACATATATAGATGCCATGATGATAATGACATTACAGATGTAGCAATGGTAGATATTGTGACAATATAGATATAGTAATGGTAGATATTGTGACAATACAGATGTAGTAATGGTAGATATTGTGACAATACAGATGTAGTAATGGTAGATATTGTAACAATACAGATGTAGTATGACATGAGTATGATGATATTACAGATGTAGTAATTATAGATATTTTGACAATACAGATATAGCAGTCATGAGTATGATGACATTACAGATGTAATAATGGTAGATATTTTGACAATTCAGATGTAGTAATGGTAGATATTTTGACAATTCAGATGTAGTAATGGTAGATATTTTGACAATATAGATATAGCAGTCATGAGTATGATGACATTACAGATGTATTAATGGTAGATATTTTGACAATTCAGATGTAGTAATGGTAGATATTTTGACAATATAGATATAGCAGTCATGAGTATGGTGACATTACAGATGTAATAATGGTAGATATTTTGACAACACAAATGTAGTAATGGTAGATATTTTGACTATACATATAAAGCAGCCATCAGGATAATGACATTACAGATGTAGTAGTTGTAGATATTTTGACAATTCAGATGTAGTAATGGTAGATATTTTGACAATACAGATATAGCAATCATGAGTATGATGACATTACAGATGTAATAATGGTAGATATTTTTACAATACAGATATAGCAGTCATGAGGATAATGACATTACAGATGTAGTAATGGTAGATATTTTGACAATACAGATGTAATAATGGTAGATATTTTGACAATTCAGATGTAGTAATGGTAGATATTTTGACAATATAGATATAGCAGTCATGAGTATGATGACATTACAGATGTATTAATGGTAGATATTTTGACAATTCAGATGTAGTAATGGTAGATATTTTGACAATATAGATATAGCAGTCATGAGTATGGTGACATTACAGATGTAATAATGGTAGATATTTTGACAACACAAATGTAGTAATGGTAGATATTTTGACTATACATATAAAGCAGCCATCAGGATAATGACATTACAGATGTAGTAGTTGTAGATATTTTGACAATTCAGATGTAGTAATGGTAGATATTTTGACAATACAGATATAGCAATCATGAGTATGATGACATTACAGATGTAATAATGGTAGATATTTTTACAATACAGATATAGCAGTCATGAGGATAATGACATTACAGATGTAGTAATGGTAGATATTTTGACAATACAGATATAATAATGGTAGATATTTTGACAATACAGATATAGCAGTCATGAGTATGATGACATTACAGATGTAATAATGGTAGATATTTTGACAATACAGATGTAGTAATGGTAGATATTTTGACAACACAGATGTAGTAATGGTAGATATTTTGACAATACAGATATAGCAGTCATGAGTATGATGACATTACAGATGTAGTAATGGTAGATATTTTGACAATTCAGATGTAGTAATGGTAGATATTTTGACAATACAGATATAGCAGTCATGAGTATGATGACATTACAGATGTAGTAATGGTAAATATTTTGACAATACAGATGTAGCAGTCATGAGTATGATGACATTTCAGATGTAATAATGGTAGATATTTTGACAATACAGATATAGCAGTCATGAGTATGATGACATTACAGATGTAATAATGGTAGATATTTTGACAATACAGATATAGCAGTCATGAGGATAATGACATTACAGATGTAGTAATGGTAGATATTTTGACAATACAGATGTAATAATGGTAGATATTTTGACAGTTCAGATATAGCAGTCATGAGTATGATGACATTACAGATGTAATAATGGTAGATATTTTGACAATACAGCTGTAATAATGGTATATATTTTGACAATACAGATGTAATAATGGTAGATATTTTGACAATATAGATATAGCAAGCATGAGGATAATGACATTAAAGATGTAGTAATGGTAGATATTTTGACAATACAGATGTAGTAATGGTAGATATTTTGACAATACAGATATAGCAGTCATGAGGATAATGACATTACAGATGTAGTAATGGTAGATATTGTGACAATACAGATGTAGTAATGGTAGATATTTTGACAATACAGATGTAGTAATGGTAGATATTTTGACAATACAGATATAGCAGTCATGAGTATGATGACATTACAGATGTATTAATTGTAGATATTTTGACAACACAGATGTAATAATGGTAGATATTTTGACAATACAGATATAGCAATCATGAGGATAATGACATTACAGATGTAATAATGGTAGATATTTTGACAATACAGATGTAATAATGGTAGATATTTTGACAATACAGATATAGCAATCATGAGGATAATGACATTACAGATGTAATAATGGTAGATATTTTGACAATACAGATATAGCAGTCATGAGTATGATGACATTACAGATGTAGTAATGGTAGATAGTTTGACAACACAAATGTAGTAATGGTAGATATTTTGACAATACAGATTTAGCAGTCATGAGGATAATGACATTACTGAGGTATTAATGGTAAATATTTTGACAATACAAATGTAATAATGGTATATATTTTGACAATACAGATATAGCAGTCATGAGGATGATGACATTACAGATGTAGTAATGGGAGATATTTTGACAATACAAATGTAATAATGGTATATATTTTGACAATACAGATATAGCAGTCATGAGGATGATAACATTACAGATGTAGTAATGGGAGATATTTTGACAATACAGATATAGCAGTCATGGGTATGATGACATTACAGATGTGATAATGGTAGATATTTTGACAACACAGATATAGCTGTCATAAGGATAATGACATTACAGATGTAATAATGGTAGATATTTTGACAATACATATATAGCAGTCATGAGGATAATGACATTACAGATGTAATAATGGTAGATATTTTGATAATATGGATGTAATAATGGTATATATTTTGACAATATAGATATAGCAGTCATGAGGATGATGATAGCATGAATTTCGTAATCATGGAGATGGTGGTAGTATTTTAACTTACAGACTGGCGTTGCTGATAATAAATTTGCTTTTAAAATACTTAACGTGAGCAAATTGTCTGCAATTATCAAAGAGATGACATTGTGTTAGCACCAGTCATCAAAATGATAACTGTTTCTTCTGCGTTGATCACAGTGATAATTGTGTCAGCAATAATGATAACAGTGATATCAGTATATGACAGCTGTGATCAGAGTGATAACTGAACATGCAGTAATGATCACCTTGATAATTCTAGCAGTTATCACCATGATAAAAGTGTATTGACATCAAGGTCACAACAGTGTGTTGGCAGTAATATAAACGGTGATATTCGTGTTGGCAGTAATATAAACGCTGATATCCGAGTTAGCAGTAATATAAACGGTGATATCCGTGTTGGCAGTAATATAAACGGTGATATTCGTGTTGGCAGTAATATAAACGGTGATATCCGAGTTAGCAGTAATATAAACGGTGATATCCGTGTTGGCGGTACTATCGCAATGATAACTATGTGACAACAATGCTCTAGAGATAACAGTGTGTTGGTAGCAGTGATCACAGTGATAACTGTATTGGCATCAATAATCCCGTTGATAATAGTGTTACCAGCAGTGTTGACAATGGAAGCAGTATATGCATATTATTGATGTCAGTGCAACAAAAACGGTTTTTGGTTGTTAAACGTTTAACACCATTTTTGTCCGCACATGATAAGTTGCACATAGCGATCAATATATTTAGTAGTGGAAAAGCTCTGGATAAACAAAGGGAATAATAACCGACCCATGGGAAACTACTGGCAAGCTTACTCCAATACCAAAGTTGACCGAGTCAAAACTCGATTGCATGTGGACAGAAATGAGATGTCGTTGATTAGTAAGGATTAAGGCCTAGGACTATTGAGCCACCCGGGGCCTCCAATGATAACG